>CM061142.1:17751712-18324924 GCA_030789695.1 Scilla litardierei | reverse complement strand
TGGAGAGAAGTGGGGGGAAATATTGACGTGTAATGAGGGGAGAAAAATAAGGGGTAGTGCGGTTAAGGTTTGAAATGGAATAGTTAGGATTGAAATGTGTTTTGTTAAGATTTTAGTGGATTAGATTTGATTATGTTTTGATTATACCCTTTTGATTTGATTATCGGAGAACTAACAGTAAGATGCCATAAGTTAATTAGGTTAGGATTTGATCTCTTTCTTTCTTTTTTTATTTTTGAAACGTAAACAACAGTAATAATTTTGAAATTAAAATTTTAAAAGGAAAGATGTTTTATTGATAATAAGGATGTTAATACAGGTTGATCTCTCGACGTCCGAAAATTACAAAGAAGATACCGGGGTGATCGCGCCTCCGAGAGGGTTGTGAAAACAGGGTTCCGTCGCGCATCTGAGCTACGGAAAACAGTAATAAAGATCAAATACGAAAAAGACGCACAAGAACAATAATAGGTGCCAAAAGTACTCACGACCGGAAGTGGTCGTTACACCTGGTGCTCATGCATATTCAGCTCTCCAAAACCATACCCAGTACAAACGCCTGAAGTTCCCATTCCAAACGTCTTCACACGTGTCAGATGCCTGGATGAAGAACTCCAGATGTCTGATTAATTCTAGCCGAACTTCCAGTATCTCGGCATTTACTGACTGGCAAAAATTAGACATCTGATGTTATGTTTCCAGACATCTTCACTTTGTATCAGACGCTTGGATGATATACATCAGACATCTGGTTAATTACGAGCAAAATTTCCAGTATCTTAAACTCTGTCGTCATGTCTTGATAAAGGCATTTGAAGATGTGTTTCCATATATATATATATATATATATATATATATATATATATATATATATATATATATATATATATATATATATATATACATAGTCGACCAGACGTCTTGATGATTAACATCAGACGTCTGGGTATTCTGATCATTATATTCCAAGTAACTCGGTCCCTCACTGTCTGCATGATCAGGCGTTTGATGCCTTTGAGCCAGAGAACTGTGTGGTGGACCAGATGACTGGGAAGTCTTCTTCAGACTTCTGCCAAGTGTTCGTTAGACTACATTTATGACCCGGTTTGAACAGTACAACAGCCACCTGGTCGCTCTACTTCAGGCGACTGGTGTCTATGATTTCTGCCCGTTAAGAGCCGTTTACAACATCTAATACTTGGGATTTTTAATAGATTTTGGACAGAGTTCGGTGATCTGTTTAAAGGGCTTTGATGTATTAACTTGAGGAGTTACCCAAACTCTTAATATTTCATTTACTATACTCTCAAGTGATTTCAAGTCATTAATTCTTTAGAGCATTCAAGAGCATTAAAAGCCATTCAAGCTCAAGCTCTAAGCTTCAACTTGTCTCCAAAGCTTTCAAGATCAAGCTTCTAACATTCATTGCTAATCATCTTGAGACAAGTAGTAAGTGCTCATAATTTCATCATTTAGAGCATATTATACACACCTTCTTAACTCTAACTGAAGAGTATTATGCAAGGTATATGTCGTGTAAACTGTTTCATATTTCGATTCTATTTATCTATTTGATATTTGAGAAGTTCCTCTTGGGTTGTGAGAGTAGTTCACTCCCAGGTTGTGGGAAGTGGAAGAAAGTGTATTGGTTTTTCACTTGTCAGGTTTTGGCAAGTGGGTATTAGTGGATCACTAATCACTAGCGGGTTTGCTAGTGGGCTGCTGGAGTATGATTCAAAAGAGTCGGGGAGACTCAGAGTCGGGGAGACTCAGAGTTGGGGAGACTCGGTGAATCCGAAACAGTGTAAATCCTTTGTTTGCGTTTGCTTTTCTGTGTTTGTTGCTATCTCTTTCTATTCCGCACTAAGGTTGCATAAGGGATCTTTAATGTGGTGTAATTCCCTTATTATAGTTATAAAGCACCATTCACCCCCTCTAGTGTTTTCTCACCGTAGTTTCAGATCCTATAAAATTACTAAGCGTGCACAAAAGGTAAAAAAAATTGACTGTTGTGCGCTGTGAGTAATTTTGGCTCTGTGGAACAAAATTACTCCCTGCACACAACATGAAAAGTTGTCTGTTGTGCACGTTATGTAATTTTATTTTGAGTAATAATTTTTGCTCACAGCTCAAGCACAACAATCATAAACATGATTAGAAAATTAAGCTTTTTTAAGTTTAAGGAATTAATTATATAAGTGTTATGAGCGGGCTTTTGTAGGCCTATTAGTGTATTGGGTATACACCCATTATGTAACCCTACTTTTATAAATATAGGGCTACGGGGTTGATTTGGGTTCAATATTGCGTATTTAACCCCCCAATTAGCCCTATTTTGTGCTCATGTGATGCTATATTGTTCTCTAGTACATACGTATTTTCTACACATTTATTTATTAGAGAAAACACACTATTTGAGCACAAAATAGTAATTAATGGAGTATTTCTGCACTTTTTATATTTTTCATAGCTTGGTCTCGATCTCACGATTCCAACGACTATTTATTTGTATTTTTCTGAGATCTGTGCTAATTACTGTGTATTTTTGAATGCAGAATACCAATTAATTGGGGAAATACGCACGAAATACGGCGAAAATACGAAAACGTATACGGCCCCGCCTCCCTACGCCACGTGGCAAAGATCTGCACGTTCCCGCCCGCATCGGACGATCAGCAGAGGGACGACGCGGGCCGAACGACAGCGGTTCGATGCAAATCCAACGGCCCCACTTCACCCCGCAGCAACGAAACGAATCAGTGATAGATCGGGCGACGTGACGGATTGTGCAGCGTCGGATTCGAATCCAACGGACCATCTCGAAGCGCAGATCAGCGATTTTGCGAAGCGACGTGGCCTCGTGTGCACCGTGAGATCAAGATCCGACGGTCCATATCGACTCCGCCTCAGCTTCGAAGAGCAGCGAACCCCGCCGCTACGTGGCACAATCTCATCCATTGAATCTAGATCGAACGGCCCATAACGATCCCGACCTATTTCGAAGCGGATGCGGGTCGACAATTGCGGGTGCGAGATTTTTGAAGGCCACGTGTCGACGTCTGGCGCGATCCCGCATTGATCCAACGGCCTCATTTTGTGCCGCTCCAGATCAACGGCTAAGATCGATTCGGGTGCGATTTTGAAGCGGATTTATACCCGTTAAGCACAGTAAAACCCGCAATCTTATTATTTAAGCGTATTCTAGGGTTTCTGGTCGTATTCTGGACGTATTGGAGCATCTAGGAGCCGTATTTTCTTCTGCAAAAATTCTGTAAAATTCCAGAGCCTATTTTCTTATTTCCAGAGAGTTTTGAAGTCTTTTCAAGGAGAATTGGTGATATTTTCTTCAACTCTAGCTTGTATTTGGGTGTTTTAGCTTGTATTTTGCCCTTAAACCTCCGTATTTTGCTAATAAACTTATGAATTCTGATCTGAAATTTGTGTATGTCTGCACCATGAGTAGCTAAATATTTTATGTGCATGGTATGGAGTAATTAGGTGATGTGAATCGTATTCATTGGTTGTATTATTGCGCTTAATTGCTATATTTGCTAAAGTTTAATCGTCGCTCTTAAATCTACTTTTTCATATTCCAAAAGAATTGATCTAGTTGATGATCACCCCACAAGGGTGAGATTTGATCTCTCCAAAAGAGAGTTTCATACTTCATATGTACGTTTACAACTTTAGCGATATACTATTAGAATTGATGCGTTAACTCCCAAAACGACATCTTCCGACGATTCGCTCCCAAAAGGAGGTTTCGTTGCGTTATACTTGATCAACCAAAGCTTACGATTCGCTGATCCTAATGAACCCATGCCATGTACATGCCTTTTATATCTATTTTTCACAAACTAGAGTTCGTTGTTTGCATTGATCGCACGTAACAATCCCATCATCACACACTTTTCATACCACCTTCACCATCACTATTAAAGTGCTTAGATTTTCTTCGTAGTTACTCTATTTGATTTAAGCTTGTGGTTTCAACAGATTTCTCCCGAGGATTCGACATCTGGACTCCCAGATTTTACTACTTGAACGGACTCTTGCGCTTGAGAGAAGCACCTTTCGGAGCCCACCAAGTTTTTGGCGCCGTTGCCGGGGAGAACGGTTTGTTACTACGGTTTATTTCATTCGGATGACCTTCGGTGAGATCCTTCCACTTTATTGTATATAAACTTTTGTTTGCTTTCTTATATAAAAAATTGTGCTAGTTTATGTGGCATAGGACTCCTAGGACACATAGGTTGACTCGACGTTTTGATATGGCTAATAATAATATGGATGAAAATTTTAGCAACAACAACGAAAATAATGTGCAACCTGGAGTGCCTAGGACTTTAAAAGATTTACTTCGACCCACTAGGACTAGCACTGCTTCATGCTTTGTTTTACCTGCCGATGCAAATTCTTTCAATTTTAAACCTGGGGTGATCCAACTCTTACCCACCTTTCATGGGTTAGACAAGGAAAACACATATCTTCATATTAAAGGATTTGAGGAGGTTTGCTTGACATGCTTTGATGGGAAAACTAGCGAGGACATGATATATCTTAAACTGTTCCCATTTTCATTAAAAGACAAAGCTAAAAATTGGTTGAATGCATTACCATCACGCTCTATTACTACATGGATTGATTTGCAGGCTGAATTTCTAAAGAAGTTTTTTCCTATTCACAGGACACAGGGACTGAAGCGGCAGATTATGAACTTTGCCCAGAAAAGCGAAGAAACATTCTACCAGGCATTTGAAAGGTTCAATGAGTTGCTGCTCGCATGCCCGCACAATGGCTTCGACAAAAGCAGGATTATTGGCTTCTTCTACGATGGACTGCAGCCGCAAATGAAGCAATTTGTAGAGATGATGTGCAATGGGGGATTCTTTGATAAAGAGCCAGATGAAGCTTGGACGTACCTGGAGGAGATAGCAGAAAATGCGCAGACATGGGACACTACTTCAGACTACGAGAGAGGAGGCCATTCTGCACCATCCCAGCCCACACGAGGAGTGGTTTATAATTTGAATCAAGAGGATGCGTTGGAGGCAAAGATGGAGGCCATGATCTCAAATAAGCTTCATGCAATGAATTTGAAAGAGGCCAAGGCAGTTGAGATAGAGCAGATTTGCGCACTTTGCGACGTTGGTGGCCACGACACTAGTGCTTGTCCTACACTTCCAGCTTTAAAGAGCATGCTAGGCAATCCAACGGGGGTGAATCAAGTTTCATCAAACTACCAGAACTTCAATTCCAACAATAAGGGGTGGCGCAACAATCCTAATCTAAACTGGGGCCCCAATCAGTAATCTCAGCAGCAAGCACCACCGCCGTTCAGACAGAATCAATATAACAACAATTATCAAGGTGGGAACCAGAGGAGGGACCATGAGCCGATGCAACAACAGCAGATGCAACCATTTGGCGATGCACTTCAGCAGCTCATTCAGTTGCAACAAGCTCAGATGCAGCAGCAGCAGGCTCAATTTCAGGCTCAGCAGACTCAGAATCAGCAGATGAGCGAGAGCTTGGCGAGGCTTACAGCGACACTGGAGAAAGGTAAGCTTCCATCTCAGTCAATTCCAAATCCTAATATGGGCTCATCTTCTTCTGCAGGAAATAATATGAAGCCTTGCCAAGCGGTGTCCACTTTGAGGAGTGGAAAAGAGATGCAGAAGCCTGGCCCACCGAGCAGAGAAGCTGAGCAAGAAGAGGGAATTCAGATCCAAGAAGAGGGAATTAAAGAACAAGAGGATGTGCAGGAAGAGAGCACAGACGTGGGTGTGAGCAAAAGCGTCATTAAAGAGAAGGAACCCGCAGCATATGTACCTGCAACACCCTACCCTCATCGGCTACTTCAGAAAAATAAAGATAAGTATCAAACTGAAATTCGTGAAATTTTTCAGAAGTGCCAGATCAATATTCCATTGCTTGATGCTATTAATCAAATACCTGCCTATGCTAAATTTCTGAAAGATTTGTGTACTGTTAAAAGAAAGTTAAATGTGAAAAAGAAAGCATTCTTGACTGAACAGGTTAGCTCTATTGTGCAACAAAATACACCACCTAAATTTAGAGACCCTGGATCACCCACCATCACTTGCACCATTGGCACTAAAAAGATTGGAAATGCTTTATTGGATTTAGGTTCTAGTGTCAATATATTGCCATATCCTATTTTTGTGCAGCTTGGGTTAGGACAGCTAAAGCCTACATTTGTTATATTGCAACTAGCTGATAGATCTATTAAAGTTCCAAAGGGATGCATTGAGGATGTCCTCGTTCAGGTGGACAAATTTTACTACCCCGCGGACTTTATAGTTCTAGACATCCAAGGACCCCAAACTGCCAATGCTACTCCCATCATTCTAGGTAGACCATTCCTAGCGACATGCAATGCTTTAATAAATTGTAGGGATGGTCAACTGAAAATTACTTTTGGCAAGATGACTTTGGACTTGAATATTTTTAATACTTGCAAGTTGCCACATGTGGATGATGAGATTGAGAGGGTGCATATGATTGATTCGTTGGTGGATGATTATATTTGTTCTGAATTTTGTGATGATGCTTCTATTGTTGAGACTTTTATTGGTGATTCTGATGACATATCTTTTATGCAGGAGAACGTGAAGGAGCTCAATGCGGTATGGGAGCCTAGGTTTGAGGCTTTGCCACCTAATGCATCAATTCAAATTTCATCTGAGGTGGAGGATCCAAAGCCAGAGTTGAAGCCACTTTCTGACTATCTTAAGTATGCTTTTCTTGGAGATGAAAATAGCTTCCCTGTGGTAATATCTTCTAAACTTTCTTTAGAACAGGAAAGCTCTTTACTTGATGTGCTGAGGAAACATAGAGGTGCCATTGGTTGGTCCATTGCTGACATAAAAGGTATAAGCCCTATTGTATGCATGCATCACATTTATTTAGAGGATGACGCCAAACCCACTAGAGAAATGCAACGTAGGTTAAATCCAACATTAAAAGAAGTGGTGAAAGGCGAGGTACTAAAATTGTTAGATGCAGGCATTATTTATCCTATTTCTGACAGCAAGTGGGTTAGCCCTACACAGGTTGTTCCTAAAAAGTCTGGCCTCACCGTGGTTAAAAATGAGAATAATGATCTTATCCCAGTTAGAGCCACCACAGGTTGGAGGATGTGCATAGACTATAGGAAGTTGAACTCCCGAACTAGAAAAGATCATTTCCCTCTTCCATTTCTTGACCAAATTTTAGAGAGGGTAGCTGGACATGAGTACTATTGCTTTCTAGACGGTTATTCAGGTTATTATCAGATTGAGATTGCACCTGAGGACCAGGAAAAGACCACTTTTACCTGTCCCTTTGGTACTTTTGCATTTAAAAGAATGCCGTTTGGTTTATGTAATGCTCCAGCTACTTTTCAGCGATGCATGCTCAGTATTTTTGATGATATGGTTGAGAAAATCGTTGAGGTATTTATGGATGATTTTTCAGTATATGGTAGCTCTTTTCATGATTGTTTAGCTAACTTGGCTCTTGTTCTTGACAGGTGCATTGAAAAGAATCTCTTATTGAATTGGGAGAAGTGTCATTTTATGACCACAGAGGGACTTGTCCTAGGTCACCTGGTTTCTAAAGATGGTATACAGGTAGACAGAGCCAAGGTAGCAGTAATTGAGAAGCTACCAAGTCCTAAATGCGTGAAGGACATCAGATCATTTTTGGGACATGCAGGATTTTATAGGCGGTTCATCAAAGATTTTAGCGCTATATCTCGCCCTCTTTGCAACTTACTTACTTTAAATGTGGACTTTATTTGGACACCTGAGTGTCAACTTTCTTTTGAAACTTTAAAGAAGTTGCTGATTTCTGCTCCCATTTTGCAGGTGCCAGACTGGTCCCTACCATTTGAAATAATGTGTGACGCGAGCAACTACGCAGTTGGTGCAGTCCTAGGCCAAAGAAAAGACAAAGTTCCAGTGGTGATTTACTACGCTAGCAAGACACTGAATGACGCTCAGAGGAATTATACGACCACAGAGAAGGAGTTGCTTGTTGTAGTATTCGCGTTGGAAAAATTCAGGAGCTATATTCTGGGATCACCTATTTTGATATATACTGATCACTCTGCTTTAAAATATTTATTGTCTAAAAAGATGCTAAGCCTCGATTGATACGATGGATTTTATTGTTGCAGGAGTTCAATAAAATCTAGTAGCTGACCACTAATCACGATTGACAGTAGGCCTTGATTCAGCAGACGTGCCTTTGAAGGACTCCTTTCCTGACGAGCATCTTTTTAGCGTTTCCACCTCTCCATGGTATGCTGATATCATTAATTATCTGGTAACTGGTAAGACTCCTGACACTTGGTCTCTTCAAGACTTTAAACGGTTCAAGTACGAGGTAAAATATTTCTTCTTTGATGATCCGTACTTATATAAATATTGTAGTGACCAAATTGTTAGGAGATGCATTCCTGATCATGAAATAACCAGTGTGATACAATTTTGTCACGATGGAGTATGTGGTGGACACTTTTCAGCGAACAAAACTGTGGCAAAAATCTCGCAATGTGGCTTTTATTGGCCAACTATGTTTAAAGACACATTTCATTATTGCAAGACTTGTGCTGCATGCCAACAGTTGGGGGGTATTACTAGACGTAACATGATGCCTCTGAACCCCATTTTAGAGATTGAAATATTTGATTGTTGGGGCATAGATTTCATGGGACCTTTCCCACCTTCATTTGGATATGCTTATATATTGGTTTGTATTGATTATGTTTCTAAATGGGTGAAAGCTATTCCTTGCAGGTCAAACGACACCTCCGTTGTGCTTAAGTTCCTCAAAGAGAACATTTTCTCTAGGTTTGGAGTGCCAAAGGCCTTGATCAGTGATGGAGGGTCTCATTTTTGCAACCGCATGTTCGCTACTTTAATGAAGAGGTTTGGGGTCACACATAAAGTTTCTACTCCGTATCACCCCCAAACCAATGGTCAAGCAGAGTTGGCAAATATAGAGATCAAAGGAATTTTGCAGAAAACGGTGAATCCTACAAGAAAAGATTGGAGTTTGCGCTTACCTGAAGCGTTGTGGGCCTACAGGACGGCCTACAAAACAATTTTGGGGATGTCACCTTACCGTCTTGTATTTGGGAAGTCTTGTCACTTACTTGTTGAGATAGAGCATAGATCTTATTGGGCTATAAAGAAAATGAATTTCGATATTGATGTCTCTTTTTCTTCTCGCAGGTTACAATTGTTGGAGCTGGAAGAGTTGAGGAGAAATGCGTACGACAACGCTAAAATATCAAAAGAGAGGATGAAATCCGTCCACGACATGATGATCTTGAGGAGGGAGTTCACCCCAGGCCAAAAGGTATTGCTATACAATTCCAGGATGCACATCTTTCCTGGGAAGCTTCGCTCTAGGTGGTATGGACCTTTCATCGTCAAAGAAGTTTTCCCGCATGGCGCTGTGCTCTTACTTAATGAAAAAGATGGAAGTGAGTTCAAGGTGAATGGCCAGAGATTGAAGCATTTTCACGAGCCTTGGACCAAGGAAGCGAGCACCATGGATCTCACAGACCCACCTTCGGGTGGGGACTAATCAGGTGTGTTCTTTCCATGATTCCCTCTTCCTAACATTGAGGACAATGTCTATTTTAAGTTGGGGGGAGGGAAATAACTTTTAGGATTTTTATTTTATTTTCTTTTTCTTTTTCTTTTATGGTTTTCTTTTTTTTAGTTCCCTTTTTGCATTGAAAAAAAAATTTTGAGTAAAAAAAATATCACCAAAGTCTATCTTTACCTAGAAATGACCCCCATGTGATGAAATTTCTCGATATTTATTCACCACCGTACACATATGATTTATTTTTCCCCCACCACTATTGTTCAACATTTCAATCTCATTTTACATGAATTTGAGTGCTTTATACATCTCAATGGCAAGATTAATCGATGACTTAATGAATCTAGAAATTATGGATTAGCAAGTGGTATGCTCTCATTGGAACACACCAAAGTTCATGCACCAATAATTTATAAATTAACTGGAGCATTGTTCTCTATCTCGTATTCATTGCTATTTGCATGCTTGGTGTGATTTTGGGTAGAAAAACGTACCACGTCATTTGAAATGATCGGGATACCCATTCTTGTGAAAAATTAAAGAAGAGGAAGTTATCTTGCCACGTTGGTTATGCACACACAAAAGAAGAAAAAATGAGGTGAATGAAAAAAAGAAAAAAATGAATACATGTGCTATCAAATAAATAACTTGGTTGGCTCGAGTAGTACAGTCCGAGGGGTCCTTCTTGGCCTAATGCCCTATGATCGTCTGATTTGGGAGCCATTGACCGGAACATCAATTATTTGATGGAGCGATCCAAGTTATATACTTTTCCGCGAATGTTGCTTGAGGCACGTTACGCGGAACTATGGAAAAAAGCGAAAGAAAATAGTGGATAAGTGTGCATAATTAGCAAGGCAAGAGAACTTCCAAAGCTTAAAGAAAACACAAGATGTGGTGTGAGTCCCTATGAATAGAGATTGACGTGTGTACGCTTTAATACCATTTTATTTTTAATGCTTGCTTTGCATGAAAAATTCACGCTCCAAGTTAAAATATGTGATTGAACGGTGTGTACCATTGCTTTAGTATACTATGAGCCATGAAGTAATTGATAGTGAATTTGAGTCTACTTTATAACCATTTGAGATGCTTGACTTTCATTTTTGAAAACCCACAAGTACCATTACTTGATGAGCTTGAAATATTGATATTAGTGTTTGGTTATCTCTTTTGTCGTAGTAGTATGATGGTGAGTAATTTGAGATCTGATAAGGTGATCTAGGTGTATTTTTAATCGCTCTTTTTGCTAGAGACTAGCAAAACGCTAGTTGGGGGGTGTGATTTGGGTTCAATATTGCGTATTTAACCCCCCAATTAGCCCTATTTTGTGCTCATGTGATGCTATATTGTTCTCTAGTACATACGTATTTTCTACACATTTATTTATTAGAGAAAACACACTATTTGAGCACAAAATAGTAATTAATGGAGTATTTCTGCACTTTTTATATTTTTCATAGCTTGGTCTCGATCTCACGATTCCAACGACTATTTATTTGTATTTTTCTGAGATCTGTGCTAATTACTGTGTATTTTTGAATGCAGAATACCAATTAATTGGGGAAATACGCACGAAATACGGCGAAAATACGAAAACGTATACGGCCCCGCCTCCCTACGCCACGTGGCAAAGATCTGCACGTTCCCGCCCGCATCGGACGATCAGCAGAGGGACGACGCGGGCCGAACGACAGCGGTTCGATGCAAATCCAACGGCCCCACTTCACCCCGCAGCAACGAAACGAATCAGTGATAGATCGGGCGACGTGACGGATTGTGCAGCGTCGGATTCGAATCCAACGGACCATCTCGAAGCGCAGATCAGCGATTTTGCGAAGCGACGTGGCCTCGTGTGCACCGTGAGATCAAGATCCGACGGTCCATATCGACTCCGCATCAGCTTCGAAGAGCAGCGAACCCCGCCGCTACGTGGCACAATCTCATCCATTGAATCTAGATCGAACGGCCCATAACGATCCCGACCTATTTCGAAGCGGATGCGGGTCGACAATTGCGGGTGCGAGATTTTTGAAGGCCACGTGTCGACGTCTGGCGCGATCCCGCATTGATCCAACAGCCTCATTTTGTGCCGCTCCAGATCAACGGCTAAGATCGATTCGGGTGCGATTTTGAAGCGGATTTATACCCGTTAAGCACAGTAAAACCCGCAATCTTATTATTTAAGCGTATTCTAGGGTTTCTGGGCGTATTCTGGACGTATTGGAGCATCTAGGAGCCGTATTTTCTTCTGCAAAAATTCTGTAAAATTCCAGAGCCTATTTTCTTATTTCCAGAGAGTTTTGAAGTCTTTTCAAGGAGAATTGGTGATATTTTCTTCAACTCTAGCTTGTATTTGGGTGTTTTAGCTTGTATTTTGCCCTTAAACCTCCGTATTTTGCTAATAAACTTATGAATTCTGATCTGAAATTTGTGTATTTCTGCACCATGAGTAGCTAAATATTTTATATGCATGGTATGAAGTAATTAGGTGATGTGAATCGTATTCATTGGTTGTATTATTGCGCTTAATTGCTATATTTGCTAAAGTTTAATCGTCGCTCTTAAATCTACTTTTTCATATTCCAAAAGAATTGATCTAGTTGATGATCACCCCACAAGGGTGAGATTTGATCTCTCCAAAAGAGAGTTTCATACTTCATATGTACGTTTACAACTTTAGCGATATACTATTAGAATTGATGCGTTAACTCCCAAAACGACATCTTCCGACGATTCGCTCCCAAAAGGAGGTTTCGTTGCGTTATACTTGATCAACCAAAGCTTACGATTCGCTGATCCTAATGAACCCATGCCATGTACATGCCTTTTATATCTATTTTTCACAAACTAGAGTTCGTTGTTTGCATTGATCGCACGTAACAATCCCATCATCACACACTTTTCATACCACCTTCACCATCACTATTAAAGTGCTTAGATTTTCTTCGTAGTTACTCTATTTGATTTAAGCTTGTGGTTTCAACAGATTTCTCCCGAGGATTCGACATCTGGACTCCCAGATTTTACTACTTGAACGGACTCTTGCGCTTGAGAGAAGCACCTTTCGGAGCCCACCAGGGGTTCCGTAGCCGCCAATCTTACAACACGTTATCAGCACGCTCAAAGGTGAGCGGAACTTCTGCCGACGGACGAATCGCGATGCGAACGGGCTTCCTTCACCGAACATCGTAGATCCGGTGGGTAGGATCTAGAGGTAATTTTTATTCCCTAGATCTAAACTTTTATGCGCATACGATTAGATCTAAATGTTTGGATCGATGTTTTAATTAGTATAGATCGGATTTTTATCTCAGATCTGCATGCTAAATCAACCTTTTAATGAAAACTAGACATTTTTATCAATAAAAATCAATTTTTTACGATGAAAAATGATGTTTTGAAGACTAAAAATAGATTTTTTTTTTTAAATAAAAATCATGTTTTCACCATCTTCTTCCCCAAAAAAATTTTCAAACACTAGAGGGGATCTTTTCGTCGGAACGCGGCTAGAAGCCACAAACGCACGAAACCCCCTAGCATTCTCCCCGCCGCCAGAAGCGGCGTCGTGCTGCTGCCGCTCCAGCAGCAGCCCGCGCCGCCGCCTACTACGACGGCCAACGCCGTCGCCTGCGACGACGGGCGCTGCCGTCGCCTACCGCGGCGGGCGGCGGCCACGACGCAGCCGCCTGCAGCGATGGCCGCCGTCGCCAAACCACCAGAAGTGGTGGCGGCGGCGTTCCCCCTGTGCGCGCAAACGAAACCCTAGCCGCCAGAAGCGGCAACCCATGCGACGGAAACCCTAGCTAGTTGCACGGGATCGCACGACAGATTGCCTCCAAAAACCCCTAATTAGGGTTTGTCCACAAAAATTTTGTTTTAACAAACTCTTTTTCAGATTTAATTAAGTTTTTTCTTCGTTAAATTCAAATTTATTACATGCTTTATAAATCATCGCATTTTTGGATTATCTGATTATTATACGTTTAATAATTCGGAAGATCCTGCGACCGCTCTGCCGTTAGTTAACTAATCTAACGGTGCATGATGTTGCCCAGTGGTCCAATAATTATTAAACGAAAAATTTTCATTTCCATTATAAAATGCATGTGATGATTAATTGCCTGCAATGAAATAAAATGCCTTCTGCATTTTTCTGCGACGTATGTTTATATTTGTTGTAGTTTTGGATCGGCTAGCTATCACCATTATTTTTCTCGCATTTTTTTCTTTTTTTGAGAGAAATTGTAGTGAGGATACAATTGTATAAATTCCAAGACCGGCGCACGTCCCACGAAGATGAAGATCTATTCTTGAAGAATAGGGGCCCCACGAGGGTTCTCGAGTTGTATTTTCTATTTCATGGGACTGTATGGACTTTATTTAAAATGGTGATTAGTCGATCCACACAACAAATATCTGTGTCTGAAATGCATAATTACTTGTTTTACTTTAAAATATCTAATTATTACTTATTTTTAACATGCTAGAGATAATGTCTAAAATTGCGAGCGTCGACTTTGACGTATTGGATGCTACATGCAAAAATTATCTGAGCTGACAGTTGGATATAAAATTCCACATGCGCTCACAGGGACTGAGCCATGCCATTGCTTTAGGCAATAAGGTTTCTGACATAGATAAAGTGAAAGCAATTATTTATATCAAACGCCATATCGATCGGACCCTGAAGACCGAGTACCTCACTGTGGAAGACTCTTATGAGTTATGGACCGCCCTCGAGGATAGATACAAACATCAAAGAGATGTTATCCTTCCCCGAGCGCGATATGAATGGGAGAACCTCCGTCTCTAGGACTTTAAGTCCATCACCGAGTACAACTCGGCACTTTTCAGTATCACCTCACGCTTAAAGTTGTGTGGTGAGAAAGTGACGGAGGAGGGCATGTTAGAGAAGACGTATACATCCTTCCACGAGAAGGAAGTCATACTTATGCAACAGTATCGCGAACGAAAGTTCACGAAATACTCGGAGCTTCTCTCATGCCTTCTGATGGCAGAACAAAATAGAGACATCCTTCTGGCCACCCATAATTTGCGCCCTGCTAGTACTGCTCATGCGCCTGAAGCGCACCACATCTCCTCCCAGAAGAAGAGGACCAACTTCAAAGGCAAACCCCAGAAGAACAAGGCAATGAAGAAGCAGGCTAGAGGACCCCCTCCAAAGTCGAACAATGAGGGAAAGAAGAAAAATGTGTGGAAGAGAAAAGACAACGGCCTGACATCTGCCACCAGAAAAGACTGGGAAGATAAATGCCACATGTATGGCATGACTGGACACTGGTCCAGGAATTGTCGGACTCCACGCCACCTCCAGGACTTGTACAAAGCTAGCCAGAAGTCAGCCGAAATAAACCTGGTGGAACACGAAGACCTAGCACCAATCAGGTTCATCGCTGAGGACTTCTCAAACGATGACCTGCTCGACTGAAGCCTTATCTATTTTCTGCAATGCATTGTAATTGAAACAATTTACTCTTCGGTTGTTTGTTTTCTAGCAAGTTGGATGATTTTTCAGACGTTGAATGATATTTGGTTATCTTTTGTGCCTTATACTGCTATGTTTCTTTCTCTCTTAATTTAGATGGATTATAAATGCCTAGTGGACAGTACCTCTACGCACATGATCCTCCAAGATATTTGCTTTTTTCAAAGCATACATAAATACGATGGAACCGTGAATACAATTTTCGGTCCGTCAGGAATTATTGAAGGATCAGGGAAAGCACATTTTCTGCTCCCAAACAAAACACAACAACTAATAAAATTTGCTCTTCTCTCCCCAAGCTCACATAGAAACCTATTAAGTTTTAAAGATATCCATTTAAACGGATACCACCTAGAAACGGTGAACAAACAAAACAGAGAATTCTTGTATGTAACGACTCATAAAAATGATGTTAAAACCATCATTGAGCGTTTTGAGGGACTCCCGTCGGGTCTCTACCAAACAAAGATACGAGCAGTGGAAGCTAACACACTTGAGCACCAAAAGTGCAATAATCAACCCGAATTCTAACTCTGGCACAATAGATTCGGACACCCTGGATTGGACATGATGCGCCGCATCATATCCCAATCCCGTGAAATTAACTCGAAAAGCCTGAAGCTACTTCGAAAGGGTGCATTTCCTTGTCCCCCTTGTCACAAAGAGAAACTGATTACGAGACCATCTCCGCTTAAGGTGGACTCAGAGTCTCCCAGCTTCCTAGAGAGAATACATGGAGACATTTGCGAGCCTATTCACCCCGCAAGTAGCCCATTTCGGTACTACATGGTACTGATAGACGCATCTTCCAAATGGTCGTATGTGTGTCTCCTGTCCACCCACAACATAGCCTTTGCAAAGCTACTGGCACAAATCATCAAGTTGCGGGCACATTTCCCAGACAACCAGATCAAGAAATTGCGTCTGGATAACTCTGGGGAATTCACATCACAAGTCTTCCTAGACTACTGCCAAGCAACTGGCATTGAAGTTGAACATCATGTAGCTCATGTTCACACCCAGAACAGGTTAGCTGAATCTCTTATAAAGAGACTACAATGAATTGGTCGTCCATTGTTGATGCAATCCCAGTTGCCGATGACTGCATGGGGACATGCCATCTTGTATGCTGCAACGCTAATAAGATTACGACCGTCAGGAAGTCAATCTTATTCTCCAATGCAACTGGCATATGGGACTCCACCGAATATCTCTCACTTGAGGATATTCGGATGCATTGTCTATGTCCCCATAGCACCACCGCAGAGGACCAAGATGGGTTCTCAGAGTCGACTTGGTATCTACATAGGATTCGACTCACCATCGATCATCAGATACCTGAAACCCCTAACGGGGGATGCCTTTAAGGCACGTCTAGCAGACTATGAGTTTGACGAAAGTACCTTTCCCAAAATAGGCATTAACACATAGAAGCCAGAAGCTTCAAAGATCATTTCATGGGATACCAAAACTTTATCCCACTTTGATCCGCGTACAAACAAATGTGAAGATGAGATCCTGAAGATCCTCCAAATACAAAATACAGCTCACATTTTACCGAACAAATTTACTGACACCCAGAAGATTGTCAGTCACACGTCCCTGCTGCAAACACGCCAGCTAGGATTGACAAACCCAAAGATGAATGCAATCCACCTGCAGCAAAAGATGTCGTACCTCAACAAAAGAGAGGACGACCCCCAGGCTCCAAGGATAAAAACTCTCGAAAGAGGAAAACTCCTGGAGTAATGGTAACGATACCACCACAGGATGCTGAGCTCAGCCCAGATACCTCTCCCCTCCTAAAAACCACTGAAGAGGAAAATATAGGAGAAATATCATTAAACTATATACGTACTGGGGAGGTACTGTACAGAAAAAGCACAATCATCGATGATAACTTGACGCTCACTATTGATAATCACGTCACTGAATACGACGATGAGACCAATCCACGCTCTCTAACAGAATGTAAACGCAGAGAGGATTGGCCAAAGTGGAACGATGCAATAGGAGTAGAGCTGGACTCACTCTCAAAGCGCAAAGCTTTTGGACCTGTAGTCCTAACATCGAAGGGTGTTAAACCTGTGGGATATAAATGGGTATTCGTAAGAAAAAGAAATGAAAATAATGAGATCGTACGCTACAAAGCGCGCCTTGTTGCATAAGGCTTTTTTCAACGACCAGGAATAGACTATGATGATACATATTCCCCGGTCATGTATGCGATCACTTTCTGTTTCATTATTAGCCTAACTACTACGGAAGGCTTGGATATGCAGCTCATAGACGTTGTGACTGCATACCTATATAGAAATATAGATAAGGATATCTATATGAGACTTCCGGACAGATATAAACTACCGACGAAAATGACAGAAAGACCTCGGGACATCTACTCTGTCAAACTCCAAAGATCACTATATGGTCTAAAACAGTCGGGGAGAATGCGGTATAACAGACTCAGTGAATTCCTAGTGCAATAAGGATTCACAACTAATGAAGTTCTGCCCTTCCATCTTTATAATAGCAAAGGGAACATGATTCGTAATTATTGCCGTCTACATAGACGATTTAAACCTCATCGGATCTCCTGAAGAGATAGCCGAGATATCCAAAAGACTCACACAGACTTTTGAGATGAAAGACCTTGGCAAAACGAAGTTCTGCATAGGGTTACAAATCGAACACCTAAGTGGAGGAATCCTGTTACACCAATGCACCTACACAAAGAGTTGCTTAAAAACTTCCTTATGGACAAATGTCATCCGCTTAGCACACCAATGGTTGTCAAATCATTGAATATTAATACAGACCCATTCCGGCCGCTGGAAGAGGGGAAGGAAGCACTGGGTACCGAAGTACCCTACCTGAGTGCAATTGGAGCACTCCTCTATCAGGCAAACTGCACGCGTCCCGATATATCGTTCGCAGTTAACCTCTTAGCCAGATACAGTTCAGCGACCTCAAATCGCCACTGGAACGGAGTGAAGCACATTCTGCGCTACCTCCAATGGTCAGTTGACCTGGGACTATACTTCAAGAAAGGCGTATCCTCCAACTTAGTTGTTTATGCAGATGCAAGATACAGGTCTGACTCTGATCGCGCCCCGGATACGCACCCGAGACAAGCGACTCGTAGTCTTACCGCAAGCGCACAGTGTAGCGGCAAGCGGGTATCGAACTCAGGGAGGACTAATGACCGTGTCTCCTTCCAATCACCTAGCTATCAATATGGTCGAGAATAATTTGGGGTGAAATGGTCACAATCGTTCAAATGTCGATAGAAATATCAATAAAATAAAACGCCTAGGGATAGGGAATCCCCGGTACGGACCATATCTCATCGTTGTGATTCATAGGTTTCGTTATTGCTAGACTTGAATCTTAGGTGAACTAGTCGCAACTAAATGTAGAACCAAGCTCACGCTCTCGCGCTATTGCCGGTCTATAGCAAACCTAGGGTAGGGCCCAATCTCTTGCAAACCCTAACCTAGGCCGCTAGCATGAAGAACGACATCATCGTTCAATAGTATCTCGAGCCCACTCTCGTGCAAACTCGAGCTACGACCTAGGTTGAGATAGTTCCTACCCGTCCAATCTCTTGCAAACGGATATTGGTATAGAAACACGATTAAAAATCCTAGCTTTGGTCCAATCTCTTGCAAACCAATTCTAAAGAAGTCCAATCGTAAATCTAAATCGAATTTCTAGGGCTTCCTATCAATTGGGACCCAATCTCTTGCAAATCCCAATCGATATGAATCCCTAGCTATCTGTAATTAATCAATCCCAACCTAACCCTAATCAATTCTAGTAAGAATTTCACCAATTCATCACAATTCATAAATAGGGTCTATAGGGTTCATCCATACGCCCTACGACGAAGGCACTACTCACTAATCATCATGCAATACTTAAGAAAATCAAGAATAAAATCAACACAATTCATTGCAATAGAGAAATTGTTAACAAAAATAGGGTTTTTGATAAGAGAATAGACAAACCAATGAGAATCCAATATGATCCAACAAAAGTAGCCTTTTAATCCCCCCAAAAGAAAAGCTAAATCTAATGATCTAAAAAGCTCTCAAAAAGGCTGCCAAAAAAGCTCTAAAAAGTCCTCTCTAACTACGGCAAAAACTGGGTTTAAATACCCTTCTAAATCGCCCAGAAAATCGTGACCAAAATGCCACTGCGCAGCCCAGAAATCGCAACTTACGCAGCAGGCGGAACGGCTCACTCGGCCGAGTGACAAATGTCACTCGGCCGAGTGACAAACCCTGTAGATTTCCAGTAAGTCGGGTATTTTCGGGGGTCTGTCTTCGGAGGTGACTCGACCGAGTGGATTTACTCACTCGGCCGAGGGGCATTCCATGCTCGGCCGAGTGGGAACTCTCAGGTCGACTGTAGTTTCAAGTAAGTCGGCCTCTTTTTGGATGGATTTTCCCGTGCCACTCGGGCGAGTGGATCTCCATACTCGGCCGAGTGGTCTATCGTCACTCGGCCGAGGGCGCGCCGATATTCTTCTGTTGTGCGTGTCCGGTCTGGTCGGCCGAGCGAGCTTCTCTGCTCAGCCGAGTGCGTGCTTCACTCGGCCGAGTGGCATGCTGTAGATGCCCAATCTTCTTCGTTTCTCCTCCTCGTCGCTCCTACGAAGTTCCTTCTTCTTCCACTCGTCTTCCATCGCTGAATGGCCCTCAAATGAGCTGTGGGTGACACTCCAGAGTGGGTGAAATCATCTTGATCTCAAAATCACTCCAAATCGCTTCATATCTCCTGAAATACGACAAAAACAAGAAATAGTGAAAAGCATCGCAATAATGTCGAATAATCGTGAAAAACACAATATGAGCGATCAAAACGGCATGCAAACATGCAGAAAAAAGGTGTAAAATATGGAGTGATCAAAATCCCCCAAGCTTACCTCTTACTCGTCCTCGAGGAAGATGAGTAAAAAGCAAACCCGACGGGTAAAACCATGGAAAAGAAGGAAAAAATGAAAAGAATAGAATAGAAAGCGAAGAAGGAGGCGCTAGATCATTTTTCTCAGGACGTGGGTTTTGATTACTCATATAGCATACATCAAATATAGAGCACATGCCAAAGACTTTTATCCCGATATCATAGTATAATGATGCATTCGAAATAGAAAACCCAAGAATATCAAAACAGCATGAAATATGGAATCATTCTAGGATTAACATCGTCTGAAGCATCTAAAGCGATATACACAATCATAGATCACACACTTTTCAATTGAATGCTTTCTATTTGGAGTATAAGAGATATCACACAATATGGAGTAGTAAGAATAGAAAAGCATGGTTTTCATGAAATGTATGCTAAGTGTCAATTCCTGGATTTCGTAAAACTTCTAGTGATCTTACCAAGTATAGAAAATTACCTAGCTTAGGTTGTCATGCACAGTCAAGTAGTCACTCTCTCACACATCATTGGATCCTCTCCCCCAAGCTTATCTATAAGCGTGGTGGCATAAGATAAATCAATAAACATATTCCCCATTTTTGAAGCTCCATGATAAAAACAAAAGAAAGAAGAAAGAGAGAAAAAATGTGAGATGGGATCATATATAAACTTCTTTTCTTTTTCCCCCTTTTTTGCAATAAACATATATACAAAAGCGATCCCAAATCAAAAGAGAAAAGGATATACAGGTGTGTGTGTGTGTGTGTGTGTGTGTGTGTGTGTGTGTGTGTGTGTGTGTGTGTGTGTGTGTGTGTGTGTGTGTGTGTGTGTTTTATTCTGGGGAATTGGAGCATGAAAATTAATAGCATGGGAAATGCCAATAATAGACATGCTAAAGGGAGATTCACCAATGAATTTTAAGTAGAGAAATAATGCTCAAGATATGTGGAGAAAGAAATAAAAGTATCACTCGGTTCACTCTATAGGACGTGCACGACAACTTCAGCAAAGTAATGTAATCTACTTAGTTTAATCTCAGAAAGTAAACTAGTCCAGTCATATCAACCTAACATTCATTCATTCAACCTGAAAGTGAGGAGTACATTTTTCATGCAATAAGAAGTGATATAAGAAAGGAAAGCAGTACTCCAGATATAAGCAATCAATGCGTGAAGCTTAGTGTGTTTTCTACGATAAGCATACATATGAATTATCAGACTTCAGCTAATAACAGAATTTCATCCATATTCATATACGAAAAGGCGGGTTACTATCTCAAATGCAAAGCAGGACATAGCATATGATATCTGAAACAAAAGCTAGGACATGACAAAACAGCATGCATACAGAGATAAGCTAACACCACGTCATCATCATCACAGAAAAGTCATCTCTAGCAAAAGATGAAAGAAATAAAGATAAAAGAAAATAGAAACTAATGTGTACAATGCGGCACACAAAGAAAATAAGAAGATGTGATGCATGATAAAAAACGAAAAAGTGAGTGAAAATGGTGTAAAAACAAAGATAAGGTGGAAAAAATAAAAATAAAAGGTGACGAAAAGCAAAAAGTGTGAGAACTCACTCCCCCAAGTGACCGGCGCCCCGCTTGCGTTGCGGCGGCGCGGTGTCGTTTACCGCAAGTTTCACGGTTAGTGTAGGGTGCGGGAATATCGAACTCAAGGAGGCGAGGTTGTGCTTGGGTCAGGTAGGACCTAAATCACCCCGAGGGGCGAGCTAGCCCGAATCGGTGAATGGTTGTCACGAAAGGAAATAAAAGGGTATGAACAACAAGAAAGAAAACCCGGGACTTTGGTTTCCAACCCGACGAGAGACTCTCGCCGATGCGGCCTACGGGTATGGATAGCGATCGGGATTAGGTTCTAATGGTGAGACGTTGCCTCTGAAAGTGGTACCGGCGTCCCATGGGCCCGATATTCCGGTCGGTGCCCAGGATGATACATCGGACTTCTCGGATTCGATCAGTGGGCACTCCCGTGTCCATTAACACTGATCGATCCCGGGAGCACTAGGCCCGCAACGATATCTCCCAACGTCTCATCCTGTCGCTCCCGCGTGCTAGGATTCGGCGTCTACGCTAATGGTGTGAGCTATGGCTAGGGAGTCAACCGCCAAGTTTATTCCCCCTTGGCCCAACGGTCAAAGGCGGTCTTTTTCCCGCCGATGACAATGAAACACCACGCGTAACCGTTAGATTCCTACTCCCTATCGATTTCCTAACCCTATGGACGCATCGGGAAGAGCCCCCGAAGGGGTTTCCACCAAAATCCCAGATTTGGGAACCACTCACAAAAATTCATGAAAAAGCGATCTAAATGAAATTTAACCGTTGGAATCATAATCGGACAATTGCAATGCGGAAGTAATAGAGTAATAAAGACAATACTAAAATTTTAGAAAGATCTGAAAACTTACAAAAGAGTAACAATTACAGTCGTCACAAGGAGATAAAACAGTAGAAAAAATAATAGCCCCCGTTTCTGGAACCCTAGGGGTTCTATTTATAGACCTTCGTATCAACCGATCGGTTGACAAGTCAACCGATCGGTTGATCCGTTACAAATTAATAACAGAAAAAGGCGAGCTTTCACCCGATCACATGAACCGGTCGGGTGAGTTCTTGAGTGACCGGTTGGATCTTGGAGCAGTCGGGTGAATCGATCGGTTCGACGTCCGTGTCTTCAGCTCTTCTTCTTCAGCTACAGATGAACCGATCGGGTGAGAGTCACCCGATCGGTTGGCGTTTTGCTTCGAGAAAACAGAGAACAGCCCCCGCTGAACCGGTCTGCGAACCGGTCGGGCGACTTCTTTGTGAGCTGCGGCAGAGACCGGGTGGTGCACGCGTGCATCACCCGATCGGTTGGAGATGACCAACCGACCGGGTGAGGGGCTGAAAGATGAATTCTTCGACGTTTGACCCCCTGGATCACGCGTGACTTCTCCCGTTGCTCCGGGGACTTGGGATATCATCGTTAAACGTCCCCTACGTGGTCAATCCCCTGCAATCATGGATAAACAAAGAAAAGTGAAAGAAAACGGGAAAATACACGAAAACGAATAAGAGACGGCGGAAAAACACGGAGAAACACAAAAGAAAACGTGCGTGAATATATGAAATATAAACGCACGTCAAAATCCCCCAAGCTGAACTCTTCCTCGTCCTCGAGGAAGACGAGTGAGAGTAGGAGCTCGGAAGGGAAAAATAGAGAGGAAGAAAGAAAAAGAAAACTCCAAACCCTAGATCGTCCATCAGAGCCACCAAAATCAGAAACGACACACCAAGCGAACAAACGCCAAATCACACCACTAAACCTAGGAAAGCGAGTCCAAATAAGTGTCGTGGGTCCACGCGGTGAGGCGCGAGTGAGCGTGGTCATGTGCTAGCAAATGGTGATGCTTTCTACAATGTGCTATGAGGCTCGATATACACAAATCCAAGATATGACCCAAAATATCGATCCGAATTGAATTAAGCGGCGAATATAAGTTCAAGCATGCATGAGAAGAGTGAGAATAGAAGCGTATCATGCATCGGGGACTCCACAACCAGGGTTAAGGAAATCACGCCACTATAGCCTAGATACTAGCTAAAAAGTTCCTAAGCCAATTGTTTTCGATAACGACGGGGGTTGAGATGATGTGGAGAAGAACACTCGGTGCAAATTCTCGCCTTCCCTTTATTCTTGGCGAGTAGGAAAAAATATTCACACGGAAATTTTTTTGGGTTTTGGGCATTTGTATTTTTTTTTTGAATTTTGGGCTATACACTTTTTTTCTTTTCTTTTCTTTTTGGGTTTTTCTTTTCTTTTCTCCTTTTTTTTGGATTTTTGGGTTTTTGGCTATACACATGTGTACTCTCCCAAGTGGGAGAACGGTACACGACGAGGGGATTTGCACCAAGTAAAACAAAAAAGAAGTCGAAATCTAAACACTCGGGCAAAGGAAACTATTCTCGCTAAATAGAGCATAGGCTAAATGGGTTATCCTAGTCCTTAGTTGTGGAATCCTGACGCATGCAAATTGAAGTATACGATATAAATATAGCATGCATATAGTTGAAACAAATACCGCATATTCAAATCGGAGCATGATAATCTAGGGGTCATTCCTGGACAGGTATATAAAGTAAAATCACAAAGCAGAAGCACACCAAATGCTAGTCACGACACACGACTCACGAAAAGCTAAGTGGACCCACGATGCGTGAAATACAAGAGGACTCGAAATCCTAGGGTTAGTGAGTGTGATTATCGATGCAATGCTAGGTGTGTGTGACTTTGTGGCGATTCATCATAGGATTCATCTCTAGGAGAAAGAGCTAAAAAAAGAAGAAAAGAAAAAATAAAAACACGATGAAAACGACACAAAAAACGAAAAAGAAGGACTCAAACGACGCACACAGTGCGACTCCCCCAAGCTGAAGTTTGCATTGCCCTCAATGCAATATGAGTGAGTACGGAAGGGCAATGAAAATGGGGGGGGGGATACGCACTGACACAAAAAGAAATGAAAACGAGGAAAACACATAGATGAAACTGAAAAAGAAAGAAAGATCAAAATCAAAATCAAACAACACGAAAATAAAAATAAAACCACACGACACGACACTCAAAAAATAAAAAACAAGCACACACACAAAAATGAGAAAAACAAACAAAACACGACAGCACACCAAAATAGACGTCCCCCAAGCTAGACCAGAAAGTGCTAGCGAAATGATGTGATCGATGAAATGCAGAGAAATGCAAGGGGGGAGTCAATAACAAATAAGGTGAAATCAAAAAGCGACACGCGAATGGTCCCCCCCTCTGACAGAGACAAAGCAGGGCCCTCAAAAGACAGATGGGCACAAATATGGGGGGGCAAAAGGGGGAAAGAGAGATCAAGCAGGGGCACCACCCTCCGGAGGTGGTGACGGGGGCCTGCGCTGTGGACCAGGGGTCGTGGGGGGTGGAATGTGGAGCTCGGAGACGTCGGGTGGGTCTTCACGGATGTGGCGAATGAAGCTTTGAAGAAAGGGGAGGTCTCAGTCGACGGACTCCTCGGTTATCCGACCACCCTGCCCAGCTAGGAGGATCATGGCCATGAATCGATCGGCTTGGTCTTGATCGGGGGCAGATGGGTTGGAGGTGGTGGGCTGAGCGGGGGGCTGTGCGCGACGAGCGCGACGGGTGGGCCTAGGGTTCGAAGCTGGCGTCGGTGGGTTTAACACGGCGGGGAGGCATTGTGCGGGTGTCTTGTGTGTGTGCGAGTATGTAAAAGTACAATGAATCAACACAAACACGAAATACGGCCAACGAGCAAATGGAATATCTGGGGTAAAAATAAAATTAAGCAAAGGAGTGAGTTTACCCAAATGAGATGAAGATAGTTGCTCGTAGACGCCCCGATGCTACTCGATTGGAGCACGCTGTGAAGCCGCATCGATCTCTTCAACAAGTTTCGATGTTTGGGGAGGATGGGTGAAATTTAGGGTTTTGTGTGTAGGGAGATGGCGGGGGAATGGAGGGAAATCGATGGTTGACGGGTAGGGAGATGGCGGGGGAAGACGATCGAGGTTGATCTTGGGGAAGAAAGAAGGCAGGCGCACGAGAGGAGTCGAAATGGCGGCGATTTGGGCGATCGGGCGAGGATGGAAATGAACGGATGTCGGGGGGGTTTATATAGGGTTTTAAGTCGAACCGATCGGGTGACTTGTCACCCGATCGGTTGACGGTTAGGTCGAAATTCTTGCCGAAGAAATGCTACAGGCGAACCGGTCGGGTGACTTGTCAACCGATCGGTTGGCCGCTCCACTCATTTTCCCGAGAACTTAGGGCTGCTCACCCGGTCACGTCAACCGATCGCGCTCGAACTCAACCGATCGGTTGATACTCCCCAAAAATTTCCGAGAGTTCTCCCCAGCTCACCCGGTCTGCCACCCGGTCTCTTCATTACTCAACCGATCGGGTCATATGGGGGCAGATCTCGGCATGTATCTGATACATCCCAACCGATCGGGTGAGTTGTCATCCGATCGGTTGGGGCTTGTTTCCTGCAAAAACCAATAGATTTGTTTAAGTCCCCGAACGGATGTTCTCGTGGCTGATTTTATTTATAAAAATAGATAAAATAAAGTCAGAAATAACACTAAAAAGTGAGCAAAAGTTTAGAGCATGGGTTGCCTCCCATGAAGCGCACTTGTTTAGCGTCGTTGGCTCGACGCCCGCAAGAGATGTTCACGGTGGTTGATACAGGTGATGCCCGAAGTTCGGCATCTCTTCTTCATTGGAGCTGAAGGCACTTGGAGTAGTCAACGGCTGGAAAAATACTTGCTCGACTACCCTCCCCTTGTTCTTGGGATCCGGGGGCTTTTCCTTGGTGTTGGCGCTTCCCGCCATCTTCTTCAGGATCCGGACTTCGTCTTTAGTGAGGTCCGTGGGTTCTTTCCCCGTTCTCCTCACAGGAGGAGCCTTGGGGAACCCGGGGGGGTCGTTCTTGCTGCACTCGGTTTTCCAGCAGCTCCTTTGTACTTGGGGCCGTCTCCATCTTCTGAATCCCCCAAGTCATCGGGGGGGTTTCTTAAAAGAATCTCCCAGGAGCTCTCTTCAACAGCTTTTTCTTCTTCCATCTCCAGCAGATTACACCGAGGGTCGTCTGGGGGATCGGGGTACTTCATGGATAACCCCAGATCAAATTCAACTTTTTCTCCGCTGACGTTTAGAGAAAGTTTTCCGTTCTTCACATCAATCAAAACGCCAGCAGTGGCCATGAAAGGCCGTCCCAGGATGATCGGGGTGTGTGCGTCTTCAGGCATGTCCATGACTACAAAGTCCACTGGCACATGCACCCCTTTCACATTGACGGGTAGGTCATCCACAATTCCCACCGGATATTTGACCGACCGGTCAGCTAGTTGTAGGGTCATACCGGTGGGCTCCAAATCACTCATTCCTATCCTTTTGTACATCGACAAGGGCATCAAACTTACACTCGCTCCGAGATCGACGAGTGCACGATGAACCTTTACTGCCCCGATCGTACAAGGAATTGAGAAGCTCCCCGGGTCTTTAAGTTTCGGCGGATTTGCCCTCTGGATAAGAGTGCTACACTCCGCCGTCAACACTACTTTCTCTTTTCTAGACCCTCTCGTCACCAAATCTTTCAAGAATTTTGCATAGGAGGGGATTGTTTCGATTGCTTCTAGGAAGGGGATTTGCAGGCTTAGGTCCTTGACCATGGCGAAGAACTTGCCATATTTCTCATCAATTTTTGCCTGAGCCAACCGTTGTGGAAATGGCACAACGGGTTTATACACTTTCGGGCTCTCTTCCTCCTTCTTCTTCTCTTCTTCAGAGGCTCCCTCCGGAGTCATAGGATTTGATGACGAAGCACCGGCGTCATTTGATTTTTCGGTCGGTCTCTCAACGACCAATGGTGCCTCAGGGTTGCTAGGGGGCACTCTAGTAGGAATTTGTGTCCCGCTTCTCAGAACGATAGCGGACACATTTGCGTGCTCGTGCACGAGTGCCGATGTTTGGGTTGCTCCCCTCGGGTTCACCTCCGGTTGTGGCGGTAATTGGTTTTGTGACCTTGCAAGGTTCGCCACTTGTAACCCCAGCTGGGTTACTTGGTCCGTGAGGGTCCGCTGACCCATTTCCAGCTTTTGGTTGATCCTCTCCTGGTTGGTAATATATTGAGTCAAGAGAGACTCAACCGGAGAGACGGCCCTCTGTTGGCCATACTGCTGTTGCTGCTGGAACGGCTGCTGAGTCCTGGGGGCGTAAGATTGTTGTTGAGGTTGTTGCTGAAATGGTTGCTGCTGAACCTGGTTCTGCTGTGACCTAGCCGGCTGATATGTTTGTTGATGCGGCTGCTGAGGCGGCGAGGGCTGAAATGGTGGCCGGTAACTGAAGTTTTGGTGGTTCCGGTTGTTTGGAGAGTAGGCCGGGTTGGAATTTGTCCTTGGCGGATATGGCGCATTTCCCGTGGGGTTGTAAAATAGTGCGATCGCCTGATCCAGCGGTGGTGAGATGTCACCACTGTCGAATTCCCCAAAGAATTCGGACTCCACCGCAGAAATTTGCTGTGTACCGGCCCCACCGGCTCCTACCATTAGTGCGGAGATCTGGGTCGAAAGCAAGTCGAACTTGCTTGAAAGTTTGTCGACGTCCTCGACTCTGTGTATACCCCCGGATCTGGGTGTGGCTCTCTCGTCACACCACCGCTCATTGTTGGATGCCATATTTTCCAGAATATGTCCGGCATCCTCCTCGCTCCTAGACATGAAGGAACCCCCAGTCGCGGCGTCCATAGAAGATTTCAGGTCATCCCTCAACCCATTGTAGAACAGATTAATAATCTGCCACTTCGGAAGCTCATGGTGAGGGCATCTTCTTTGCATCTCTTTATATCTCGTCCAAGCTTCATGCAAGGACTCGTGGCTGGCCTGGGAGAAGGAGGATATCTCACTCCTCAACTTCATGGTCTTCCCCGGAGGAAAGAACTTCGTCAGAAAAGCGTTGGAGAGCTTCTCCCAGGTGTTGAAAGTGTTGGGGTCCTTCCCCCTTAGCCATTGCTTGGCTTTGTCTCGCAAAGAGAAGGGGAACAGCTTCAGACGGATAGCCTCTGTCGTGACACCATTAATCCGGAAGGTGTCACACTTCTCCAAGAAGGAGTCTAAGTGCTCGATCGGGCTCTCCATGGGTGCACCCGCAAACTGGTCCTGCTGGATCCATGTCACTAGAGACGGCTTCAGCTCAAAGCTTTGGGCCGCAATAGCTGGAGATCGGATGGCGGAAGTCGACTCGATGGATGGCATCGAGTACTCCAGCAGAGACTTGTGAGGTGGGGTGTTCTCCTCCATGGATTCGGGATCTTCTCTTCTTCGCTTCTCGGCGGCCAAACGCCTAAGGGTGGCGTTAATCTCTGGATCGAGGGGAATCAAGTCGTCAAGACTCCTTGAACTCCTGCTCATGAAAAACAACAAACACCCGTGAAGCGACAAGTGGGAAAGAAACAGATAAAATAAGAAATAAAAATAAGAAAAAATAAAAAAGAAAAAGGAGAATGCGAAAATTATCGCGAGGTAGGGATGTGAGCTAGACACGAGGGTTCAAGAGATCCTAAAATAACAAGCACGTTGCCTCCCCGGCAACGGCGCCATAAACTTGACCGGCGCCCCGCTTGCGTTGCGGCGGCGCGGTGTCATTTACCACAAGTTTCACGGTTAGTATAGGGTGCGGGAATATCGAACTCAGGGAGACGAGGTTGTGCTTGGGTCAGGTAGGACCTAAATCACCCCGAGGGGCGAGCTAGCCTGAATCGATGAATGGTTGTCACGAAAGGAAATAAAAGGGCATGAACAACAAGAAAGAAAACCCGGGACTTTGGTTTCCAACCCGACGAGAGACTCTCGCCGATGCGGCCTACGGGTATGGATAGCGATCGGGATTAGGTTCTAATGGTGAGACGTTGCCTCTGAAAGTGGTACCGACGTCCCATGGGCCCGATGTTCCGGTCGGTGCCCAGGATGATACACCGGACTTCCCGGATTCGATCAGTGGGCACTCCCGTGTCCATTAACACTGATCGATCCCGGGAGCACTAGGCCCGCAACGATATCTCCCAACGTCTCATCCTGCCGCTCCCGCGTGCTAGGATTCGGCGTCTACGCTAAGGGTGTGAGTTATGGCTAGGGAGTCAACCGCCAAGTTTATTCCCCCTTGGCCCAACGGTCAAAGGCGGTCTTTTTCCCGCCGATGACAATGAAACACCACGCGTAACCGTTAGATTCCTACTCCCTATCGATTTCCTAACCCTATGGACGCATCGGGAAGAGCCCCCGAAGGGGTTTCCACCAAAATCCCAGATTTGGGAACTACTCACAAAAATTCATGAAAAAGCGATCTAAATGAAATTTAACCGTTGGAATCATAATCAGACAATTGCAATGCGGAAGTAATAGAGTAATAAAGACAATACTAAAATTTTAGAAAGATCTGAAAACTTACAAAAGAGTAACAATTATAGCCGTCACAAGGAGATAAAACAGTAGAAAAAATAATAGCCCCCGTTTCTGGAACCCTAGGGGTTCTATTTATAGACCTTCGTATCAACCGATCGGTTGACAAGTCAACCGATCGATTGATCCGTTACAAATTAATAACAGAAAAAGGCGAGCTTTCACCCGATCACATGAACCGATCGGGTGAGTTCTTGAGTGACCGGTTGGATCTTGGAGCAGTCGGGTGAATCGATCGGTTCGACGTCCGTGTCTTCAGCTCTTCTTCTTCAGCTACAGATGAACCGATCGGGTGAGAGTCACCCGATCGGTTGGCGTTTTGCTTCGAGAAAACAGAGAACAGCCCCCGCTGAACCGGTCTGCGAACCGGTCGGGCGACTTCTTTGTGAGCTGCGGCAGAGACCGGGTGGTGCACGCGTGCATCACCCGATCGGTTGGAGATGACCAACCGACCGGGTGAGGGGCTGAAAGATGAATTCTTCGACGTTTGACCCCCTGGATCACGCGTGACTTCTCCTGTTGCTCCGGGGACTTGGGATATCATCGTTAAACGTCCCCTACGTGGTCAATCCCCTGCAATCATGGATAATCAAAGAAAAGTGAAAGAAAACGGGAAAATACACGAAAACGAATAAGAGACGGCGGAAAAACACGGAGAAACACAAAAGAAAACGTGCGTGAATATATGAAATATAAACGCACGTCAATAAGCTAAAGTGCACAGGGTTCTCAATGTGCAAAGTGTGGCACACCGAGAGACGTGAAATGGGTGGGGTGGGTGAGGATGCATGCATGATGAAAAAGAAAAAAAAGAAAAAGAAAATATGATGTGAATGTAATATGATGCATGCAGAGATCAGAATGATGCAGATAAAAGTGTCCCCAAAAAGACTCTCCCTCACTCCCAAAAAGAGATCAAAAGATATGACCAAATAGGTACCAAAATAGTATGTGGAGGAGGGGATCAAAAATCATCAGGCTCCAAAAACAACCAGCAAAACAACAGAAATATAGAAGGCATCCAGTATGTGCCTAGGCTGGTGGTGGTGCACCAACACCGTCCTGTGGCAGAGGTGGTGGTGGAGGTGGTGGGCGTGGTAGCTGCTAGGTGGGTGTCGGTGGTGGAGGCAGACGTGCCAGAATCTGGTTCAGGCAAGCCTGAATACTGGGAAGAATGGCGACGCGGATCTGCACTGAACTAACTGTGGCGGTGAGAGCCCTAAAGTCCCCTCTAAGTCCACTAACAGCCCCCTCAAGAGCATGAATGCTCTGAACAAGAGTGTCGGGGGGTGGTGGAGCAGAGGGACGCACAGGTCTAACAGGTGAAGTACGGGGCTGTCTCACACGGGCAGTGTAGAGGACGGGTCCAGCAGGGAAGTGGGGTGGTGGTGTTGTGCTCACTAAGTGATGCCCAGCCTCGGTGTAAGGCTGGGACGCAGGCTGTGTCGAAGTGGAAGCAGTAGCAGCAGAAGAGGAAGTGAAAACAGACGACGAGGCGGCGGGAGAGGTCAGTGACGCAGAAGTGGGGACAGATGTCACGACGCTCTCGGTAAAGACAGGGGCGGTGGAGACCGAAAGGTCGATGACTGGGGAGGCCATGAAGGTCACAAAAGATGACTCCTCAGGAGTCGAGAACAGCAATCGGGAGAGGGTCTCCACGGCAGCGGTAAAGGAAGACTCGCCGCTCTCAAGAATGGTGGGTGGACGCTCGTGGCTCAGTGTGGTAATGGGCTCGATGGAAATAGGCGCAGTGGTAGTGGTGGTGGACGACTCAGCTAAAGTGCTCCCGACACTAACAGACGTGTGGACAGAGGTGTCGGGAGGTGCAGACAGTGCAGGTGCAGGCTGAGGGATCACGGGGTCAACAGATGGTGCAGGGGGTGCCTGCTCAGTATCCTGGGGCTCAAGGACGTAGGCAGCGGGGATAAGGAGATCCATCGCTGGAATCCAGTCCCCGTGAGCCGGTCCAATATGTGTCCGAGCGGGGCTTGGGAGAACCATGTAGTCAGTGCTGAAGGGACCGTGCAACCACACCCAGTGCTGACGACCGTGGGGACGAAGCATCTTCATCCGGGCCATAACATCAATAGAATGTGTAGTGGGGCCCGGAGGTCGACGCAGGTCGTCAGGTAGGTCAACACCGGTCATAAGGGCCAAGAGGGTGACAAGACCGCCGCAACAGATAGGCGTACGAGCACCGACAAAAATAATAATGCGGTCTAAAAACCAACTGGCAATGTCGATCTCGACGGCGGGGACCATAACGTCACTACCCCTATTTAGAACCCTAGGGCGTGTCATCGCATAGAGCATGTAGAGCTCTGGCGTAGATAGCGTCTCGGGCTCGTACCTCGCGAGAAAAGTAGTCGCCATAAGGCACTGTGCAATGCAGAGGCAGGGGTGGAGGATAGCTGAGGCCTTGGCCCTACTAGAGTCAAAGGCGAGTGGGGATCCCGTGATCCGTGTCCAGAAGGTGTGGGTGTCGAACGACGGGGGTGGGATGTGCGTGGGAGCGTAGGCGCGGTCTGGGTCAGGGACGGCGGGCCACTGTAAAAATGTTCTAAGCATGTCGAGATTGATCTCACACTCTCGATCCATCAAACAGAAGGAGCATCCTCCAGGGGTCCGGTCAATGGAACTAAGGACCTCTAGTGTCGGGCGGATGTAAGTATCCGTCGACACCGACAGAAAATCACGCCATCCCACGTTGTCGTACAACGTGAGAAGCTCCTCAAGTACCCCTAGGCGGTCTAGGTCGGCTAGGTGTGCAAACCTTGAGGGTACTATCGAGCGATGGCAGATACGCTCGAACCTGACGCGGTGTGCGTCATTTCGAAACATAATCCCCATCGGCCTGACGGCGGGAGCGGGTGGTGGAACGGGATCGGCAGGAAGTGGCTGTGTAGGTGGTGGTGGGCTAGGTGGAGGGGAGTCCTCCCTAGTGAAAGAGGGACCAGGATCATCGGTCCTCTTCCGCTTCGAAGCGGCTCCCCGTGTACGTGGCCTAGTGCGCGGCAGCATGTGTACCGCGAAGCGTGCCCACCCAAATAAGTAATGCGACGTGCAAAATAATGGAACGAATATACCTGAACACTCCGCGAGAGCAATCAGCAGTGTGTACGAAAGATGCCTCCTCCGCGAAGCTCCGTACGCGTCCTAAAACTCCCCACAGCTCCCCCAAGCTAGCAAATCAAGAGAAACGAGGAGAAAATGGGGATTTCGGGGTGAAAATGGGTGATCGGCGGCTAGGGGCGGCCGGCGATCGACGGCTGCAAGGAAGCGGTGGCGGTCGTCGTCGGCCGTGAGTCGTCGGCGCGGCGGCGATTCGGGCGAGGGAGCGTCACAGCGGGCGAGGGGATACGAAGCGGCAGCAGCTCGGGCATGGGTTTGGGAATTTTGCGTTTCGAAAACCGCGCCACTATCGCTGCTACTTATAAAAGATTATTACAAATCGGCCGAGTGACAACGTCACTCGGCCGAGTGGCGTAAACTAAAAAAAATTGAAAATACCCTCGCCACTTACGACTCGGCCACGTGGCTTTGCTTTACTCGACCGAATGAAAAAACTCCACTCGGCCGAGTGGCTCTGCCACTCGATAATTTTATAGAACTGGGAGGGTATCTATTTCACTCGGCCGAGTGACAAGTCACTCGCCCGAGCGACAAGTCACTCGCCCGAGTGGCAATTAAGACTAAAACTTACAGAAAGTGACAGAGAGCTGGTCTGCAGAAACTTCCCTGATTGGTGCTGCACTCGACCGAGTGGAGTCTTTGCTCGGCCGAGTGGCAGATGCGACTCGGTCGAGTGACGTGTTGTTTTCTGCAACGGCTCTCCGTTTTCGCTCCCGTCTCTGTTTTTCTTCCTCCCGTCAGTTTCTTCCTCCTCCGAGGGCCTGAGCACGTTCCTGGAGTGCTCTCCCTTGCCTCGGTCATCCTCCTTATGAGTGATCTCTCTTTCTCCATCTCCTGTCATGAAAATTAGGACCCGTTGTCACGATTTTCATAGACACTAGACTTTAAACACTAATAAAAATCTAAACCAAAAATGAAAATCAAATAAAAACAATGCAAAAACTGGCAGGTTACCTCCCGACAAGCGCTCGTTTTAGGTCATGAGCTCGACCCCTTTAGATATTCGTTCAGCTCGTGATGTTGGGCGCATATAAGATACGCCCGTCAAATTTACCGGGAAGGCCACTTGGATTTGGGTCGTGATGATCATTGGTCTTCCTCGGTGTGCCCTCATCATGGGTAATGTTGGGAGATAAGTCCCCCAAGCTAGAGCTCGTTCCTATCTTCTTCTTGGCCGGTGACACCGATCTTCTATTCGGTGGAGCTTGTTGAGTATTGGACTTCTCCCTACTTGGTGTTAATGATGAGCAAACATAAATACTTGTGACTAATCCCCTATTTTGCAGTTAATCCATTGCCTAAGCTTATTATGAAGATCAACTAGCAATAGATGACTCACAAACGTCATTGAAGGGAAATGATATGAATTGGATGATCGTAGATTGATGATTGAAGCTCCGTAAAGACTTCAAGCTCATACGATGGAAAGAAGAGATTATTCGTCAATGTAATTTTTCCTTTATCTCTTCTAGTATGTAGCTTAGAAGTAGAACTTTGATGGAGCACTCACACACATCTACATTTTGTCATAGGACATCTTTAGACTTTTTTCCTTTGATCCCAATTCAATTCTATTCTGTTTGCGCTAGGGTTGTTTATAACAGCCGACTGCTTAACAGTTTACAGTCGCATGTCTCAACAACAGTCGACTATGTTTTGTTCTACAGTCGCCTGTTATGCACAGACTATTACAATGTAGTTTTGGGCCTTCTCTGATTATTTCGCACAGGCTACTGTTGAACGATTCACATGCGCCTGTCCTAGTGACAGTCGACTGTGAATTGTACATCAGTCGCCTGTCTCTCCTTGCCCAAACTCTGTTTTGATCTGATTTCTACGGCCAGTCGACTTATGTTGTATATACAATTGACTGTCTATTAGATCAGTCGACTGTCTATGCTGTAACAGTCGACTGTCTGTAAGTCTATTCTTTGACTCGGCTCTCTGGAAATTTCTCCTGACTTTGACAGTCGTCTGTTTAAGGATATACAGTCGCATGTTCTGATTAACAGTTGACTGTGTTCCTTGCCTCAGTCGTCTGTCCTATATCTTGTGAGATTTCCAGTATTTGTCTAACTTACTCTTCTCTCGGCCAGTCGCTTGTCGAAGAATGTACAGTCGCTTGTTGGTTTAACAGACGACTGTCTTTGCCTCATCAGTCGAATGTCCCCGTGGTAAGTTACCGTTATGAATTCTCACCTACCCTTGCTGACTGTGCAACAGTCGACTGTGGTTTGTTCAACAGTCGACTGTCGCGAGTTCAGATTATATCCGTTGAGATTTTTCTCACAGATTTCGATTGGGTTTTAGCCTAAACTGTTTTGTGGATTTGAGAAAGCTATAAATAGAGCTTCTACTGTTTCATTGGAAGGTTACTCATTCATTGCAAAATCCTTCAAGCTTTCATTTCCAAAGATCAAAGCTCTCAAATCCAAAGCCCTAAGTAATTCCAAATCTTGTTCTCTTGCTCTCCAACCTAGAACCAAAGATTGATCTTCTAGGCAATTGGTGCAGTCAAGAGAAAGGGCTTTCTCCTCTCTTCCAAGAGAGTTCTTCAACACACATCACACTTCTCCTTCAAGGTCTACTTCAAGGCATAGGTGTTTGTAAGTGTTGCTTTCATATTTTATAACTTTCGTTATTTGAATTGTGCTCTCGGTTGTGAGAGTGGTTTTGCTTGCTCCCTGGTTGTGGGAGTCAAGGACATCGATTGTATTCGATTGCACTTGTAGGGTTGTTACAAGTGGGCTATAAGGAAAACTCAAGTTAGGGTTCTAACTTGAGTATCCGGTGGTATCCGGGTGGTAGGGACGTAGGATTACCGGGAACAAGTCAGGAGTTGACTTGGATAATCCGAACCCTTGAAACATATCTGCGTTTGCGTGTGTTTCTCTTTGGGTCGTTTTTCTATTCCGCACTAATTGTTGGATTGCATTTTATTTGGCGTAAATTCCTTTTAAATTTGCATAAACACTATTCAACCCCCCTTCTAGTGTTTTTCCCATAGACAGTGTCCTTACAATTGGTATCAGAGCGCAAGGTTTCATCTATGGCATCCAACAACAACAATGTTCCTCCGCTGCCTTCGTACAACAATCACGACCGCGATGGAGCGTCCACTCTTTTCGAAGGACAATCTACGGTACGTCCTCCACGTTTCAATGGTACTAATTTTGGCTACTGGAAGTGTAGGATGGAGACATTCCTTAGGAGTGCTTCTCTTTGGAGAACTCTCCACAAGGAGTACGTCGAGCCCGCCGAAGATGACTTCGACAAATGGACGACTTCCGAGAAGTCCGCCGAAGTCAACAACGCTAAAGCAATGAACGCTCTTCATTGTGCGTTGGACCCGAATGAGTTCAAAAAGATATGCACATGTAAGAGTGCATATCAAATTTGGAACCATCTCATCGTTACCCACGAGGGAACGATTAAGGTAAAGCTTTCAAAGTTATATGTTGCCGTGCAAAACTTCGACTTGTTTCACATGCAGGAAAATGAGAGCATTGCGTCGATGTACAGACGCTTTACCGACATCACAAATGAATTGGAAGCCCTTGGCCAAATCTACACCGAACCTGAAAAGGTAAGGAATATCATCATGGGGATGACCTCCAAATGGGAAAGAAGAGCAATCGCCATTGAGGAGGTCAATGACTTGAAGAATTACACCGTGGTGAATCTCATCGGGACTCTTATGTCTTACGAAGTAAGACGGGATAACCGATTGAATATTCGAGCCATGATGAATCCCTCGGAGGCCAAGAAGAAAGCTTTGGCATTCAACGCCAATTCATCATCCTCCGAAAGTGATGAATCCGAGAACGAGATGGATTTGGGTGATATGGCCCAAATGGTGAAGAAGCTCCAACGCTTCTTCCGCAAAGGTAAATTTTCCTCAAACAAACGTTTTGAGTTTGCTAATGCTACTTCCTCTCTTTGTTATAAGTGTAATAAGCCAGGGCACATCAAGAGGGATTGCCCAATGCTAAACAACAAAGAAAAATGGAAGGCACCAAAGTACCACAAGTCCGACAAGAACAAGAGAGACAAGAAGAAAGGACTAGTAGGTACCTTTGATGACTCAAGTAATGACCCATCAAGCGATTCCGATGATGAGAAGGGTGAGAGCGCCCACATGTGTTTCATGGCACTTGAAGACCCACTCTCGAATGAGAGTGACTCCGACACGGATGACACCGAGGTAACAATGGATGAACTTCATATAGCTAATGAAGAACTATTTGCTAAATACCAATCTTTAATGCTTAGATACACTAGCTTAAAGAAATCAAATGTTAGCAAGTCATCCATTCCATGCATTATCAACAATGACACCATTGTTGATACTTTAACTCTTGAGAAAGCAAACTTAGCTTCTCAAAATGTCACATTGAGAGATGAGGTGAATTCCCTCAAATCTCAACTAGATCAAACACATCCCAAGGATAATAGTGATCTAGTTACACGTCACACACAATTGGGTTTAGAGAATGACTCTCTTAAAACACAAGTGCACAAGCTCAAAGCACGGGTGTCCACCTTGGATACCAACATTTCTTCTTTAAAGGAGAAATATGAGCTCATGTCCTCCCGTATTGTGAGATTATATAAGGGAAAAGGACAATTGGATGATTTGCTTGCAAATCAATTTCCGGCCACACATCGTGTTGGCCTTGGATTTGTAAAAGCAAATGCATCTAATGCTCGCACCTCCTATAGTGGTGTCACTATAGATTTTGTGAGGCCTTCCTCCGGTGCATCCACAAGTGGTGTCAAAGACACTATAGGTAGCAAGCCTACCAAGAATGTCACCACATCACCTTCTCTTCCTTTTGGCAACAAACCCACTAAAGGTGGAAACCAAAAGAAAGGCCATGCTTTTATGTACACTAACACTCATCCACGTAGGACACATCCTACTTCACAAGTGGATAATCATGACACATTTTATGCTCCGCACCCACGGACACGTACACAACCACACATGAGAAATACTCATGTACGTGCTCCTACACACCCGTATGCTCATACGCATCATTCCTTCATGTATGCTCATCCTCCATATGTCATGCATGATCCTTATGCTTCATATAATATGCATGTTCCCAAGCATACATATCCTTCTAGATTGTACAATGCATATCCTCCACCACATATCTATGCTAGAAATCATGTTCCTAAGAAGCATGCACCACATAGAAATCCAACTCATATGCATGCAACTAGGAATAGGACTCCCAAGATGTACACTAGTCTAAATGTTAGGAATTCTAATGTTGATTCCTACTTTCATGACGTAATTAGAAATAGTAACTATGTTGGGAAGCGGAAGTCCACTTGGACTTGGCTTCCAAAGGGCTAATCCCCTTGGACCCAATAAACATTGGGTACCATAAGCTTATGGTATATTATATAGGTACCCAAGAGAAAGAAGAAGAGCAATAAATACCTTATTAGCTCTAAAGGGAAAGGATGGATTCTTGATAGCGGTTGCTCCAAACACATGACGGGAGATCCATCATTACTCTCCGAAGTGATTAGCATCAAAGATGGTGCAACGGTCACTTTTGGAGGTAATCAAAAGGGAACCATCATTGGAGTAGGTATCGTTGGTAATCCTTCCAAACCTATAATTACTAATGTTTATCTTGTTAGTGGTTTATGTCACAATCTCATTTCCATTAGTCAACTTTGTGACAAAGGTTACAAGGTTAACTTTGGAGAAGGATTGTGTACTATTGTTGATTGTAATTCAAATGTTTTATTTTCCGGTATTAGGCGTAAAAATATTTATTATTTGAGCTTGCCTAAAACCATAGAATATTTCTTAGTTGCTAACACAAGTGAACAACTATTATGGCATCGCCGTTTTGGTCATGTTCACTTCAAGCACTTATATAAGTTAGCTAAGCATGATCTAGTCAAAGATTTTCCTAAGATTGTTTTTAATAAGAAAAACTTTTGTGATTCATGTCAAAGAGGTAAACTAAGTAAATCTTCATTTAAGCTTAAAGAAGGGATTACTTCTAAAGGGCCCCTAGAACTTCTACATCTAGATTTATTTGGGCCAACTAGAACCGCTTCTTTAGGTAATGCTCATTATGGACTAGTTGTCGTTGACGACTTTTCTAGATTTACTTGGGTTTCATTCTTAACTAATAAGAATGAAGCTCATGAAGAGTTTACCAAATTTGCAAAGAAGATTCAGAATCTTTTAGGATCCACCATTATCACTATTCGTAGTGATCATGGATGAGAATTTGAGAATGAGTCTTTTACTAAGTTTTGTGATGACTCCGGGATAACTCATAACTTTTCCTTTCCTCGTGCTCCACCACAAAATGGTGTTGTAGAAAGAAAGAATAGGACTCTTATTGAGTGTGCTCGCACTATGCTCCATGATAGTCATTCAGGACTACAATTTTGGGCAGAAGCGGTGCACAAGACATGTTATGTACTCAATAGGATCCTAGTGAGACCCCGAACAAACAAAACTTGTTTTGAGTTGTTTTATGATAAAAAGCCTCAAGTGAAATATTTTCGTGTTTTTGGTTCGAAATGTTTTATAAAGAACACCTTTGGTAATTTAGACAAATTCGAGCCAAGATCCGATGAAGGAATTTTTTTTGGATATTCCACACGTAGCAAAGCCTACCGGATATACAACAAAACTTCTTCAACGATTGAGGAATCACTTCACGTATCATTTTATGAAGATTTTGATTTTCCTCATGTTGATGATGATAATGTAGAGATTCTTTGTGACTCTCTTAATTATGTTAAGATTAATGATAATATTGTTGAGACTAACACTTCTCACGAACTTGTTGAAGTTGTTCCTAGTGATCCAGGTTTACCCAAAGCGTACCCGAACATTCGCAACCATCCCCATAACCAAATTATTGGAGATATTGGTGTGGGTGTTCGAACGAGATCAAGAATTGAAGAATTCTCTCATTGCACATTTGTCTCTACCATTGAGCCAAAGAACATCCAAGAAGCTTGTGAGGATAGCTCTTGGATAGCGGCAATGGAAGAAGAACTAATGCAATTTGAGAGAAACGAAGTTTGGGAACTTGTACCTCTTCCAAGTGGTCACCAAGTTATTGGGACCAAATGGATCTGCAAGAACAAGACGGATGAAAATGAGGTAATCATACGGAACACAACAAGGTTAGTAGCTCAAGGCTACCGGCAAGAGGAAGGTATTGATTTCGAAGAATCTTTTGCCCCCGTAGCTAGATTAGAAGCTATTAGGTTGCTTTTATCTTTTGCATCCCATAAGAATTTTAAATTATTTCAAATGGATGTTAAAAGTGCATTTTTAAATGGGTTTGTCAATGAAGAAGTCTATGTTTCTCAACCTCCCGGTTTTATTCATAAAAATTTCCAAACCATGTTTTCAAACTTAAGAAAGCGTTGTATGGACTGAGACAAGGTCCTAGAGCTTGGTATGATCGTCTTAAGACCTTTCTTTTGAATTTAGGTTTTAAAATGGGAGAAGTTGATTCTACGCTCTTCATTAAATATTATGAAAATGACATTCTTTTGATTCAAGTTTATGTAGACGATATTATTTTCGGTTCTACTAACTTTAATCTTTGTCAAGAATTTTCCAAGTCTATGAAGGATGAGTTTGAGATGAGCCACATGGGAGAGCTCACCTACTTCCTTGGATTGCAAATTCGACAAATGGAGAATGGCACGTTCATACATCAGACAAAGTACACAGGGGAGCTTATTAAGCGATTCGGGATGGAATCGTCTTCGTGCAAAAGGACTCCCATGAGTACTACTACTCATCTACACAAGGATGAAAGCGGAAAAGATGTAGACGTTCGTCTATATCGAGGTATGATCGATAGCTTACTTTACTTAACCGCTAGTAGGTCTGATATCATGTTTTTCGTATGTCTTTGTGCTAGATATCAAGCAAGACCTAAGGAGTCACACTTGATTGCGGTTAAACGAATATTTCGTTATCTCAATCAATCCCTAGATTATGGGTTACTCTACCCCCAAGTCTAGCACATATGAGTTAATCTCATATAGTGATGCCGACTTTGTCGGATGCAAGTCCGACAGGAAAAGTACTAGTGGCACATGTCATTTCTTAGGAAATTCCTTAGTTTCTTGGTTTTCTAAGAAACAGAATTCGGTGTCATTTTCCACGACTGAAGCGGAATATATTGCCGCGGGTCTTGCATGTGTACAAGTTCTTTGGATGAGCCACACTCTTAGTGACTATGGTGTCAATTGTGATACGTGCCCTATCATGGTTGATAATCAAAGTGCTATTTGTCTTTCCAAGAATCCGGTACACCACTCCCGTACCAAACACATAGATGTGAGAAACCACTTTATAAATGATCATGTAGATAAGAAGGACATCATCTTAGAGTACATTGAAACCCAAAAACAAATTGCCGATATCTTCACTAAACCTCTTAAAGAAGATTCATTTGTGAGGTTGCATGGAGAATTGGGAATTATGGGTGAATCTGAAATCTAGAAGCTCAATCTTTCATGTTATAACTCCTTATTGAGCTCATATCTTTTTGATTGTCTTTCTTCATGTGCTTTATTGTTTTATGAGCTTAAGAAAGGCAATTGTGACTTATTTGATTTCATGAGTTTTTGAGTTTGATTGGAGTAATTTGTGTTTCAATGGATTTATTGCTTTCATAATGTTTTTACGATGTATTTGTGATTAGAGTATAGGTCCTAGGGTGAGTGTTCTTATTCTCTGGAATTCTATCTCACTGTGCACTTTTGGACCAGGACAGACGACTGTCTTTCTTTCGACAGTCGACTGCCCTACTCTATCTCCTCTGTATGAAAATTGGTATCTTTCGCACAGCCGACTGATGACTTTTTTACAGTCGACTGTTAATTTAACAGGTGACTGTATTTTAGTCAGCAGGCGATTGTACACTCTGTCGAATTTTTACAGTGTTATCTTTTTTTGTGAACTGTATTAATTCACGGCCAGCCAACTGTTGAGTATTTGTCAGTCGACTGTCCAGTGGACAGGCGACTGCATGTTATTTGTCAGTCGACTGCCCATCTCTCTGAGCTTTATTTTTATCACTTCATCCAGTCGACTGACGTTTGTGCATCAATCGACTGTCTTATGCTGTGTCGGTTCATGAGATTTGATCCGAGCCGTCGATTCCTTGATCCAACGGCTCAGATTCATTTCCCCAATTTTATATTCAAGTCTACGCGATCATTTCCCCTCGTCGATTCTCTCTCCTCCGTTTCGACCGTTCGTCTTCCTGCTCGATTGATGTACCAAATCCGTTGATCTCGCGCCCTTCGTGTGTCAATTTCGAGCTGTCGTTGCTTTCGTTCTATCACTTGACTAGGTTTGGTTTCATGAGTTTTTGAGTTTGATTGGATTAATTTGTGTTTCAATGGATTTATTGTTTTCATAATGTTTTTACGATGTATTTGTGATTAGAGTATAGGTCCTAGGGTGAGTGTTCTTATTCTCTGGAATTCTATCTCACTGTGCACTTTTGGACCAGGACAGACGACTGTCTTTCTTTCGACAGTCGACTGCCCACTCTATCTCCTCTGTATGAAAATTGGTATCTTTCACACAGCCGACTGCTGACTGTTTTACAGTCGACTGTTAATTTAACAGGTGACTGCATTTTAGTCATCAGGCGATTGTACACTCTGTCGAATTTTTACAGTGTTATCTTTTTTTGTGAACTGTATTAATTCTCGGCCAGCCGACTGTTGAGTATTTGTCAGTCGACTGTCCAGTGGACAGGCGACTACATGTTAATTTCCAGTTGACTGCCCATCTCTCTGAGCTTTATTTTTATCACTTCATCCAGTCGACTGACGTTTGTGCATCAGTCGACTGTCTTATGTTGTGTCGGTTCATGAGATTTGATCCGAGCCGTCGATTCCTTGATCCAACGGCTCAGATTCATTTCCCCAATTTTATATTCAAGTCTATGCGATCATTTCCCCTCGTCGATTCTCTCTCCTCCGTTTCGACCGTTCGTCTTCCCGCTTGATTGATGTACCAAATCCGTCGATCTCACTCCCTTCGTGTGTCAATTTCGATCTGTCGTTGCTTTCATTCTGTCACTCGACTAGGTTTGGTTGCTTCCGCCTATCTCGTGATACTTCTAGTTAGGGTTCGTTCGTTTTGTTTCTTGCCCTAGCTCCATGCTCGGTCATGGCTCTTTTCGATCATTTCTTCCCTAATGTCTCTCTCGATTTTCTCAATGAGCCTGTCCCCTCACCGAAGCCTGACCCGACTCCCTCCTCCCCTCAATCTTCTGGAGAACCTCTTCCTGTCAGTGTTCCTTCACCGAAGCCTGTTCCTTCGTGCTCGGTCAGTGTTCCCATCCCCTCTTCTCAGCACACTGGCAAGCCTTCTCACTCGTCTCAGCCCGTTCCCCGGCTCTGTGATCGTATCACTGTCCTTAAGAATCTCTCCTATTCCATTGACGAAAAGCTTAATCTCTTGTTGGAGCTTCGGTACAAATCTCTAATGCATCAGGTTTTTCCCATCCCTACCGAGCTTCGGGCTATGTTTGCTACCTCTGAGGACACTGCTCCTGCATGTGTATCTCCTCCTCCTGGCTTCACACCCAAACCCTTTGTGGTTCAGACCTCCGATGCCCAGACTCCACTTCATGTTCCTGCTGAATCATCTACTGTTTTCGTGCTTCGTCTTCTAAGAGGAAGAATCCTGCCCTTCCTACTCGTCGCTCTGCTCAGCTTCTGTTCAGATCTTCTGGTCGACCGTCGGACCCCTCAGTCATTCATATTGACTGAGGCTGCTGCTGATGCTAATCTGTTCACTCACCTGAATACCTTGTTTTATTTTGTGTGGTCTGCTTTTGTATAGGTTGAGTGATTCTTATGATATATTTTGGTGGTGTATGATGGATGATGTTGTCTGCGACTCTTTTATATATGTTTGGTGATATTTTTTTGATGTCGTCATGATGCTGTATTTTTTTATCATGATGTATCTTGTTTGGATGGCCATGTCGATGACCATCCGTTGATGTACTCTGACTATATATATATGATGTTGCACCCTCTTTTGTGTCACACTATGCTATATTGTGTATCTTATCTGTGTGATGTACGATATGTTGTCTCCATGTATGCCTCACTCTCCTTGATGTGCTTTTGAGACAATATATGATTTTGATATTGGTTAATTCATGCTATCTTTGTTGTGATGAATTTGTGAAAATTATTTTCATTTCGTATATCTAAAATGTTGATATTGGATTTCCATTCCATTACTCACATGTGTATATGATGAGATTTTATGAGTTTTGATTCGATATATCTTTATACTCCTTGATTGTTGTTAGTTCGTATTTAGCACTATTATTGTTGTTGTTATTTGCTCCCACCTTTTGGATAATGCCATAGGGGGAGAGAAATAAACATACAAGATTCATAATGGATGTGCTAAGTATGTTCTAACGCTTGAATCTAAGATTTTCGTTGCCTTAGGTTCAGGGGGAGTAAGATTATAATGAATAGGGATTTTATTTGCTAGATTTCTTGATTTGATATCGCACTCATTTGCTTCAATTGCTATGTAGATGCTCTAATATTTGTTGACTAACTTGATTGGCATCTATGTAGGGGGAGTAAGTTTTCATTGCGCACAATTATTTATCTTTTTGTTTATGTTTGTTTGTCATCATCAAAAAGGGGAAGAATGTTGAGTATTGGACTTCTCCCTACTTGGTGTTAATGATGAGCAAACATAAATACTTGTGACTAATCCCCTATTTTGCAGTTAATCCATTGCCTAAGCTTATTATGGAGATCAACTAGCAATGGATGACTCACAAACGTCATTGAAGGCAAATGATATGAATTGGATGATCGTAGATTGATGACTGAAGCTTCATAAAGACTTCAAGCTCATACGATGGAAAGAAGAGATTATTCGTCAATGTAATTTTTCCTTTATCTCTTCTAGTATGTAGCTTAGAAGTAGAACTTTGATGGAGCACTCACACACATCTACATTTTGTCATAGGACATCTTTAGACTTTTGTCCTTTGATCCCAATTCAATTCTATTCTGTTTGTGCTAGGATTGTTTATAACAGCCGACTGCTTAACAGTTTACAGTCGCCTGTCTCAACAACAATCGACTGTGTTTTGTTCTACAGTCGCCTGTTATGCACAGACTATTACAATGTAGTTTTGGGCCTTCTCTGATTATTTCGCACAGGCTACTGTTGAACGATTCACAGGCGTCTGTCCTAGTGACAGTCGACTGTGAATTGTACATCAGTCGCCTGTCTCTCCTTGCCCAAACTCTGTTTTGATCTGATTTCTACGGCCAGTCAACTTATGTTGTATATACAGTTGACTGTCTATTAGATCAGTCGACTGTCTATGCTGCAACAGTCGCATGTCTGTAAGTCTATTCTTTGACTCGGCTCTCTGGAAATTTCTCCTGACTTTGACAGTCGTCTGTTTAAGGATATACAGTCGCCTGTTCTGATTAACAGTCGACTGTGTTCCTTGCATCAGTCATCTGTCCTGTATCTTGTGAGATTTCCAGTATTTGTCTAACTTACTCTTCTCTCGGTCAGTCGCCTGTCAAAGAATGTACAGTCGCATGTTGGTTTAACAGACGACTGTCTTTGCCTCATCAGTCGACTGTCCATATGGTAAGTTACCGTTATGAATTCTCACCTACCCTTGCTGACTGTGCAACAGTCGACTGTGGTTTGTTCAACAGTCGACTGTCGCGAGTTCAGATTATATCCGTTGAGATTTTTCTCACGGATTTTGATTGGGTTTTTGCCTAAACTGTTTTGTGGATTTGAGAAAGCTATAAATAGAGCTTCTACTGTTTCATTGGAAGGTTACTCATTCATTGCAAAATCCTTCAAGCTTTCATTTCCAAAGATCAAAGCTCTCAAATCCAAAGCCCTAAGTAATTTCAAATCTTGTTCTTTTGCTCTCCAACCTAGAACCAAAGATTGATCTTCTAGGCAATTGGTGCAATCAAGAGAAAGGGCTTTCTCCTCTCTTCCAAGAGAGTTCTTCAACACACATCACACTTCTCCTTCAAGTTCTACTTCAAGGCATAGGTGTTTGTAAGTGTTGCTTTCATATTTCATAACTTTCGTTATTTGAATTGTGCTCTCGGTTGTGAGAGTGGTTTTGCTTGCTCCCTGGTTGTGGGAGTCAAGGACATCGATTGTATTCGATTGCACTTGTAGGGTTGCTACAAGTGGGCTATAAGGAAAACTCAAGTTAGGGTTCTAACTTGAGTATCCGGTGGTATCCGGGTGGTAGGGACGTAGGATTACCGGGAACAAGTCGGGAGTTGACTTGGGTAATCCGAACCCTTGAAACATATCTGTGTTTGCGTGTGTTTCTCTTTGGGTCGTTTTTCTATTCCGCACTAATTGTTGGATTGCATTTTATTTGGCGTAAATTCCTTTTAAATTTGCATAAACACTATTCAACCCCCCTTCTAGTGTTTTCCCCATAAACAGGGTCCTTACAGAGCTTTCTTTGGGTTCTTGGCCGTTGAGAGCTTGCAAAGCTCCCGTATTCTCGCGACATCAGCGTTGCCTTCATCATCGGCCATGGAGCTATCTGGAGGGTCTTCCAACTTCTCTTCTTCGCTAGAAGGTTGGCCTTCCTCAAAACCATCATCATGGAGAGCGCCAATAGAGTGGGGGGATAGCTTCTTCAATCACTTCATCGAGGAGATCCACATAATCCAACTCCTCGTGACAGGGCATATGCTTCATGGCTTTGGATATGTGAAGCTCGACCTCGATGTTCCCGACATTTAATGATAGAGTTCCTTCCCTCACGTCGACTATAACACCGGCGGTGGCGAGGAACGGACGTCCAAGTATAAGTGAAGTGTCGCCCTCTTCCTTGATGTCCATGATAACGAAATCGCAAGGTAAGCATATTCCTCCCGGAACTTGAAGTGGAATGTTCTCCGCAATCCCTACCGGCCTAGTAATCCTACCATCCGCAAGTTGAATTCTCATGTCGGTCGGCTTCAAGTCGGTGCCCGTGTTCAATTTCCGGAACATGCTAAGGGGCATTAGGCTCACACTCGCGCCCAAGTCAACTAAAGCTTTTTGCAACGGGACGCCTCCAAGTGTGCAAGGGATGCGGAAACTCCCGGGATCCTTAAATTTCACTGGCTCCTTTTCCTTCCGGGTAAACCAAGTTCCTTGTTCAGCAAGCATGATTTTCTCCTTCCTTTTCTTTCCCGATATCAAGTCCTTCAAGAACTTTGCATACGACGGGATCTCCACTATAGCATCTAGGAAAGGAATATTGAGGCTTACTCCCCTCAAATATTCAAGGAACTTGACAAGCCTTTTCTCTATCTTGGCTTTAGCTAGCCGTTGTGGAAATGGCACTGGTGGCATGTAGCGGCGCTCGTCATTAGGCTTCGCCACTTCAGAATTTCCTCCTCCTATCGGCTCCTTTTGGCTCTCCTCCTCAATTGCCGGCTCTTTTTCTTCCAAAATCTCTACCACGGGTTGCTTGTTTTGGGTCATAGCGGGAGTGGTATCCTTCCCGCCCCCTGTTGTAACCGCCACCACCGCACTGATGTATCCGGTGTTACTCTGTGGATTGGGCTCGGGTTGAGCCGGCAATTGTTGGGCGTTCTTGTTTAGCAACGCAAGTTGCTCTCCAAGTTGAGCGACGACGGTATTTAGTGAATCTTGTCTCGTCGTCAACCTAGCATTGATATTTCTTTGCTCCACCATGAATTCATCCACCCTAGCTTCGTGGTCCGATCGTGGTTGAGCTTGAGGTTGGTTGGGAGCTCTCCAACCTTGGTTGTAACCGGACGGTCTATACGGTCCCTCTTGTTGCCTAGGCGGGTAATTTTGTTGCGGTGGCCCCCTCGGTTTATACTGAGGTTGTGGTAGTGGAGGTCGAGCTTGAGGAGGTTGTTGTGGCGGCGGGTTTAAAGCACCATCATTGTTTGCATACGAAAAGCCCGGATGGTTTCTTGCGACCGGGTTGGCCCAATATCCGGCGTTCCCCGCAATATATTGCACTTGTTCCAAGGCCCCCTCTCCATGCTCTCCTCCTACATACATGACTTGAGATTAGTATTGCCAATCACTCATATTGCTTATCGGCGTAGATGTAGAGGGTGCTCCATGTGGCTCGGTGATATACTTCTCCAATCTCTCCACTACCTTGTGGAGAGAGTCAAATTTGTTCGAAAGCTCCGCTACGGCCTTGGCCTCATATATGCTAGTGGGCTTCAAGAAGGAAGAAGAATGACGTCGCTCGTCGCCCCATTGTTGGTTATTAGAGGCCATCTCCTCTAATAAGGCCGTAGCTTCATCCGGGGTCTTCGATAGGATGGCTCCATTGGCGGTTGCGTCTATAATTTGCTTCGTGCCCGGTTGGAGTCCATTGTAAAAACTGTGAACAAGCTCACAATCTTCTATACTATGATGGGGGCACTGATGCCGTAAATCCTTGAAGCGCTCCCATGCTTCGTATAGGGTCTCCTGCGGTCCTTGCTTAACAGACATGAGAGCACTTCGTATTTTCACCGTCTTGGATGGCGGGTAGAATTTGTCAACGAAGGCGCTAGCCAACTCATCCCAAGTAGTGAATATACCTTCCGCCTGCGTCCTCAACCAATATAAAGCTTTGTCTTTGAGTGTAAATGGGAAGAGCCGCAGTCGGATTGCATCAACGGAAACGCCCATCATTTGGAAGGTGGCGCATTTGGACAAGAAAAGCTGGATGTGATAATGCAGATTCTCATGGGAGTTCCCATGAAACGGGTCTTGTTGCATCAATACTACCAATCCCGTCTTTAGCTCAAAATTATTGTCCGTCGCCAACTCCGGCATAGCGATGGAAGAGGTAGTGGAGGAAGTCTTAGGCCTAAGCCTATCTCTAATGGATATGATCCTCGCCATACGTGCCGCTAGTTCCTCTGGTGTCTCCGTGCGGTTCATGCAATTATCCTCTGTAGCATGCCTTCTCTCGGCTCTGATCCTCCTCTCGGTACGTTCGATCTCCGGATCAAATATAATATCATCTGGATCTGCCGTCGATCTCGTGTTCATGCAAAGAGAAACAGAGTTTCAAAGGAATTGTTAGCACGAAAAAGGAGTAAAAAGATGAAAATAATAAAACAAAAAGAAAGTACTAAGTAAAGAGAATAAAACATTGTCGCCTCCCCGGCAACGGCACCAAAAACTTGGTCGCGCCCCGGATACGCACCCGGGACAAGCGACTCGTAGTCTTACCGCAAGCGCATGGTGTAGCAGCGAGCGGGTATCGAATTCAGGGAGGACTAATGACTGTGTCTCCTTCCAATCACCTAGCTATCAATATGGTCGAGAATAATTTGGGGTGAAATGGTCACAATCGTTCAAATGTCGATAGAAATATGGTGGGCTCCGAAAGGTGCTCTCTCTCAAGTGCAAGAGTCTGTACAAGTAATATAATCTGGGAGTCCAGATGTCGAATCCTCAAGAGGAAATCTGTTGCAACCACAATTCAAATCAAATAGAAATCATACGAAAAGAAACTAACCACTTCAACAATGATGGCGATGGTGTGAAAGTGCGTAATGGTGATGTGCGAACACGTGAACAATATAAACAAAGAAAAGTCGTATAAGAAAGTATCTATAAAAAGTATGCACATGGTATGGGTTCGTTAGGATCAATGATTCGTATTAATTTGGTTGACAAGTATAACGCAATGATTTCTCCTTTTGGGAGCAATTCACCGGAAAATACCCAATATAACTCAATGAATTCTCCTTTTGGGAGCAACTCATCGGAAGATGCCCTTTTGGGGGTTCAAGCACAAAATTCAATAAGATCGTCGCTAAAGTTATAATACGACATGAAACTCTCTTTTGGAGAGATCAAAACTACGGTATGAAACTCCCTTTTGGGGAGATCAAAACTACGGTATGAAACTCCCTTTTGGGGAGATTAAAACTCACCCTTTTGGGGCGATCATCAACTTAATCACTTCTTTTGGAAGATGAAAAAGACGATTTACGAACAAAGATTACAACTTTAACGACGTTTAACGATTTAGCACAAGGAATACAACCAAATAAACACGCATCATATCCCCTAACTACGCCATACCATGCACAAATAGGATTTAGCTACTCATCATGCAATAATAAACAACTTCCATAGCAAAATACATCAACTTTATAGCAAAATGCGCTAGAAAACACCAAAATACGGGGTTTGAGTTAAAGAAAATATCACCCAATCTTCAAGTTTATACACCAAAACTCTCTGGAAATAATAAAATAGCCTCTGGAATTTTATAGAATTTTTCAGAGGGGAAATACGGCTCCTAGAGCCTCCAATACCCCCAAAATACGCCCCAATCTGCTTGTATATGCACAAAAACCCTAGGAATACCTTAAATAGAGGCATTGCGGGTTTGGGTTGTGTTATCGGGTTCACACCCACTTAGAAATCGAACCCAAAACCCGCTCGAGATTTCCACCGTCGGATCAAAGCGGGATTTAACTAGCGGAGGCCACGTGGCGCTTTGAGATGCGTGCGCCCGCTTCATCCGAATCCAACTCGGAATGTTTCACGACCGTCGGATCGTGCATCTGAAGGCTGATAAGCGGCCACGTCATCTCGAATATCGCTGCCGCCGCTTCTTCGCTTCGATTCGAATTCAAACGCGATACGGAGTTCATATGCACCGTTCGATCACCATCGCACGGCTGCGATTCAGCCGCTACTTCGCTCGTTCGTCGCTCAGTTGCGGATACGGAGATATCCGTTGGATCTAGATCGGACGACCCACACATAGCCACGTCGCCGCTTCTAATATCCATGTTTGAATCGCTGGCGACCGTTGGATACGGGCGGGAGTGCGCGGATGGCCGACACGTGGCCCTCCGGATCTCGATCCGCTTCTCACATTCCGCTTTGATGAAGACCGTTGGATCAAGATCCAACGGCGATGAATAAGCCACGTCGCCATGTATTCAGCCTTCGCTGCCGAACGTCGGATTAACATCGGATGGTCCTTATTCGTCCACGTGGCCGCCAATAACTGTGCGCCGACCGTATTTCGTATTTCCTCCGTATTTCCCCAATTAAATGGTATTCTGCATTCAAAAATACACAGTAATTAGCACAGATCTCAGAAAAATACAAATAAATAGTCGTTGGAATCGTGAGATCGAGACCAAGCTAGGAAAAAATATAAAAAGTGCAGAAATACTTCGTTAATTGTTGTTTTGTGCTCAAATAGTGTGTTTTCTCTAATAAATAATTGTGTACAAAATACGTATGAATTAGAGAACAATGTAGCATCACATGAGCACAAAATAGGGCTAAATGGGGGGTTAAATATGTAATATTGAACCCGAATCACACCCCCCAACTAGCGATTTGCTAGTCTCTAGCAAAAAGAGCGATTAATACGGATGATTAATAAAACAATAAATTCTATCAATTGCTTATGGCATGGCTCAATAATACGCATTCCAACATGATCTTGACCATCAATATACACATCCATGAACAAAATCAATCACATGATATTTTTCTCTAATTTAGTATGAATAAATAACATGCAAGCATCGTTTTGCGCAAGCGAAAGTATGACACGTTGTTTTGTTCTAGTTTTCTTGTTTCCAAGGAATTGGCCTATCAAAACAATCGTTCAAGACATGGGTATTGAAGTTGCTTAGTATATTCACCATTTCTTTTCTTTTATTCGTTCCGCGTAACGCGCATCAAGCAACATTCGCAGAAAAATGTATAACTTGGATCGCTCCATCAAATGAGTGAGTTTCCTGTCAATGGCTCCCAAATCAGACGATAATAGGGCATTAGGCCAAAAAGGACCCCTCGGACTGTACTACTCGAGCCAACCAAGTTATGTATTAGTGACATACTTCTTCATTTTCTTCATTCATTTTTCTTTCATTTTTCTTTTCTTTTCTTTCATTCTTTTTTTCTTTTGTAAGCAACTCAACACCCATATTTTCAAACATAAACATTAATAACCATGGCCACATTCCTCTTCAACTTGAAGACTATTCCAATAAATCGTGTATACTTAAGCTTTTTCATCACATTAGCATGCATGAAATAAATTCAAACTATTTCGAGATATTAATCATGGAAATTGAAAGTTTTCATGAATAGCATGTTAACGGTAATTCCATGAAGGAAAAAAAATAATTAACTCAAGCCATAAACAATTTTAGAACTCAATTAACGTCTAATCATCCGCATTTGAGGCATGTGAAGGAGTTTTAAAATGATGAGATTTGGTGATTTATTCTTCTCTAAAAAAATCCTAAGGTCTCATACACACCCCCCCAACTAAAGATGGACATTGTCCTCAATGTCGAAAGGGGTACGAGTTTATTCAAGCAAGCAACCTAGAAAGCATATAAAATCTACACTACTGGAAAGAACACACCGTGATCAAATGGCGGATCCCGAATCTTTAATTGTGGAGGAAGTTGTTTAATTTGCTCCTTGCGCTCCTCGGCGAGTAATTTTCCTCCACTGACTAAACTGGACTCCAGCAACACAACTCCAAGCATCTTTATAAGCTGTTTACCAGTTTCCTGCAAGAGATGAGTTATGTTAGTCCATTTCAGTCTAAGATTTTTCTCAATAAAATTATTCCAAACGTAGTCATCAAAATAAGTGAAAGAAATTAAAGCAAGTTGACGACTACTCCCTGAAAGATTTGCACTACTCTCGGTATGATGCTCGATCAATGGAGAGAGGGATAAATGATTTTGTGATAAAACTGGAGGAGGGCATGGTTCTGACTCCATGGCGATAATCTCAAAGCCCTTGTCCCTAGCTGTCTCCTCCTCTCGTTCATCCAAGATTGCTAGCTCGTCCTCTCTTTTGCACACACTTTCTGCCATGTGGATATTTTTATTCGTGTCCCCAACGTGACATGGCTTGCTCGATTTTCCTGCAATAGAAGATAAATTTGTATTAGATTCTTGAAGTTGAGTTTCAAAAGCATTATTTTCTTCTAAGCAAGCGGCAATCAAATTAAGATCTTCAATGGATTTCTGAATCTGCCGACTCCGAGCAAGAAAATTCTCTTGGAATTGAAGGGATGTGGCCTCATGTGTCTGAATAATCAGGTAAGCTTCCTCTTTCAAGGGTTGCAAAGGTACGTCTACGCTTTGCTCTTCTTGATCAAGGCATGAAGGCTCCGTTGAATCGCTCTCTGAAGTCTCTTCCATGGTTTCTTCGTTTTCTTGCAGAGACTCCATATATTCCCACGCCTCTGTCGGCGTCATGACTCCCAAGAATTCCTGCAGCTGGGGTTGTAGTCCATCTAGGAAGAACTCCATAAGCTCGTCATTTGTGTACCCATGCTGCGGATAGCTCGATATTATGTCTGTGAACCTCCTCCAGGCCTGAAAGAAAGTTTCACAGTCAGTTTGATTAAAATTAACAATTTTGAGCTTCTCCATCCTATGTTTGTGTGCATTAGCGTACTTTGCATCATACAAATTGTTTGTGCAATAGAAATTCATATACTCCATTTTTAAAAATAAAATAAAATAAAATAAAATAAAAGTTTATGTACAGTAAAGTGGAAAGATCTCACCGAAGGTCCTCTAAATGAAATAAACCGTGGTAACAAACCATTCCTCCCCGGCAACGGCGCCAAAAACTTGGTGGGCTCCGAAAGGTGCTCTCTCTCAAGTGCAAGAGTCCGTACAAGTAATATAATCTAGGAGTCCAGATGTCGAATCCTCAGGAGGAAATCTGTTGCAACCACAATTCAAATCAAATAGAAATCCTACGAAAAGAAACTAACCACTTCAACAATGATGGCGATGGTGTGAAAGTGCGTGATGGTGATGTGCGAACACGTGAACAATATAAACAAAGAAAAGTCGTATAAGAAAGTATCTATAAAAAGTATGCACATGGTATGGGTTCGTTAGGATCAATGATTCGTATTAATTTGGTTGACAAGTATAACGCAATGATTTCTCCTTTTGGGAGCAATTCACCGGAAAATACCCAATATAACTCAATGAATTCTCCTTTTGGGAGCAACTCATCGGAAGATGCCCTTTTGGGGGTTCAAGCACAAAATTCAATAAGATCGTCGCTAAAGTTATAATACGACATGAAACTCTCTTTTGGAGAGATCAAAACTACGGTATGAAACTCCCTTTTGGGGAGATCAAAACTCACCCTTTTGGGGCGATCATCAACTTAATCACTTCTTTTGAAAGATGAAAAAGACGATTTACGAACAAAGATTACAACTTTAACGACGTTTAACGATTTAGCACAAGGAATACAACCAAATAAACACGCATCATATCCCCTAACTACGCCATACCATGCACAAATAGGATTTAGCTACTCATCATGCAATAATAAACAACTTCCATAGCAAAATACATCAACTTTATAGCAAAATGCGCTAGAAAACATCAAAATACGGGGTTTGAGTTAAAGAAAATATCACCCAATCTTCAAGTTTATACACCAAAACTCTCTGGAAATAATAAAATAGCCTCTGGAATTTTATAGAATTTTTCAGAGGGGAAATACGGCTCCTAGAGCCTCCAATACCCCCAAAATACGCCCCAATCTGCTTGTATATGCACAAAAACCCTAGGAATACCTTAAATAGAGGCATTGCGGGTTTGGGTTGTGTTATCGGGTTCACACCCACTTAGAAATCGAACCCAAAACCCGCTCGGGATTTCCACCGTCGGATCAAAGCGGGATTTAACTAGCGGAGGCCACGTGGCGCTTTGAGATGCGTGCGCCCGCTTCATCCGAATCCAACTCGGAATGTTTCACGACCGTCGGATCGCGCATCTGAAGGCTGATAAGCGGCCACGTCATCTCGAATATCGTTGCCGCCGCTTCTTCGCTTCGATTCGAATTCAAACGCGATACGGAGTTCATATGCACCGTTCGATCACCATCGCACGGCTGCGATTCAGCCGCCACTTCGCTCGTTCGCCGCTCAGTTGCGGAGACGGAGATATCCGTTGGATCTAGATCGGACGACCCACACATATCCACGTCACCGCTTCTAATATCCCTGTTTGAATCGCTGGCGACCGTTGGATACGGGCGGGAGTGCGCGGATGGCCGACACGTGGCCCTCCGGATCTCGATCCGCTTCTCACATTCCGCTTTGATGAAGACCGTTGGATCAAGATCCAACGGCGATGAATAAGCCACGTCGCCATGTATTCAACCTTCGCTGCCGAACGTCGGATTAACATCGGATGGTCCTTATTCGTCCACGTGGCCGCCAATAACTGTGCGCCGACCGTATTTCGTATTTCCTCCGTATTTCCCCAATTAAATGGTATTCTGCATTCAAAAATACACAGTAATTAGCACAGATCTCAGAAAAATACAAATAAATAGTCGTTGGAATCGTGAGATCGAGACCAAGCTAGGAAAAAATATAAAAAGTGCAGAAATACTTCGTTAATTGTTGTTTTGTGCTCAAATAGTGTGTTTTCTCTAATAAATAATTGTGTACAAAATACGTATGAATTAGAGAACAATGTAGCATCACATGAGCACAAAATAGGGCTAAATGGGGGGTTAAATATGTAATATTGAACCCGAATCAAAATATCAATAAAATAAAACGCCTAGGGATAGGGAATCCCCGCTACGGACCGTATCTCATCATTGTGATTCATAGGTTTTGTCATTGCTAGACTTGAATCTTAGGTGAACTAGTCGCAACTAAATATAGAACCAAGCTCACGCTCTCGCGCTATTGCCGGTCTATAGCAAACCTAGGGTAGGGCCCAATCTCTTGCAAACCCTAACCTAGGCCGCTAGCGTGAAGAACGACATCATCGTTCAATCGTATCTCGAGCCCACTCTCGTGCAAACTCGAGCTACGACCTAGGTTGAGATAGTTCCTACCCGTCCAATCTCTTGCAAACGGATATTGGTATAGAAACACGATTACAAATCCCAGCTTTGGTCCAATCTCTTGCAAATTATAGAGAAGTCCAATCGTAAATCTAAATCGAATTTCTAGGGCTTCCTATCAATTGGAACCCAATCTCTTGCAAATCCCAATAGATATGAATCCCTAGCTATCCGTAATTAATCAATCCCAACCTAACCCTAATCAATTCTAGCAAGAATTTCACCAATTCATCACAATTCATAAATAGGGTCTATAGGGTTCATCCCTACGCCCTAAGACAAAGGCACTACTCACTAATCATCATGCAATACTTAAGAAAATCAATAATAAAATCAACACAATTCATTGCAATAGAGAAATTGTTAACAAAAATAGGGCTTTTGATTAGAGAATAGACAAACCAATGAGAATCCAATAGCATCCAATAAAAGTAGCCTTTTAATCCCCCAAAAGAAAAGCTAAATCTAATGATCTAAAAAGCTCTCAAAAAGGCTGCCAAAAAGCTCTAAAAAGTCCTCTCTAACTACGGCAAAAACTGGGTTTAAATGCCCTTCTAAATCGCCCAGAAAATCGTGACCAAAATGCCACTGCGCAGCCCAGAAATCGCAACTTACACAGCTGGCGGAACGGCTCACTCAGCCGAGTGACAAATGTCACTCGGCCGAGTGACAACCCCTGTAGATTTCCAGTAAGTCGGGTGTTTTCGGGGGTCTGTCTTCGGAGGTGACTCGGCCGAGTGGATTTACTCACTCGGCCGAGGGGCATTCCATGCTCGGCCGAGTGGGAACTCTCAGGTCGACTGTAGATATTCAGTAAGTCGGCCTCTTTTTGGATGGATTTTCCCGTGCCACTCAGGCGAGTGGATCTCCATACTCGGCCGAGTGGTCTATCGTCACTCGGCCGAGGGCACGCCGATATTCTTCTGTTGTGTGTGTCCGGTCTGGTCGGCCGAGCGAGCTTCTCTGCTCGGCCGAGTGAGTGCTTCACTCGGCCGAGTGGCATGTTGTAGATGCCCAATCTTCTTCGTTTCTCCTCCTCATCGCTCCTACGAAGTTTCTTCTTCTTCCACTCGTCTTCCATCGCTGAATGGCCCTCAAAAGAGCTGTGGGTGATACTCCGGAGTGGGTGCAAATCCTCTTGATCTCAAAATCACTCCAAATCGCTTCATATCTCCTGAAATACGACAAAAACAAGAAATAGTGAAAAGCATCGCAATATTGTCGAATAATTGTGAAAAACGCGATATGAGCGATCAAAACGGCATGCAAACATGCAGAAAAAAGGTGTAAAATATGGAGTGATCAAACTCGCACACCTCAAAGTCCCAGACCAGCTTCATATTCACTTACGGTGGAACAGCCATCTTATAGAGATCTGTGAAGCAAACATCAACAGCAACCTCATCCAACCACTCCGAACTCATTGCTATCTACGAAGCTAGCAGAGAATGCTTTTAGCTTTGTTCAGTCATCCACCACATCCTCGTGACTACCGGCCTGAAGACGGGAGATCTTGGACCAACCACCATGTACGAAGACAATGCTGCCTGCATAGCTCAACTACGAGGTGGCTACATCAAAGGTGACAGGACAAAGCACATTTCCCCCAAGCCCTTCTGGACGCATGAACAACAAGTAGACAACCAGATCGACATCCAGCAGATCCAGTCTTGCAACAACTTGGCAGATCTATTTACTAAAGCTTTACCTCGTTGTACCTTTAGAAAACTTGTATTAGAAATTAGGATGAGACAGTCGAAAGATCAATAAGCCTGAAGCTTGTACGCAACAGGGGGAGTTAATGTTGTGTTGTACTCTTTTTTCATTGGTTATATGTTTTCCCACTGTGTTTTCCATAGCCAAAAGGTTTTAACGAGGCAACCACATCAACTCTGGATCCAGAAGTATCCACCTCTGATGATATCCATCGATCAGGGAAAGTTATAGAGACTTGTACTCTTTTCCCTTAGCCACTGGTTTTTCCCACTGGGTTTTCCATGGCAAAGATTTTAACGAGGCAAGAAATCTTAACTTAGGATTTAGAAGTATCCATACCCCCATGGTCAGATAAGCTCCATGAACCTTGAAGCGCTCATGTATGGCGTACAACAATGGATGGATAAGGGGAAGTGTAATGAGCGGGCTTTTGTAGGCCCATTAGTGTATTTGGTATCTGTAACGGCCTGTTTTTATCAAGACAACTATTTACGTATTTAACCTATTTTCAAAATTTTTTACTATTTTATAATGGTTTGTCAGGAGTTTTACGATTTCAAAAAAAAATTCTTATAAAAATATTTTGAAGTATCAGACTATTTAGGAAGTATTCTAGCAAGTTCGGGTTTCATCAAATACTCAAAACAATTCTGATAAAAATTCATTTTCAGTTATTACCGTTTTGGCTTAATGAATTTATTTTCTATACAAACATCTTCAAAACGTTTTCAAACTTCTACGATATCATCCTATGACCATTTAGGGCTTCTCGCATTAATTTCGTAATTTTCGGAAGACGAATCAATAGAGAACCCGCAAACCCGTTTTCTAAATGTTTTGGCCTAAAACTAGTATTTCCGTAGCTCAAACCCTGAAACGGACTTGGTATTCGCGATCCTCGCGATAATACGATCCAGTGGGTATGTTTTCGTAATTTTTCGGATACGTTTACTAGTAGGGGTAAAATCATAATTTTGTATTTTTACTATTTTACAAATTACGTATTTACTTTTACCATTTATCTTTACCTAACAAGATTACCTAACATGACTAACACATGGAGATGGCACGTTTTAGACAATTTCCTAACTTAGTCTACCCTATTTAATATTTAGTCTAAAGTTAAACCTAACCTAATTAATTTTCTTTTGACTAAACATTAATTGCTACACTAATTCTTAATTGATACTCTAACCCTATTTAAACACCCATCATCATCTTCAGCTTAACCCAAACCCTCCACTGGCTTTTGAAGAACCCAAGCTCACCCTCTCAAACACACGCACACAGCACACACACACGCGCGCACACACACACACACACACACACTCTCTCTCTCTCTCTCTCTCTCTCTCTCTCTCTCCCCCCCCCCCTCCCTCCCCCCCCTCTCCCCCCGAACCCAAAGCAACCCAAGGCCTCCCCTTGCTCAGCCACGCACGAAGCCGCCCCCACTTTTCGACAAATGCCCCACCGCCACCATACAAACGACCACCGACGAGCTCCTCCTCCGGCCTCCTCTCCGAGAAGTCGTCACCACCGAAAGCCCACGCCGACGTCGCAACCGATCACGCCTAAGACCTATGCGGGCAGCTCCTCCATCTCCGCCCAGGATCCGCACAGCGAGCTCGCCCCATGTCCGGAGCTCCGCCTCTCCATCTCTCTTCGCTGCAGCACCACCGCTGTCTCCGCCCCCCGAGCTGTCGAAGCTCCGCCCATCACCGTCGCTAGCACCTCCGGGAGCTCGCCATCGACTTTCACAAGCACCGCCCTCCGACGACGACGACTGCAGCACCTCGAGCTCCCCACGCCGGCGATGCACGACGCCCCAACGAACCCGCCCCCAGCGCCGATCGCCGCTGCTCTCGCCTCCACGCTCCGACCACCGGACGTCGATCAGCCCAGAGGACGCCTCGAGCTCCGCCGTCGCGCCACCGGAGCGCCCTCTCTCTCCCGTTAGCATCCGCGAGCAGCAGCGGCAGCTGTCGCTGCCAGCGCCGCCGTCCTCACCTCTCGCTGCCGCCTGCACCAGCCGCCTCCACCGCCCGACGACGTCCGCCCTCACCATCCGACACCGCCGTCGACGAAGGCGACCCCCACTCTCCTAGCTGCATGCATGCGGAGGGGTATGCGGAGAAACAAAGGGTAAGTTAATGACATATTTTTTAGAAATCATATTACGTATAAATACACGTATATACGTATATATATATGGATTTATTGGTAAATAATTCATAACTAATTATATACAGGTCATAAAAATAAGAGACTAGGCTCAGAAAATCAGAAATGACATTCTGGACCCAATGGCGCTAGTTTCATCTCAATCCGATGCTTAGTTTTTCCAGAATTAGTTTTTAAGCCTAAAAGTTAAATATGTTATTTTCATTCAAAAATCCGTAACTTGATATTTTCACGTACACTAATTTGTGAGAAAAATATATGTTAAAGTACTCTTCGAGACGGTCATTTTGACAGCTTATTTGCGACTTTCCGATACAGATTGCATCCAGGAGAAATTATTGAATAATTGCGTACTTAATTAAAAATTAGTTTTTAAATCTATTTTGAGCTTTTAAAAATTATAAAAATTAATGTAAGCTTCAAAAAATTATTTCCTCCTACGATAAAATTATTTTCATCATATCTAGCCTACAGAAAAATTTAGAACGCTTTCCGACACCGTTTCAATCGATTATAAAATCAAACACGTTAAGTTAAATAGGTAGAAAATATGTGTTCTGTAACCGATTGTTCTTGTGTTTTTCAGGTACAAATTCTTGTGCACTAGCTTCCGTGGAAGCCTTAGATTTAGTTGCGGCTTGCTACGACGAGCTCAAAATCTGTAAGTCACGACTAATTCTAAAATTAGAAAATTAGTTATTGTCCTCGTATGAACTTAGGACATCACTATAACATCAGAACTGCTACTTGACTTGAACTGAACTAGAAACCTAATCAAATCGGAAAGTAATCAACTTCAGATTACTTTGCCAACTTTCAACTTTGGTGGTTGTAGCACACAACCATCAACTTGGGTAAATTGTGTGCTAAACAATACTTCTACGTGCTCGAAGCATGGAATCGGTATCCCCGTTGTTGGACTTGTCTTTATCCTCAATTCGCTTTGGCACAGTCTGCTTGGGAATGAGTTACTACTCCCTGGTTTTCAATAAAAAGTCAACCAGTTGTCTTGGTTTGACTAGTAACATGTGGAACATCTTGTGTAATGATCTTGTGGAATATCTTGTGGAATATCTGGTGGAACATCTAATGGAACATCTTGTGGAACATCCCGTATAAAACATGTACATAGAACACTTGACACTTCACTGGGGTTTTGGGGTAACTCATAGTTTGAGAGAGTGCGGGAGTGACTGGAGTTCAATCTACATGTCTATCTGCCTGGGTTTTTGGCAATCATGTCTAGCTGCCTGTGTTTCGGCAAACAAAAATATGCTGCATGTCAGCATCCTGTCTAGCTGCCTGTGTTTTCGGCATTCGTCTGGGTCGCGCCCAGGCAAGAGATGAACTCGATGGTCACATATTGTACTCTCCGACTTGAGTCACGTAGTGTAGTTACTTTTACACAGTCACTTTTACTTTACGCACTACAGTCACCTTTACTTTACACGTTCCATGCACGTTACTTACTACACTTGTGCAGTCACCAGTTCTTTACCTGTCGCACTTTTTGCTACAACAGTAGTACGTTTCACTTGCTTAGCCTGCTTTACACTTGCACTACCACAGTACAGAGATTCTCTCATTTCAGTTCAGTTTGGCTTTACTTTTCAGTTGTGTACAGTTGTTACTCAGTACTTTACTTTTTACTCTGGTCTACTTGTACGTAGTTACTTTTGTCATACTTGTGCACTGCTCCTTTTCTATATTTAGAATTGTTGTGACTTACCTACGGTTCCATTTCCGTGGCACCGCAGACGACGTACAGATGAAGATAGATGCTCTTGAGCTAATAGCGCCAGAATTCGACAGCAGCTTCCAGAGTTATTTTCACTTATGTACTTTTCTTCTTTCATGTATATATGTTGGGACATCTTGTACAGTATGGATTGTAATAATTGGACACTATTTGAGTATTTTTGTACATCTCTGTATCGTGGCTATTTTGAATTCACTGGTAACCTGCAGGACCTGCGCAAATATCAAATAAGTAACGGGCCCCCGGGAGCGGGTCGTTAAATTATCCACCCATTATGTAACCGTACATCTATAAATACAGGGCTACGGGGGTTCCGTAGCCGCCAAGCTTACAACAATACAGAATTAATTATATGATTAATGTTGTTTAGAAAATTAATCCTTGATGTTGTTAAGAAAATTGATCTAGTAATGTTGTTTAGAAAATTTTCTATACAACATTTAAGGGATTAATCCATATCAATAACTGCAGTACCTGTGAGTAATTTTGAAGATTAATGTATTAATTACATGATTAGAAAACTAATCTAGTACCGAAAATGTCCCAATCTTGCATGGACTTGAAAAAAGAAGAACACATCCTTAACAACTTTAGAACCATATGAAAAAATTGATGTACAAACCCAAATTACTCAACGCGAACAACATATGCAAAATTTTTGACCGTTATGCATGGGCGAGTCAATTTTTGGTGGGGATATTTCTAGGTTTTTGAAAATGGCAATTTCGTTATTTTAAGAAAAATTTGACCCGTTGTGTTCAAAATAAAACAGTAGGTGCACATAGCAAGTCCCAAAAAATTTAGTTACGTTCAAAATTTTGCAATTTTAATTTTAAATATCATCTATTCTATAAAGTGATGGAAGAAATTTTATACCGTGATGTTAGCTAGAAACACGTAAAGAACGTCTGATCTTTCCCATGACATCATGACGTCATGATAATTAGCATGGAGTGCATGAAACATAGAAATCTTCTCAGCGTAAAAAATTCTATTTCATCCCATTGGGCCGCAGAGTGCAAGATTCAATTGTTGGCGGGTGCATTTATGATAGGGGAAATCACACAAAAATACCCCAACGTTTGGGGCCTCTTTCATATTAATACCCTGAACTTTTAAGTCATACACAACAGTACATTTTTTGGTTTTTTGTTTAATTTATACCCGTTTTGCCCTTAACCCCATTCAAAAAATAATACCCTAACGTTTGGGGGTATCTTTCAAAAAAAATACCCTTGTGATTTGGGTTTTAGTGGGATTTGGGTATTTTTTGAAAGATACCACAAACGTTAGGGTATTATTTTTTGAATGGGGTAAAGGGCAAAACGGGTATAAATTAAACAAAAAACCAAAAAATGTACTGTTGTGTATGACTTAAAAATTCATGGTATTAATATGAAAGAGGCCCCAAACGTTAGGGTTTTTTTTGTATGATTTCCCCTTTATGATATTACATCTCACGTGCAAATCACGCTCCTATCCGGCAACCACTTGAATGTCCGCTTTAGCCCATCAATCCTTTACACATGGCAAATAAAAAATAAAATAAAATAAATAAATAATCCAGAAAAGCGTTAGGCCATTGCAGTTAATATTATTAATAGTTACCCTTGTTCCCTTCCCTCCACCTCTCTCTCACATGGCTTCCTTTTTTAGGGCTCCCCGGCCGGACGACGACGGCGGCAAGATGCTCCGCGGGCGCAGACCTTTGGAGTCGCCCTCCCATGACATTCGTCCGGACGGAGAATCGGTGAGCGCCTCGTGGATCTCAGGCATAGTCGCCGGTGCCGGAAGGCTCGTCTCCTCCGTCTTCAAATCCTACAGCCCCTCTCCTTCGTCCTCTTATTCTTATTCCGACGACGAGGAATCTAGTATAAATTCCGGTAAGTTTTATATTTTATTTGTTTAATTTCATATTTTTCATTTTAAAAAATTGTTCTTCTCTTTTTACCCAAAAATCGCGACATTGGAGCGGACGGGTGAGAAATGTGAATGCTTAAATGTCACGGGGGAAAATTAAGAGAGAAATCAATGTGCTGAATGTATGGAAGGCTAATGTGAGGATTAAATGGAAGAAAGCATGGGACTTATGTTGAATATTGGATGCAAAAAGGATATTAAAGCTATGTTACATAGGTCCTTATCAAAATGAGTCAGCTATGGAGCATGAGTTGAAGTCAGGCTACTTTGCAGATAAAGTGTCCTATTTTGCCGCATTCTATGAATTTGGGGTTGATTTCCTGTTCAATGCATCATTAGAAAAAGAGAATCACGTGCCCTAGAACACTAGCAGCCAAGGACAAATTTCTGAATTCCAGTTGACTAGGGGCCTGTTCTTTTGCAAGAAAGTATAAATGGGAAAGTTGAGAAAGTGTGGAATCTGATGAGAGAGAAATTGGTGTGTAGTGTGTTCTTTTGTTGGAAAGTGAGGTTGGATTGTGGAGTTGGAAAGTTGAGGTGGGTCCCATTCCGTGTAGTGTGTTCTTTTGGCAGAAGAAAGTTGGAATTGGAAAGTGATGTGGGGTCCACCTAGATTTACTTTGTGCTATTTAAAACTAACCTAAAACCTATAAGCTAAAATAATTAATTAATTTACAAACTAAGTAAAAATTAAAACAGTTAATTGGGTTTGAAATGCGTAATAACAAGTGTATGTAGCAGCCGGGCCCACCCTCTCTCTCTCGCTGCGTTGCAAAGCCAGCAAAAAAATGAAAGAAAAAAAATCGCCGTGCGATTGGTTGCCAGCGGGAACGCGGGACCCACGCTTGCAAGAATCCCGTGTAATTCCCTTGAAATCTGGAGGAAACGAAACCGGGCTCAAATTCTCTCTGACACCCGCCACGTAGGATAGATTTGCAAAATTTCATGGCTTGCAAAAGAACAGGCGGACGCAAAATAGAGATGGATTCCTTGTAAACAGTTGAGAAATAGTGCTCAAATATGAAATCCAAGCCAAGTTCGTTGCAAAAGAACATGCCCTAGATTTCCGAGTTTTTCTGGACTATGGAAGTGTCCCCATGAAGGGTAGGATGAAATGGTTTGCTATTGGGAAAATTCATCCGTGTGGTATGCAACAAGCCACATAGCTGAACGGAGTTGCATTTCCAGAGCATTAGAGTATACAAAACATATGTCCAACACTCACACTACTTACAGAGTTTCCGTGCGAAGGAAAAGGATAGCCACATTATATAAATCAAAGTTTGAAAGGTCACTGGTCTTTGTTCTACATAGGAAGCACGAACACTTCAATCATGGTGCCGTGCTGTCGTGCTGTGTAAGAATTGTGTCGGGTTCATGGCTTGGACATGATACTTCCATTTTAGCATGCGTTTTAGAATTTGCTTTAGTGTCATCATGTTGTGTCGTGTGGTGTCATCCATGTGTAGGTGTATTCATATTCATGCAACATAGCCCAATTAGCAGGCTGCAGCTCTAGCGATCTCAACTTCTCATACTATTAAGAGGAAAGGGTTTCAGGCGGCTATGGCGATTTGACTCTCCTTGTTTCTGGACTTCTCCAGCCGGTCTCTGGCCAGATTTCGGTCGTGGTCTGCTCTGATCAGTGGTGGGCCAATGTCTTCTATGACGCCGGGTGCTTCTTCCCGGCAAGTGAGGGTTTCAAGGCCGCCTAAAGGTCCTGCTTACGCTAGGGTTCCGGCAATGAGGAAAGAAGACTGGTGGGCTTTCCCTATGGGTTCCACGCCGTCTTCCTCATTGGGCCATGGTGCTGCTTTGAAGGATGCTGCGGGGTGCTATCAACTAAGGTACAGTTAGCTTCGGATGCAACTGGGGTTTCGATCGAAGAGATCTTCCCATCGTTTGAGGAAATGGGTGGTGCGTTGGCGGCTGCTGCTAGGGCATCGAATTCTCCTTCTGCAGCATCTAGGTTTACAGAGGCGGCTAGGGTGTCACAAACTCCATCTCCATCTGCTATGGGTTTGCCCATGGGTGTGTAGACTGCTTCAAAAGGAACACCCTCTGCATCGGCTATGGCTAATGTTACTCAGATCTCAACTTCTTAGAAAGCTAGGTTATCTCCTTTGCACGATGGTGCTGGTAAAGGGGGTTGTAGTTTGAAAATTTTTCTGATAAGGGTGTAGCTGGCGGGAGTATTATTATTGCTAGTGATGGCATAGATGCTGGTGATCATGAGGATTTTGACGCTAAAGTTCAAGACTCTCAGGGCTGGACGGAGGTTAGAAGGAATCACATACACATCGATTCTTAGCAGTCGGCCACCTCAATCTAAAGCTATGGTTTTTTCAACCTCTGGTAAGGCTTCTTGGAGTTCTTTGTTTTCTATTGGCCGTCCAGTTGATGTGAGTAGTAGATGTTCTTTTACCCCCCAGTGTTAGATATATCTGGCAATCCAGCCAGTGTTAGGATCCCTAAAGCGGCTATTGATGCTAATGTTTTTAAATGTCTCGTACTTTGGTTGTGTACGTGGTGGGCAATATGCCATTTTACTCTCACTTACATGCTTGTGTTCATCGTTTATGGCGTCCAAAGGGTGATCTTCAAATTCATTCGAGGGAGAATGGTTACTTCTTTTTTGTGTTTGAACTGGAGGAGGACCGTGAGCGTGTCCTACAAGAAGGTCCTTGGCTCTTTGATAAACACACGATAGTTCTTAGACAGTGGACCGTGGATTTAATGATGGATCGTGACTTGTTATCCTATGTCCCTGTATGGATGAGATTCCCTAACCTTCCACCAAAGTTTTGGTCCACTGAATGTATTGGTCGCATAGGGAGTTTTCTTGGAAAACAACTTTTTATTGATAAGGCAACAGCTTCTGGTGATAGATATTCCTTTGCACAATGCTTTATAGAAATAGAGGCGGAGAGAAAATTACCACCCTTCATTGAAGTTTCTGTTGAAGGATGAGGCTCAATTGATATACATGTGGAATATGAGAATGTACCGCCTTCATGTTCTTCTTGTCTGTGTTTTGGACATACTAATACCCAATACCTCTTTACCAAGGTTTGGGTGGAAAAGAAGAAAACTGTTGCTGTTGCTGAGCATGGCCTTATTTCCTTGGTAAACAATTTACTGCAATCTGATGGACAAGTTGTTGAATCTAAAGGCCATAATTTTAATGGGGAAGTTGTTGGAATTAATACTACTTCGGATGAACCATTGTTGCAAAAAGATGCTAGCCTTGATGGGCTTGCTGCGGATGTGCAGGCTGACAAAAATCTCCAATATAAAGGGAGGGTATCAGGTAATCCCCTATTCATCGAAGCGACTCATGCTTCTAACACTGATGGTTTGAATGTTCATTCATGAAAGGCCTTTATGCCTGATGGGCTGACTGCGGGTTTGGAGCTATCTCTTGCTAATTTGGCTACAGCTGTTAGTGAGGAGGCATTACATGAGGTTGTGGTGTTGGGGAATCATCCTGCAGTTAGGATCTTGGACTGGACGTTGATGATAGTGTCGTACTTTACAGGAACCTGCGGTGATGAGGTTTCCTACTGGAGAACGTCAGGATTTTGATAGCAATACTCAGGTTCAAGCTCTTTTGTCCGGGGTGGATGAGGGTGTAAATTCGGAATTATTGCATTCTGATGGGAGGCTTCCTTTATTTAGCCAATCAGTATTTGAAGTTGCTGCACAGGAGAAACCAACAACTGCTAATGTTGGGCTTGGGGATAATTTCAATACTCACAATAAGACTTTCATTCGGGACCATAATGCTAAAGAGAAGGGTGATAGAACAGACTCAGATTGTGAGGCTGTTGAAGATAATGTGGAGTCTTCAGATCCTACCATGGATAATGTTGCATGGAATGAAGAAGTTGAAACGCTTCAAAAAGGGAAAGATAAGGTTGCTCCTGATTCCTCTATTAGGAGAAGCACGCGTAAAGGTAAGGGGAATAGCAAACATCTTTAATTTCAATCTTAACTTGGAATGTTCGGGGTCTTAATAACGTTGTTCGAAGGAGGGATGTCAAAGCTTGTATCAGAAAATTCAAGCAGTATCTAGTTGGTATTCTGGAGTCTAAAGTATCATTAGTGAACATTCATCGTATCATGCATCTGGTTCCTAAGAAGTGGGAGGTTATTCATAATTGTTATGGGGGCGGTCCTGGGAGTATCTGGATCTTAATCAATCCTCGAGTTTGGACCTGTTTAGTTCCCTTCTTGTCCCCTCAGTATATTACTATTTCTGCTTCTAATCAAGGAGGGTTTTTGGGTCATTTTAGCTTCATTTATGCCTCTAATTTCTTAGCTAAGAGGAAGATCTTTTGGGAGGAATTAATGTACATGTTTTCTACTATGCTGAACTCCCCTTGGTCTCTGATGGGAGATTTCAATATTGTCAGATTTGCTAGCGAGAAAGTAGGAGGGCGTCTTCAGAGGTATGATCTTCTATCAGAATTCAATGATTTTATTATTTCATGTGAGCTTTTGTTGATCTAAAAAGTAAGGGGTGCCATTTGAGCTGGTCTAATTTGCGGTATGGTAATGGGAGTATCATGTCAAGACTAGATACAGTTCTTTGTAACAATCTCTGGTTACAAGTGTTGCCTATGAACTATTATAGGTATCTACCATGTTCTACTAGCGATCATGCAACGTTGTTTTTATCTCTCTTACCGTTGATGGATACGGGGCCTAAACCCTTCAAAATTTTCAACCTTTATCTGGAACACCCAGTTTTCCCATCCCTCATGCAAGATGTTTGGAATATTAATGTCTATGGTTCTCCAATGTTTAATCTAGTGCAAAAGTTAAGGAATCTTAAAATGAGATTGACAATTTGGAGGAGAGCTTTGTAATGAAGAGTCTTCACAAACTATAGCCACAAATTGGCAAATATTCGTAGTAATGATGATATTGCCCACAACCAGGCCTGCATTTGCAAGAAAAGGAGCTTCTCTCTAAGCCAAACTCTATGTTGAAAGTGGAAGAGGATGAATATCGGCAAAAGAGTAGGCAGAGCCGGCTAACTCTGGGAGATCGTAATTATAAGTTCTTTTTCAATGTGATTAAGGAGCGTCGGTCTCAAAATAATCTGTTGCATTTCATTTCTCCAGATGGTACCCCAGTGGTTCAGATTAAAAAGCTAAAAAAGGAAGGTCTTGCTTATTATGCTAATCTCTTTAATCGTGAAGACTTTTGGAATGTGTTCCCTGGCTTGAATACCACACATATTAAAGCCTTCTGCCTCTATTGCAATAGGAGCCCCTGTAACTGATGCTGAGATCAAGACGGCTCTATTTGATATGGGTGGGGATAAAGCCCAAGGTACTGATGGTTTCAATGCTTTTTTCTTTTAACAAAATTGGCATGTGGTTGGCAATGACATTCTGAAAGCGGTTCAACATTTTTTCAGATCAGGTACACTTCTCAAGCAAGTTAATCATAAATTATCAGCAAAGTTTTGAGTAGAGACTGAGGAAAGTAGTGTCTTTCTTGATTTCTCCAAATCAATCTGTTTTTCTGGAAGGTAGATTGATTTTTGACTGTGCTTTATTAGCAAATGAGCTGTGGCGAATTTTTTCAAATCAGATGGCCCCGGGCCAGAGCATGCATCAAACTGGATTTGAGGAAGGCTTTTGATAGTGTTAACATGAATTTTATTTATTTTATCATGCATGGATTTGGATTCCCGCATAATTTCATAAACTGGATTAGGTCTTCTTTCTCGGTTCTTATTAATGGTTCGCCTGCGGGTTTTTTCTCTGGTAATATAGGCATTCGGCAGGGTGATTCTGTCACCCTTTCTATTTGTGATGGTTAATGGAGTTCTTTTCCATTTCGATGGATAGAGCAATTGTAAGTGATCCAGCCTTTAAAGAACAATAAACAAGATCAAATTTCACACTTGCTTTTTGCAGATGATATTCTTATTTTTTGTAAAGCTAATAGAATGAGTTTCTCATCTCTGAAAGAGCTGCTTAAATTAATGGAACTTAATACGAGCCTTTCTGTTAATATACCGAAGAGTCGTGTTTTCTACAGCAAAGGATGTAAAGATAGAATTCTGTTGCAGAATATCCTTCACATCGAGCAGGGGAACGTTCCTACGAGGTATTTGGGCCTTCCATTGTCTTCATGCTATCCCAAGGCTCGTTTGTTTGCACCACTGATTGATAAATGCAGGGATAAGTTAGCTAGCTGGATGGACCTCTAAATTCCTCTCCACCGCAGGTAAAATTGAGTTGGTGCGCTCTGTTATCCATGGTATATTATCATATTGGTTCCTTTCTTTTAAATTCCTTATTTCTGTGATTAATACTCTGGAATCTATGATGCGAAAATTTATTTGGCCATTTGGGATTTCAATTTGGAGTTGGAATGATATGTGTAGGCCAAGAAGTGAAGGTGGTATTGGTATCCGTAGATTGGCTGATATTAACATTGCCGTGAGTATTAGATTGTTATGGAGATGCTCCACTACGAATTCTATCTGGGCATCGTTCATGCGGAACATATATGCTACTAACGCCAATATCTTCCTTTGTTCTTCAAAGATTTCAGATTCTGGTACATGGAAATTTTTGTTAAGTAATAAGGACTCGGCTACTACTCTTATGCAGGTGGGTGATGATGGCTTTTATGTTTGGCTACCCTTATCAATTTTCTCTTTTGCTGCAGCTTGGAATGCTGTCAGGAACTGTGATTCTGGGTTCCAACTCTATGATTTGATATGGTACAAGCACCATGTTCCAAAGTTTGCTCTCCTACTCTTGAGAGTATTGCTGAATAAATTGCATTCTAAAGATAATTATATTGCAAGAAATATTGGGGTGGATCAGCTTTGTGTGTTGGGTGAGGAAGGAAATGAATCAGTCGACCATCTATATTTTGATTGCCATTTTTCTAAATATATATGGACCCGTTGCCTGCTTCAGCTGTGTATTTCTAATGCCAATGTCTATTACAGTTGCAGCTGATCTTTTCAAAACAAAGTTTAAAGAGAAGACATTGTTATTTTTACTGGCAAAAACTGTCTTGGCTTCAGTGGTGTGGCATATTTGGAGGGAGAGAAATAACAGAATCTTTAATGGCAAGAAGTCACATTTTTTGAGAATTTTTGGGGAGGTAATTAGAGATATGTTTAGTGTGGTTGCCCCACTTAAAAATAGTTTTGATGAGCTTGTTGATTCTGTTATCCTATTGAATTGGGACGTTGGGTGAATATCAGTGGTCCACATGCGTAGCTGCGTCTTCAAGAGCTTTTGATGTCTGGGAGATGCTCATTGTCTATTGAAACGTAGTGCCGCCTGAGAGAGTTTTTGTTGAGGAATTTAATTTCCATTTTCTAAGAAATCTTATATCTGGTCTCTTTTTTTGGGTCAATAGGGCTTTTGGATTATATGCTTGTGTTCGATGATGACGCTTGTGTCCTCTCTCTTGCCAAGTATATAACCAGAATCCCTTGTTGACTCCCTCTGTATATTTGTATTATATGAATAAAATACCCTTACCTTCCAAAAAAACCTAGCCCAATTAAGAATTTTGACATAAAATAATTTCTGTAATTTTCTTTAAATCCTAATGGTAATAAAAAATAGAATTGTGATATCAAATACTAAAGCTTACAAATTTCTAAGATGTTTAATAGAGTTAGATTATGATAGATCTTCATCCATATTAGTTAATGCATCATATTAGAAGTCATAAACACACAATTTTAATTGATCGATCTTTCAGCTATTATTTGTTAGAGCAATCACTTCCACTGAGATAAGCGGAGTTGATCGTGATTTTATTTACTGTTCGAGCCATTTAATTGGAGTTCATTTCTTTGGGTCCTTTCCGGTACATGTCTATGATATGCAAACAAATAGATTGCTTATAACATGCAAAAGTATCCTTTTGTGTGTTTCCTGGTTTGTATTTATACCTCTTGGGACCATTAATGTCTGAGCATTCTTGGCATGTGACACATGTACCTTAAAAGCTATTATATACATATACTAGTCATACACATGACCCTATGTTATATGACATTTTAAATATTACCCCGAAAAATTTCAACACATTCAAAATCTCTTCCCCCTCTCCTTCCCAAAACAATTTGCAGCCTCATTCAAAATATCCTACCCAAAATTCAACTCCATTCACATTTTAAGTATTACCCAAAAAAATTTCAACATATTCAAAATTTCCACCCTCTGCCCAAAAAAATTTGCAACCTCATTCAAAATATCCAACCCCAAAATTCAACTCCATTTAAAATCCTCTCAAAAAATTTGCAACCACGTTCAAAATATTTTCCCAACAAAATTTTTAACAACATTGAAACTAAAACTTAGTTTCCTTAGAGAGTTTAGTTCCTTCAAAAATTTTAGTTCCCCCCAAAAATTTAGTTCACTCTAGATTAATTACCCAAAATTTAAAATTTTAGTTTTCCCAAAATTTAGTTCTCTCTCCAGATTTAGTTTCACTCAAAATTTTAAAATTTTAAAAATTTAAATTTAGTTCCCCTAAAAATTTTAGTTTCTCCCATAATTTAGTTCTCTTCCGATTTAGTTTTTCCCAAAATTTAAATTTTTAGTTTCCTCCAGAATTTAGTTCTATCCAGATTTAGTTCCCCCTAAAATTTTAAATTTTAGTTCTTCTCAATTTTTTTGTTCGCCTTAAAATTTAGTTTCCTCCGGACTTTGTTTTTCCAAAATTTAAAATTTTAGTTTCACTAAAAATTTAGTCTCTTCGAATTTAGTTCACCAAAAATTTTAAATTAAAATTTAGTTCTTTCAGAGAATGTAGTTCTCTCCAATAATTTTAGTTCTCCCAGAATTTAGTTATCTCCAGATTTAGTTTGTCTCAAAATTTAAAATTTTAGTTCCATCAAAACTTAGTTCTCTTCCATCCAGATTTAGTTTCCCCAAAATATAGTTCCCTTCATACCAGATTTAGTTCTTCCCAAAATTTTAAATTCTAGTTCGCCCCAAAATTTAGTTCCATCTAGATTCAGAATTTAGTTTTCTTCAGATTTATTTTTCTCTAAAATTTTAGATTTTTTCCCTTTTAATTTTCACAAACTTTTATTCTTACCATTGATTCCTTAAGATTAAATATTAACCGTCTTTTTACACACCTCTTTGTCCTAGTCTGCAAACCTTTTCAAAAACATCACTCATTTGTATAATAGATGGTGTATTGTCATTTGCCATTCGTGCCATGGCGAAGAGCTTTGTGGTTTGTTGTCCTTTCTCATGTTTGTACATAAGGAGAAAGCTGCCATGTCATTCAGTTAGTTATGGAAATCAAGGTTTAAGAACTCGATTTCTGTATCAGTTTTTGGTCGTTGGAAAAATTTTAGTTCCTTAAAATTTCCTCCATTTCGTATGTTTCGTTTTGAGTTTTGGTTTCAAAGTTATAAGAATTTTTATGTATATAGTTTACAGTAATACAAATGTAATAATTTTTAGAATTTTAATGAATTTTATAATATATCTTTTAAATTTCAATAAAATTTTATAGGTTTTATAATAGTTAGAATTTAAATAAATATTTTTATGTATATAGTTTAAATATGTTCATGTATTTCAGTATAAACTCATATTTTATTATAAAAAGTTATCTTTTTGTCGAAACCAAGTCAAAACTGCGCAAAACCGAGAGAAATAGAAACCACTTGGTTTCGGTCGAAATTGACCGAAGCCAAGTGGTTTCAACCGAAACCAAGTTCGGCTGAAACTGAGCGAAATCATGCAAAATCATGCAAAACTGGCTGAAACTGAGTTTCAGCACTAGTTTCATCTCGCCCATGTTTGAAACCAGAACGAAACGGCCGAAACCTAATGATTTCAGTTGAAACCCCATTCCTTGATGAAAATAAGATTGAAATTATTGTTATTGAGCTAAATTATCTTGTTGCATTAAAAAATTTGTTCCTTCTTTGCATCCCAATAGCAAACCATATTTTTTAAAAATACCTTATGTCTTGTCTTTGTAGTTTTATACTTCTATGGATCAAATTAAGATATGAGGCATTCTGCTTTGTCTCTTAACACCACAATATTTGGTTAGCACCTCAAAAAACACTTTTGCAAAGAGTAGACGTTAAAAATACTGCGGTTTGAAGAAGCTAGTTTTATGGCTTCTCATGGCATAAGCCAAAAGCCCTAAATTTGAGCTTCCCACTTTTTTCTCCTTTCTTTTCCATGATCTACAACATAATTTTACCCGTAATTGAATTATTTTTTATTTTTTATTGAATTTATCTAAACTTTTTATATGGCACAGTCATCATTACGCAAACTCCTTCCAACAAATTTATTATAAATATTAACATTTTCTTACAAGCACTTACGTTTTAAATTTACCAAACACCATAATTGTATAAATGCCGTTTTTAAAAAGATGCTTTTAGGAAAGTGCTTTTCTAAAAGGACTTACTTAAAATTAGAAGCAGTGCCAAATACGCCATCACTCGTCTGTCAGCGAACTCAATGAACATGTTTCTACTTGATGCCATTCTTTTTCAAACCGAGCAATTGCCGAATGAATGTCTCTAGGATCATAACATAACCAAGAAACGATGTTTTAACTTCTGTTATAATGGCAAGTTCTAAATTCAAATTTGGGTCACAACCTTTGTGAATGGGAAAAGGGAACCCGAAAAAAAATTGTGTTACATTTAAGATTTTGCAATTTTCAAATCGGGTTGGTTCCGCCTTTAAGTCTGGTTATAATGATTACATAAGACCATCGTCAAGGATTGAAAATGGTGTATTGTCATGTGACAATCGTGCCCATGACAAAGAGTCTTATTGTTGGTTGTCCTTTCCTACGTGTGTACATCGAGAGAAAGCTGCCCTGCAGTTCTGTCAGTTATAGAAATAAGCTTGAAATTATAATTACCAACCTGGATTATCTTGTTACATTTTAAATTTTGTTTCTTCTTTGCCTATAGACAGTAAACCATATCTTTTTTAAATATCTTATGCCTTCTCTTTGTAGGTTTATGGATTAAGATTTGAGCAGTACTATGTTCTTTCTGCTAATTCGTTTAGAGGGAACATGTTCATTCATGGATGAACTTTGTTGGTAGTAGATATATGCATTACTATGTCTCTGTTGAATAGTGTTCTGATTTCTCCGTGCAGATGAAGATGGTGATATGGATGTATCTTCCAAAGAACCCAACAAACCAATGACGGTATACACATCATTTCTGTCTTGTGTTATAATTGCTGCTGTTATAAGGCCATTCATTTACTTCCAGTGATTTGGTTTATTGATTTTATATTCGTATAGGATATGGTTAGATTTATTGTATACTTCATAGACCTCATAACTTTTATCTCATGGAACTATAAGTGTACTTAGGGCCTGTTTGGTTTGTGGAAAGTGGGTTTTGGAATCTTGAGTGTGTGTGAATCTAAGTTTGATCAGAGTAAAGTTTTTTAAAGTTGGATGGAAAGTATGTGTTGGAATCATAGTTTTAGGTTTCGGCCGAAACCAGCCGGTATCGGCCATTTCGGATCGGTATCGGAGGGGACCGGTCCGAAACCACACTTCAATTCTCGGTATCGGCTGTATCGGTCATGGTATCGGCCGTATCGGCTGTGGTATCGGCAGTAGCGGCTGGGTTTCGTCCAGTATCGTCCGATACTGGCCGAAACTTGGTTGATACCCAGCTAAAACTTTAAAAATGAAAACCAGAAGGAGGACGATGAAAGCAGCATCACCAAAATCCAAAAAAAGAAGAAAAATGAAGAGGAAGAGGAGGGAAGAGATCGAGAGAGAGACTTACCTCATGGTCGCCCGCCGCATCCCCGAAGAAGCCCGCCTCCTGCTACTCATCTCACACATTTTGCTATACATATTTCATTTATTTACAAGTTTGCCACTCTCTTTACCATTTTAATGGCAACCTTGTAAATAAATGCAATATGTTTAACAAAATGTGTGATGTGTCTAGCAATTTATTTTAAAAATTAGGCAAACTTGTAAATAAATGCAATATGTTTAGCAAAATGTGTAATGTGAGTAGCAGTTAGTGAAAATTATTTCTGGTTATAGATAAATGTGAGTACGCCAGTATTTAAAAATACCGATACGGACAAACCGAAACTCACTTTCGATACCACCGAAATGGACGAAACCGATACCGAAACCTAAATTTTCGAGAGACCGATACCGAGACTGAAACCGAGACCTCAAACCTTGGTTGGAATGTAACTTTTATGTGTTTGGATGGGTAAGAAAGCTGAATGTGAAAAGTTGTGAGATCCATGTTTATGTAATTTTAAACTTAAATGTTACATTAAATTTAATTTAATTAGCTCAATATTATTATATTATTAATTTATTCTAAATAAATTAAATTAATAATTAAATATACTTAATCAATATCCAACATAATCAATATCCAACAACATTAAGTTGATACTTACGCTAATTATAATTTAACTTTAACCTAAGTTAATTAAATACTAATTAATTATAATTAGTAATCAGAGTTTGCCCAACTGTCGAAACATGGGCGGTCGGAGTAGAGGGCGAAGTGTCATAGTCAAGGTTGAATGTGAGGTTGCAGTTGAGCGTGGCGATCAGAGAGTAACATGCTCATTTGATGGTATGGTGATCTGAGCATGGCGATTTTTGATGAAAGCATGACGATCTGAGAGCGACCACGTCGAAATCAGAGACGAGCGACATTATTGAGGTCAAAATCATCGTCGTCATCAGAGTTCGACGAAGGTGTAGAGAAAACAAGTTCATCGTCATCGTTGTCGTTATAGAGCGAGCAAGTTCATCGAGGAAGGCGTTGTCCTCATCGTTGGAGTCGGCGAGGGAGGGCAAGCGGGCATGCATGCGTCCAACGTTCAGGCGGTGGGTGGATAGAGTCGGCATGTTTTATCCAACGAGAGGAACATATGATAGAGATGAGTTAAAATGAGTGTGTGGAGAGAAAAGGCATGTTGATATGATGGTGGGCCATGATCAAGCGACGGGCAGTCGTAGTGGGCGTGTTTTACTTCACGAGATGAATAACGGACAGAGGTGAGCAAAGAGAAAGAGAGTCAAAATGAGTGCATGGAGAGAGAGCATGCGTCGAAATTTGCCTGAGTTTGGTACCCATGTGGATGGCCCACTGTACTTAGTGCGGTGCCCACGTGGGTGGGGCCCGCCGCTTCACTTCCTCCCACAATCCAAATGAAATGCACGGATTGTGGGGATGAGAAAAAGCTGATGTGATGTGTGCCATGTCAGCAACGGCTCAGACTTTTTTTCCCAAAAATACTTTCCTCCCAAATAAATTGATTGGTGTGGAAAGTGCGTAAAAATTCTGTTTGGGGCCCCATGAACAGTGTAAATTTAGGAATCCTATCCCACTTTCCACCCCCACATTCCTCCAACCCAACATGCCCTTATTAGCAGGTGGTTTTTATATTTCATCATTTTAAAGAACAAAAATCTCTGGTTAAGTCTGTATTAATTATTTTAGGATTTTTATGCATATATGATCAGAAGGACAGGAAGTTCGAGGCCGCCAAGGATTGCAGTGGAACATCCCTAGCCATTATTTCATCAATTGAATCCAAACAGGCTATTGAGCAGTTGCTTATGCAGGAGACCTTCTCAAGGTAGTGGATAGTCCGATCATTTCTTTTTATTTCTAAGCTTTGGTTTCTTTCATTCTTTGTTATTTGATATTTTTTCAAGGCATGTTCCAGTGTTTCCTTATTCTAATCCTTTTTGTCCTTTGACTTGATTATGAACTTAATTTGTTGGCTTTAATATCTTGTTTCAGTTGTCAGTCCTACATTCAGCTATGAAATTGAAACACTATTGAAAACTATAACTAATTGTCGAATTTTCTCTTAGCTTCTGATCGCATGTGTGTGCATTTTCCTTAAGCAAACATCACAACTCATACGAGTTCTTTTTCTCTGTTATGTGTTTCTTTTTAAATTTTGTGGGAGTGACTTTACACTGAAAATGGCAGGGACAATGGTGGTACCGGAAGGTCTTGTGATATATTATGCTGGTTTCAGCAAATCATTCTTCTGGCTAGTGGCTATAGCTAATGATGCTATTCTTTTCTCGCTGATTTGTATTGTCAATTTTAGCATAATCGCCATTCTCATCGTCATCACCCCCACCATTATCTAAGATTTTTTCACATTAGAATAGGGGGTAGACTGTGAGACACAACCGTGAGTCAAAACTGTTTGAGACAGTGACAATCTCGTTATAATGGAAACTATGTGTAAATGATGCAATTTTATGTGAACCAATAAATTGGTGGGCAAGGAAACCCGCGCAAACTTCTTGCATCCAAAGAGAAACCCTCTGAACTTTTCACACATTTAAAATAAGTTCAGGGAATATTTATTTATTTATTTTTAGGACAGTTCAATGGATATTTTTGATAGAAAAGGCACGGCCTCAAACTCAGAGAACCTTGCATGTTTTATTAAATAATAAAAGAATATGTGGTTGACCTTGAGAATAGACAGAGCAAATGCAACTCAACTAACACGTTTTGGATACCCTGTTCAAAGAGGGAAAAAAGGTGGCGACCCTATGTGCAATGTATTGAATGTCATATTGAAGATGCGATCATTTTGTTAACGCCACACGAGCCAAATAATGACCTTTGATTTACACTAGTTGCTCATATTTTATGCAGCTACCAAAAGCTTAGAGGGCCTCAATAGAGCCAGGAAGATGGTTGCTTTGGTGCTCACAATAGGGAATTCCAGACCAGAAACCCGAAACAACATTGTGGAACATATGTATGGCCAATTCTACAGCATCCCAACATAGCACAGTTTAAACTTAAAAGAAATGTTTGGATTGAATGTAGAATTATAACTCAAAACTTATAGGACAAACTGGTGGTTGAGTTCAATTGGTTCACTTTGTGGTGGTTAACCTGGGATTTCCCTTTCGCTGGTGGAAAGAGAGTTCATATGGTTATCTATTTAATGTGAAGTAAATGAATTCAATGACTTTTCTTTGTACTAAGCCATCCAAAGTTGATGAAATGGAGACTGCTCTCATGCTCCCACATTAATTTCATGTGTGCGATGCTGAACATGGAAAAGGGAGCCATTTTTCTTTGCAGTTGAAGACGAAATATAAGTTGCATTTAATGTTGATAACGATACCGTGCTAACCAACAATGACTTCTTGAGAGGAAAACCTTTATAAAAGGTGGCATGTTCCTCGCCTCTGCATGAGTAATCGGTTTTCTAGCCTTAATCGAAAGAACTTTCAATTTCATGAAATAGCCATGCCTAGATATTGTTTGAGAAGAATGACTGCGGAACATTCCCAGAATCCGTGAGAAAGATGAGAAATCCGGGAGAAAGAAGAGAATCAGGGTCTTGATCGTCTAGTTGTTCGTACATAGAGAGAGAGAGAGAGAGAGAGAGAGCCCTTTCTTCTCTCTGTTTTTTTCTCTTACGCATGTTTTTTGAATGAGAAAACGTAAAAGAACGTACTACAACCAGGGACCATACCCTTTTATGTATAGAAGTTGGTTTTTATTAATTAGCTCATCATAAATTAGTAATTAACACAAGAATTCCACACATTTGCAAATAAGTTTCTACACTTATTATTATATGATTAGGACCATAAAACTTATTAGACCATTGCAATTAGGTCCTTGATTCATATTCAGTAATAAATATGTGATAATTTATGCAATACATGTATGTCCATACGTCCAAATGTAAACACGAGTGTATATATACATGGTATAAAGTCCACAATTCCAACAATCTCTCACTTGGACTATATAGCAATGTGTATAAACAGTATGTACTAAGCACACATGAATTACTCTGGAAACTGAATGTGTGTACACCAGGGTTTGAGGTATCGGCCGATACCATTACGTATCGGCAGTATCGTATCGGTATCAGCAGTTGACGATACCGAAACCAAGGGTTAGTTTCAGTATCGGCCGATACTGAATGGTATCGGTGAGTTTCGGCCGATACCGGTCGAAACTGACTGATACCGGCCGAAACTGACCGATACCGTTCAGTACCGGTCGAAAACGGAGGAAAAAGAATGTGTAATTAAATAAAAATTCTCTAAAAACCCAAAAATATCGTGAATCAATAAGTTGCATAGAAAGCTCGTTAAAAGAGAGGAGAAAACTCTAGGGTTTCGGCTTGAAAATGATGAAGAATTAGACAGAGAAGAGGCAGAACCAAGAAAAAATTGCTGAAAAAGAAGAAAAATGATAAAAGGAAGATGATGAAAACATTGAACTCACCTCATCGCGTCGTCGCGTCACCGAACTTGTATCTTGCCTCGCCGAACTCGCCTCAACCATCTAGAGTGAGAGTGAGAGAGAGCAAAGAGAGAGAGAGACCCAAGTCGCCTTTCAAGAGATGCCACATTCTTTAAAAAGGCAAACTTGTAAATAAGTGGTATGTGCTTAAAGTAAAACAGTCGATGCTCATATCAAACGGATATTTTGTGGCAACCCTGTAAATAAGTTGTATGTGCGCAAAGCAAAATAGTAGATGCGCAAAGCAACGCCCAACGATTTTTTTTGGCAAACTTGTAAATAAGTGGTATGTACGCAAGGTAAAACGGTGGGTGCGCAAGGCAAACTCCATCCTGAGCAGTTTCCAGTTCACGGTCATCTCCCCTAGCGTCTAACCAATTCATGGCTAGGATGACATCGGTACATTCCAAGTCTAGATGCAAGAAGTCAGCTATCATCTGCATCCATGTATAGCACCAGCACCAGCCCTCTACAAACCCCACAGATGCTCTCCTTCTTCCCTGTCCCCATTATGACACTGAAACTGCCACAGCCTGTCAGTTGGAGCTCCTGCTGGGCTAACACACTCCTAAAAATGAAATTGTGGGTCGTCACACTGTCAATGAGTACTATCACCTCCTGGTCGTCGATATGCCCCTCAACTTATGGTATGGTTCAGTGTGAACCCTACCACGGAGTTAAAGGAAACCTCTGCTACATCTAGCTGATGGTAGTGCTGCCACCTCTCATGGTGCCGCTCATAGCCCCCACGTGGGCCTCCCATATGGAAACCGTGATCCCCCGTAGGCCTCCTCCTCGGTCCCCATGTCCTCCCCCTTCCGTCGCCTCCAAACATGCCCTCCTGCCCCTGTATCCTCCCTCAAGGTCTCAGGTACGTCCCCCATGGTGGTGGGGTGGAGATCGCCATCTACCATCGCCATATCGAGAATCGGGAGGGTCCCGGAACCCCTCGCCATCATCTCCGTACTCCTGGAAGTCTCCCGGGTCAAAATCATCATCGAAAACACGCGTCGGGTCCTCCAGATGAGGCTAATGGTCACTAAGGGGCTGAAAATTGTCGTCTAGTGTACCAAAACCCTGCGGGGTCCCTTTTGATCTGCAGGGCTGTGGCGGCCCTGGGGAAGGCCCGTCGGCCCTGTTCGATGACCGCCGGGACCCTAGCGGCCCTGCCACTGGTTGACAGGGACCGTAAGGCCTTGCTGCGGGTTCGCCAAAGCCGGGGGACCCCGTGGGAGGGTCCCCCAGGTGCGTCGGTGCCCTGGGAGGGCCGACGGTTGCTGGGAAGTGCCCGTCGGCCCCCGGGGTTGCTGCAGCAGCCTCTGGGGTCCTTGGTTGGGGCCGTCGGCTTTCCGGATCGCTGTCCTCTGGATCCGTGTACCTCCAATCCTCTGAATCCTTCATCGCTTGCTTCCCTTTGTCCAATGATGGCACCTTTTTCGCTGTTTTAGGTTTCACGTCACCTTTTCCCTCTTTTCCCATGAGGATTGATAGTTGGAAATCAGTTGTGCGAGCACCTCATCCTGTTTATCTTGCTTCACAGTCAATCGATCAACGGAAGCCGTCAACTTCGCCAACGATTCATCGTTCCCCGCTAGAGATTTCTTCAACAATTCGATCTTGCTATTGAACTTTGCCTCCAAAGTCTCGAACTTGTCTTGTGATCTTGTCGACGCCACCATGGATCGTATGTGCTCCGATACCAAATTGATAGAACTCACGCAAATCTGAAATTAAATTGATAAAAATAGGAATAAAGAAGATAACTTGGCTACAATTAAAGAGATAACCACCTTCCCAAGACGCCAAAAGAGAGGACGTCCGCACTCTTCCTACGAATTATCTCTCACAATTCAATAATCAAGCATGGAAGAAAGATGGCGGCTAACCCTAGCTTAAGAATAAAACCCGCCTCTAATCTAATTACAAGTTTGCCGTTAATAATATAAAATAAGTAGAAAGAGTCGAAAACGTCCCTTTTGCCTCAAATCGGGTTCGGCCGGTCTCCTCTTGCCCGCGCGGCCTGGGCTGCCTCCTCTGGTACAACGCGGAGCCCACCAGTTTTCAGCATTTGCCACCATAAAAATATGTCACACCCCGCTTCCCGGAAAACATGACAGTTTTACATGCATTGCAGGTCCTGCTGTTTATCAGTAAAAACAATATGGAAAAACAGAAATGTACTAACATACATGCCTGTATAAATGCGTCTTGCACGGCAGGGGTGAAACTTCCGTAAACCACTATGATTATAGTAGATCTACAATAAATCCAAGTTTTCATAATTTAAGAAGTGTACAAATATGGTCTAGATTGGCATAGATATACATGCACGTGAACCAGAATATTGATAACTCAGAACCAATTGTAAAATTTGTTATGCTTTTGTTACATGGTAGCTTTACATGTTCTTTACGACAGTCGTACTCTTTACATATTGTTTCTAGATTTGATATTGTATCTGGATATTGTACACCAATTACAAGCTCTTGATAAAGTATATAATCTTGATTGAGAATTACGTGCTATATGGGACAATGTCACGGGACACATGTGGCCACCTTTAGAATCTATTTTCTCATGTTTATATTTGGAAACTATATTTGGAAACTATCATAGTACCGGACACCATATTTCTGAATAATCGATTGTTAGACATGACACTGACTTGACATATCATGCTAACATTGTAATTAGTACATATATTTCATTGGGGTTTGGGAAACTCATATTAAAGAGAGTGCGGAAACAATAGGAGCCATGCTTTTGGTCGTATTAGTTGGATCCATGCCTAGTTTTTGTTCCGACTGGGTCCCTTCACAATTTCTATTTAAGACCCAGACCAATTATATCGGATGGATGCAGAGTCCTTTCCTGTTTTTGTTTTTGGACTCGGCCCAGGTGCGCTCTCGTGGTACACGATGGACTTCAAGTAGCATATCATACTCTCCAATATGAGTCCAGCACTAGTATATATGTATTACAATCTAATATGCAAGCTAGTACATAAAGTGTATTTCACATCATGCATTTTGTTATAGTATTATGATGCGGACCCGCATCCGCATACCCCAAGGGCCGGCGGCTACATGGGTGAGACCCACCCACCTTTAGTGACCTACGTGCGGCGTAGGAGGGTTAGTCTAGAGGTATTCTAGTCTTTGTGGACTAGATTAGTAATTCCCTGCTTTTTCTATTTATTAGGGCTAGCCGTCTTTTATTTCTTTTATGCTTGATTTGTGAAAACACTTTGAGTTATCAATTGTGAGGGTTTTTAGGCTTTGATCCGTTCATTCAAAGCTAGGAGATATGGCTTCGTCTCGAAAGAGGCCCAATTTATCTATTGTTCTTCGTCTCAAATCTTATAAAAATTCCTCTTTTTATATTTTTCCTCTTTTAAATCTGAAATTAATTGATCGATCCACCGGATCGTATCAAATTGGTATCAGAGCATTGAGATCCAATGGCGACAATCACTAGGTCAAAGGCGGATGGCGTGGATGAGAAGGTGCAAGGGCTTCGGGAGGAATTCAGCCGGGAGATCAAGGGGTTGAAGAAAACCCTATGGGAATCCATCAAGGACCATGCGCATTCACAGGAGGACATCCAAGTCGAACTTCGGGCGATGAGAAGGGACGCCGCGCAAGCGGGACGCGACATCCAAGGGCTAAAGGAGGCAACTTTAGATCTGAAAGAGGCAACTTCAGATCTGAAAATTTTGAGGGAGGCCACGTCGTCGATTCCGGAGATTAAAGCTATGCTCCAAGCCCTAACAATGGAGAGGGGAGGAGATCGGAGCAAGAGGATCCAAGGGGGAGAAAACCAAGGAGAATCGACACTGGTATCAGCAAATCGGGAGCACCCGGAGGGCGCGACGGCTACAACGACCAACCTGGAGCAAATCACAGCCGCCACGAACCCTAGCGGGTCCGGACAGCAAGGGGGAGAGGCCGGAAGGCCTTTTGGAAGGCCGGCAGGCCCATCTGGGCCTGCCGATAGCTGTGCAGGCCCATCTGGGCCGCGGCTGCACCTGCATGCCCTTCAGGGCCTGCGGCACAGCCGCCAGGCCCTGCAGGGCCTGTGACAGGCCCAACTGGGCCTGCCGCAGCTGCGGCAGGGCCCAGCGGGCTTGCCGCAGCCACTGCAGGCCCGGCCGGGCCTGTTGGGAACCCTGCGGGCCCGTTCGGGCCTGCAGCAATTCCGGCAGGCCCAAACAGGCCCGTGGGAGCCCCATGGGGGCTTGCCGCAGTACAGGCAGCCCCCTGGGGGCCCGCGACAACGTCGACAGCTCCTTGGGGGCCCGCAGCAGCACAAACAGCCCCGTGGGCGCAAGACGGAGGCGGATGGGCCCGAGACGCAATGATTGGGGCTCCAGTAGCCCAATTTTGGGGACCCGAGGCTCATCCACAGGTACCGAGGCCGCAGGTTGATCCCAGGCAGGCTTTTGATGGCTTTCCGGGGCGGGGACAAGGCCCGGGAGGCTATTTTGGAGGACGGCCAGCACCAGTACAGCCACACAGAGGGGCAGGAGGGCCCGTGTGGGCACGACAGCAGGAGTTTCCGGGGCACCATTACCAGCCGGAGGCGTGGGAGAGACCCGTCTGGCCCGAGGAGCTGTACGGGGCGGACGGGGGAGGAACAGCAGAGCCAGTCGGCGGAGGATTCGGCCGTGGGGGTGACCGCGGTAGAGATGGGGGACCTCAGGGGGACATCAATGCAGATCGCCGCCTTATGAAGCTGAAGATGCCGATTTTTGACGGCACGGATCCGGATGGGTGGATCTACCGGGCGGAGTGTTACTTCCAGGTGATGCGGTTGACGGAGGAGGAGGTTCTGAGGGCCATCGGAATCTACTTCGAGGGCAAGGCGTTGGCCTGGTACAGATGGAAGGTGGCGCGGACCCCCTTTCGCACTTGGGAGGAGCTGTCCGCACTGATACTAGACCGGTTCCAGGAGACCCCAGGGGGAGATTTCTACGAGCAGTTATCTGCTCTGAGGCAGGAGGGGACGGTCATGGATTATGTGGAGAAGTTCGAGATGCTGAATAGTAGGGTGAAGGGGGTGACCGACGAGGTGATGATCGGGAATTTCATGAGGGGGCTGAAGCCCTCCATACGAGCAGAGCTGAGGATGCAGAGCCCGGAGACACTGGAGGATGTCCTTCGCCTGGCCCACAAGGCGGAGGAGAAGCATGCAGAGGAGAGACGCATTCGGGGGACTTGGGGAGCCCAGGGCCAGCGTAGTCAGACAGCACCGGCCCCACTCCCGGGGGTTACAGTAGCACCAGTGGACACGGAAATGAAGAGAGAGGAAACCCGACCAGTGATCCCTGGTAAACGAATGACTGAGGCTGATATGAGGGCGAGGTGTGCTGCAGGCCTCTGTTTCAGATGCGATGAGAAGTTCAGTCCCGGTCATCGATGTGCGAGCAGGCTGATGCAGATTGTGCTAGAACCGGACGAGTGGGAGTATGCAGATGGTGGGGAGCCAGTGATGACGGAAGAGAGCGAGGTTGAGCACGCACATCTGGATGTAGCTGAGGTGTCCCTGAACTCCTTGGTAGGGGTAACCACGAACCATACCATGAAGTTGTCAGGACGATTGGACGACGCGCCGGTGACGGTACTCATAGACAGTGTGGCTACCCACAACTTCATCTCTCGACATTTGGTGGATCGTCATAGGTTGCAGGTGAGAACCTTGGAGACGTTTACGGTCCTCTCAGGGACAGGGAGGAGGGAGGAGAGCAGTGGGATGTGCAAGGGGCTGAGTCTGACCTTACAAGGGGTGCAGATCGTGGAGGACTTCTTGCCCCTAGAGTTGGACAATATCGATGTGATTTTGGGCGTGCAGTGGCTGAGGGGTTTGGGCGAGGTGAAGATGAATTGGAAGCAGCTTAGGATGGAATTCCAGGAGGGGGGTCGCACGGTGGTTCTGACAGGTGACCCTAGCCTCTGTTTTCCCTCGGGGGCCTTCAAAGCCAGATCTCCACCTTGAGGACAAGGTGGCTCTTTTAGGGGGCGGTATTGATGCGGACCCGCATCCGCATACCCCAAGGGCCGGCGGCTACATGGCTGGGACCCACCCACCTTTAGTGACCTACGTGCGGCGTAGGAGGGTTAGTCTAGGGGTATTCTAGTCTTTGTGGACTAGATTAGTAATTCCCCGCCTTTTCTATTTATTAGGGCTAGCCGTCTTTTATTTCTTTTATGCTTGATTTGTGAAAACAGAGTTATCAATTGTGAGGGTTTTTAGGCTTTGATTCGTTCATTCAAAGCTAGGAGATATGGCTTCGTCTCGAAAGAGGCCCAATTTATCTATTGTTCTTCGTCTCAAATCTTATAAAAATTCATCTTTTTATATTTTTCCTCTTTTAAATCTGAAATTAATTGATCGATCCACCGGATCGTATCAAATCATCATCATTAACATGTTTGTGATATTGGTTTATCATAGTTATGCTATTTGTTCTGGTTGTTTGCTAGTGAGATACCATTATACATCTTGTCATGTTTTGTTTGTCCCTTTGACTTATCGTTTAATGTTACTAATCATGCCTTGTATGCTTGTCTTTTAGCCTTGACATACTATTGTTTACGGTTCTTTAAAAGTTTTAGCCATATTTGTTCCAAAGCTTGGATTATTGTAAATCTACTCTAATCTAGCGTTCCATTGTTTTTGTTGTTCCGTTAGGTTTCGACGCGTAGTTTAAGGAAGTTTCATATATGCCGTGCAGGACGCATTTATACGGGTATGTATGTTGGTACATTTCTTATTTTCTATATTGTTTTCACTGGTAAAGAGCAGAACGTGCAATGCACGTAAAACCGTCACGTTTCCCGGGAAGCGGGAATGATATCATTTATTTTTGTTAATTAATCCCGGCCTATTAACCCGTTAACAAACCCATTTAATAAAATCTTAAAGTAATTTTAGAATTTAATTTAAAAAATTTAATTTAAAATTTAATGTACAAGTAAATTAGAATTATTAAAAATTTATTTTTTTAACTTGGAATTAGAATCCTAATTAAAATCAAATCATAATCCCAATCTAAATCAAAGCCAACCCTACCCGTTTGCACACCAAACCATGTGTGTTTGTTTAAAACCCTAAACAAAAAACACCCACCAACCCTTTCAGCCGCGCTCTCTAACTGCTCTACGTCTTCCCGATCCCCAGCACGCCGCCCCTTTGCCTCTCTCCAAATCTCTTTAAAAAAAGAAAGAAAAAGGAGAAGAAAGAGAATATCAGAGAGAGAGAAGAAGATCGAAGAAGGATGATAAAAGAAAGGAAGGAGCTCGTACCTTACGGGAGCCTTGCACCTCCGCCGCCCTTGCGGCCCCTTCCTCTCTTGAATCCACCACATCTTCCTTGCGAGAGGTAGGTTCTTATCTAATTTAAATTGAATGGAAAAAAGGTTTTGAATTGTTAAATTGAGAGCAAAAATAAATATTTAAGTGTTGAATATGAAAATACCATGTTGTATTTCACTATTGATATCGTTTTTGTTGGAAAAATAGTGTTTTGACTATTTAACCTTGTATCTAGCTACATACACCCCGTATTTTCCTGTTTGACCTCGTATATGTTGGAAATACACGGTATTCTACTGATAAATAGTATTCTTGTTGTATATACCTAGTGTTTAATTGTTTATGCTGTATATGCTGGAAATACATCACACTGTATTCATGTTGTATATACCCTTTATTTCCATGTTAGACCGTGTTTATACTGGAAATACATTGTATTTTGCCGATAGACATTGTATTCATGTTGTATATATCTTGTATTTTCCTATAACCATGTATTTTTTGGAAATACATTGTATTCTACCAATAGATGTTGTATTATACCCCGTGTATTTCCTTGCTTGAACCTATATTTGATGGAAATGCATCATATGTTGCTGGTAAACATTGAATTCCTGTTGTATATGTTGAGGTATTGAGTCTCATCCTATGTGGTTTTGATGATGAACAAATGTTGCATCTATTATCTTTGAGTGCATGAGCTTAAGACAAATCAAATGAAGCACTCAATGGATTAGTGATGAGTTAAATAAGGCCATGGATCAATTGGAGTAAGATAACGAGCTTGGTAATTAAAAATGCATCAAACATTGTAATTTTATTTGATGTATTTTTTCTTTCTCTATCTTAGCTTGTTAAGGCCTTAGTAGAAGCTCACATACATATAGAAATACTTTAAAAATAATTTAAAAATGTTTATTAAACTGTTTTAAAATATTTTCCATGTTGTATCTTATATATCTGTTATATAGTCGACTACTCTTTGAATAGGAGTCGACTACCATCAAGACAAAGAGTAGGACAGTCGCTGACTATAAAAAGTAGTCAATTACAGTTGGAGTAGTCGACTACCTCTGTGATAGTTGACTACTCTAATAACAGTAGTCGACTACCATCAGCCCAATGGATAGAAAACATAGTTATATGATTTACGAAAAGCTGTTTTTTCATTCGTTGGAGGGGTGTTTTTGGAAATTGTTTTCAACGGATTTTCACCCATATATATGTTGAGTTTGCTGAGACTTTTGATAATAATTTCAGAAGAATTTTATGAGCAAAAATTAAGTTTTAAAAAGTATTTCCAAAGCTCTCTCAAAAGCCCGTAAGTCTTATTGGCATATATTTTAAAGATTTCTTAAATCCTTTGACCAAATCTTTTCATCTCCCAAAAGCTTTCAATTTCATCATCTATTGGAGATCAATACTATAGCCATCACATCTACACAAAGCTTCAAAGCAAGCATATAGGTTAAAATTGGAATCTTCTCTTGGTAAGAAAAATCCTCAAAGTGTTGAGGTGGTGAGTTATTTATTTTTAGGAAGAAATTTAAAAGACCTCTTGGGAAGAGTCGGTTTTTATAATTGTACTATTTGAGAAATAGTGAAATTAGCCAAGTAGGACTCGGGTGGTTGGAGTAGGATATGTGAAGCTAAGTGGGATTTGGGTATCTGAACCAAAGGGTATATCTCGCGTTTGCATTTGCTGTCCACTTTCTGTGATGGTTTCTTTGTCTCTTGCTTGTTTATTTTTGATGCATCCTCTTAACAAGTAATATTTGTTGATTAAGTTTAATTTAGGTAACTCCATTTTGTAAACTTATGTAGATTTTGTAGGTGAATTTTTATACACTAATCACACCCCTTCTAGTGTCTATTTGTCATCGTCATGAAGGAGATCCCAATATGTGGTATCAAAGCTACTTCAAGCCAAACATTATATCAGCGGGTCCCAACAGTATATACCATGTATTTTCCTGTTTGACTATGTGTATGCTTGAAATACATCGTATTCTGCTGATAGACATTGTATTCTTATAGTATATACCCAATATTTCCATGTTTGATCATGTACATGGCTGGAAAAGCATAGTATCATGATGTTAGACCATATATCATGATGTATACATCCTGCATTTCACTGTTTGATTCTGTATAATGCTGCAAATACATCGTATTTTGTTGTTTGATCCAGAATCATGTTGCATATACACTGTATTACACTGTTTGACCCTATATCATGTTGTACACATTGTATTCCATTACTTGACACTAGTTCATGTTGTATAAATACTGCATTTTACTGTTCGACAATATAACGTCTTGTACAAGCACTCAGATGGACATAAATGATACCAGTTCTAGAGATATTACATGCTATATTCAACTCATAAAATGTTGCATATTAAAACAAAAGAAAAATATAGGATAGCAACATGATATGCGTGGTATGAAAATACTCGTTGTCACAGAGGACACAGAAGCGATGAGGGTCCCCTACGACCATACTCGGTCATGTGTACGATTTGATATTGATGGACACTACATGTTACGGCACATTTGAACACGAATAACAATTGTGGGATAGAGTACGACCCATGGCTCGTCATCTGGACTTGAAATCGTATGGGAAGGTTATGACCTGCGAATGTAAACTGATGTTGCATCATGCAGAAATGTTATTGGTTCATATTAATCACTGTTTCAGATGAACAAAATGTCCAAATTGCTTATCGTACCCGCATGCATGAATTATGTGTTAGCCTAGTGACATAATGATATAATGACATCATAGGTTAGTAATATCATGATATACTTGACACCATAGTCTACCGATATAAGTTGATTTCACTATTGGATTCTAACTATGCTGAACACGGTTTATCAACATACTTATCATTTTACTGCATAGATTAATTATTCTTATTGTTTTTATCGTTACTTCTATATAGTTTAATAAAGATTTAATTTGTTTGTTTTGGGAACCTATCGAGTTCATCTCACTAATGGCATTTTTTGTCGAATGTCGGAGAGGAGTAGATATTCTTAGAAATTTAGACTTAGCTAGTCATATTTTCTTTCCATTTAGTAGTTGCCAATAAAGTATGAACCAGATTTTGTTCTGGCCATAGAGCCTGCTTTTTATCATTACTATTTTATCTTTTTTGGTTGTAATAATTGAATTACTATTTTTGAGAGACATTTTAAATTCAAACTGGGATGTAAAAAATTTTAGATTTTATTTTTATTGCTTGTCAAGAAGTGTGTATGAGAACTGTGAGATATTTTTCATTGACACTATGTGTATTTAAATCAAGAGTAAAAAGAAAAAAATTCACATATTTTTCTCATGATTTAAACATGTTGCGAGCCTTTCGTTTACCTCCTCAATATTATGGGAAACAGGACGCGACACAAAGCCTATATGTGCACTCCCCATTCTATTTTAACCTACACAACCATTAAAGTAACCCTAATAAAAAGTTTTTCTCCAACAATTATCTTTTGTCCTGCATCTTTTAAATCCATCCAAATATTGTTATTTATTGCATCATCTAAATTTATTTGTGGTGCATAAGTGCTAACAATATTAATCACTTCCTCCTCTTCACACCAATTTAACTTGTGTTTTTCTTCTTACGCCCACTAAATTTCTTTGCAATTATTTATCGATTATTATTTCAACACCATTTCAATTTCTCTGCTTATTGACTTACCAAAGTTTATTTCCCGACTACCCCAACCTTTTTACTTACACACTTAGTCTTGAATGCATAAAATGTTAATTCTTCTCAACATGACATCTAGAAGTTGTCTTAACATTCCAGGTAAAGATCTTATGTTTCACGATGCTAATTTAATCATATGGTTGTGCTTTTTAAGTTCAAAAATTGATATCAGAAACTTCAAACGTTATGGCTATCTTATGTATTTTGTTTTTGTTTTTTAACGTTATGGGTATTTTAATGAAAACAGCCAAAGTTCAATGTAGTTCCAAAATTAAGCCCTTCTATTAGTTAAAGAATAAACATATCTATTTTATCAGTATGCAGCTATGAGCACAAATGCACAATAGACCAAATGGGTAAGTACACAAAGTACAGGAGAAGTCACAGATTCTTTACACTTCTATGGTTCTGTCCAACATGTTTTCACATACTTATTTGATTGTTGTAAATCTTGATCTTAGCCGTTTTTCTATACATGCAGTTTCTTTCTGATATTCTATGGCCACTTGTTATATGCTTCCATTTTGTCAACTTGGTTGCATGTGATGGGCTTTCCTTCATTATCAATTGGAAATATTTGGCATGAACCATGTTTACGATGAACTATCAAATATACTAATGCATATTTTAAACAACCCATAATTCTGATCAATTTTCTTTATTGTATTTCAAATGTGATATCTATATTGATTGATATTTGGCTTGTTTAAAATATGCAGAAAGTTGTCTTTTTGAAGATTGTAAGTACTTCGCCGCTTAAACACCTTATAAGCCTTTGTGTACTGATTCTGAATGAGCAAATTTTTTTCTTCTTTTAACCAGGGATGAAGGCAGCCAACTAATAAAGTTAATTGAATCACGAGTAGTGGAAGTTGGAAAGGATGGAATATGCAAGGGACTGAACAGTTCCACATGCAATGCTATGGCATCTTCCCAAACTTGGAAATATTTAAATCTTTCTCCGAAACTACCAGTCTCATATTCTGACGGTAGTCTAAATGCTATATCTCCTGGGTCTGCTCATGTGCTTATGCCTCAAGTGCGAAGCTCTGTTGTTACACAGGTAAAGGTGGATACAAATCTTTCTTCAAGCTCAAAAGTTGATTTTTATTGTGTGCCTTGCTATCTGAATACCACCATGAGTCAGTATGCAAGTTTTTTTATTTTTGGTTTTTACCCCATCTTGTCTCTTAATTTGGTCTCTTTTTCATGTTCACAGATTGATTGTGCTATATGATAAGTAGGACTCATGATCTTTGTCCCCCCATTTATCGTGTACTCTTGAAATTAGTACCTTCCCCCCCATCCTTGGAAGCATGATTATTGTATCATGTATATGGACTTGGGAATATTTTGAATAGCAAAATGTGGTTTCTTATTTTAGCGACAACCATTTAAACATGCATCTGGTTTTGTTGGTTGCTATTCATTTAGAAGTTTAATGCCATGGAAGCCGTGTCATTGTAAGTTTCTGCCACTTGGTTAACAAGGCAGGTTCTGCATCCCTTCTTATTTATTAAATCTATCCTTTCTTATTATTTTTATCTGTTAAGCATTGCTTAAGTTGTGTTATGTACTCTGCCTGTGTGGAAATATGAAAGCTACTTTGTTATGCTTAATCCGGTGTGTTCAAATAGATTACTTGGTTGCTGCAGATTATCTTATGTCTGCATCCTTGGTTTGGGATTTTTGCTTTTCGTTTGCTTCAGGATGATTGAATCTGATATCTCATATAACTGATGGCTTTAGCAATGTGATTATGTCGCTTCTGTTAAGCTCACTGTTCCAAACCAGCTTGCCAGCTTCCTCGTCTGTTAAAATTGTTGATTTTATATAAAGGCCCAGCTATTGATCCTGCATTCGATCATTATGTTCTACTTTCAGGATAAAAAACACTTACTCTAGACTTTCGGAAGTTAATTTCAGTCAGGGAAACACCTGTTGATTAGAAATGAAACTGGATTCCAATGATTTGTATCCTTATTGGGGAGCTAAATGGTGGTACCTTGGACCGTCTGATTGGAATGCTCCAATCTGCCTGTCTCCTCATGATTGATTGGTAATATAGTTTTTTTTTGCACTACTACTACACCGTCTATTCTACCAATCTCTTTGTTTTGCTCTTTTCTGTGGCAGTCAGATCTCCTTTCGCTGATCTTCAGATCTATTAACAGTTTGGGCCGTTTCATTTGCTTGTGCATGGTTAATTATCTCTTTGTTCGCTATAGCCTACAGGTTACGTAACTATCATTCCATGTCTCACTGTCCCTGGAACTTTGAGTCCTTTTGTGCTATCAATTCTTACGGGAAAGATGAAGATTTATTCATTGTTTGAGTTTATTCATTCATTTATTTGTCTGGCTGCCCGCCTTATGTGAGTCTTGGTGCTTCTCAAAGGGGCTTGTGACTGGCACTTTGCATCCTTGGCCATTTACGCATGAGTACCTTGATCATCATATAAGCACTTGCCATTTAAATGAGGCCATTCATGATGCATAGTGATGGAGATCAAACTCAGTTTGGTAATGATCTTATTTGATTTCCTTAGGATTTTATTTGATTTTGTTTGTTAATATTTTATTGGATTTCATTTGGTTTCTTACTTTATAGCGCATGACAGCATGTCTTGCATATAGAAAACTCTATAACAAATCTTTTATCTGTTTAAGAGAGAGGATAGAAAAGATAGATTGCTCTGTTTTCAGAAGTTGTATCTCTTGCATGTTTTGCATGTTGATGTGCTAAAGTAGACTTACTTGCATAGGTGCTAAGCTCTTAACATTCTTTATCCTAATTTTAAACCCTAAATATAGGGGTTTCCCCTTGTATTTTCTTTTTTATCTTTATTTTTAATATAAAATTGGTATCAGAGTGATTGAGTAATTTCCCTGACTTTTTTCTTTGCCATCTTCTTTTCCAATTTTCAGGAATTTTTCTAAAATTTTAGAAATTTTCTGGATCTAAAAAAGCCCAAAATCACACATCAAGTTTCTCCTCTTCCCATAATTTTTTCGTCAATTTTTATGACGTTTTCCTATTTTTACAATTTTCTATTTTTGCAACAAAAAAGTCATCTCTCCCCCAAAATCATATCTCAAAACTATGGCATTGTTTTTCCCTACCTAACATTGCCCATGCCTGATCCTACCCAAACCCAAACCCTGAGTCTGTCCTCACCTATTGTTCCTGTCAGTTTAGTCATCAATGACCTATGCCGCCATTGCCTCTCTCTCTCCGTGTCAGTTCTTACTAACACTTCCGATAGCCACACTCCTGTCTTCTCATCATCCTTCGTTGGATTCACACAGCCACCTCGCTGATATCCACAACCTCATTAACCATTGCCCACCGTTATCGTCATCAACCGTCATCGTTGTCGTCATCACTAGATTCTTCGTCATCGTCGTCATTCCCATCTGTAATTCAGTACTTAGATTCATCATGTAAATAGCATGCAAATACGTAAAACTCAAAAAACGACATACAACGTTTGGTAACGCATTTCGGTGTGCACACCTATATCTGCAGGGCCACGCCCAGAAAATCAGATTACTTCACTAAATCAATAAACGATTACAATCACTAATATTAGATTTCTATTTGAAGAAACACACTCCCCTCAACACAAACCACAATGGGTGACCCCAATCAAACCCATGAAGTAATCTTCGCAAGATCCCCTTGCGTGCAAGATCTCCTTATTCAACCGACTACATCAAGGTCCCCTCGATCCTACCTCAGTTGGCCTCCATCCCCAGATGTAGATCCATAATCTTCCAAAAGAGATAAAACCCTAGATTAAACCGCATCGACCTTATATGTGTCGGCCTCCTTCAATCTAGGAGCTGTTATGGAAAACCGTTCAAAATAATATCTCATGCAGATTATTCCGCCCGCATATCTAGGAACCACTTTGGGCAAGTGATCCCGTAAATCTCGGAACCCATCAAATAATTGCGGGTAAATAGCTTCAGTAAATCTTGAGCAGGTCTCTTTTCAGAATTAGCAGTTAACAAGATATCTATATAGAATCTAGAGAAATAATAATAATAAATCTGAAGTCGTCAACAATATCAGATCTATAATATCTGGAGTTTGAAAGACTCCTCATGAAGTCGAATAAGCATGTTGCAAATGATGTTGCAACATGACTTGCAACATGAACTCCAGAAGCTGCATGTTATGACCATGTTGTGACATGACAGACAATATGGTTCATGACATGAACCAATTTGATCAAGAATACCCAAGATCTCATTGAAAATATCAAGTGTCACTAATGACTAAATAAAACACACTATGTGACCCAATAAACTCCCCCTTTGGTATTTAGTGGCACAATTAGCATAAGTAGAAATATGTTAGCAGCACAGCTGAAATTAGAGATAAGCAGGACCACCAGCACAATAACCCAAGATAACAGATACCAAAGTCTCTAGCAGATAGCAGACACAATTTGTTTCACAACAGTTTGACACCCATACAGAAGCATAAGCATATATGTCACAACATAGCTACCAAACAAAGAACACTAGCTACATCAGCATAAGCATATATGTCACAACATAGCTACCAAACAAAGAACACTTGCAACCGCAGCATCATATATTACTCTCTCCCTTTGGGCCACAAAATCCAAAGTATTTACCTCAAGAGGACACACCAGCATCACCATCCTTGGGGTGAACAGAAGAAGTAGAGGGCAGCTTGCTCTTCAGAAACATGATTCTGCTCTCAAACTTCGCTCTCTGAGATTGTAGGAGACCAATTTGAGTGTCAATATCCTTCATAGCAGCCTCATATATGGCTATATCATCAAGAGTGAGAGAATCTGATCTAGCAACAGATACTGAAGTAGTAGGTGCAGGAGAAGACTGTGCAGATTAGGGTAGAGTAGGGACTTGAGCAGCTCCTTCAGCAAGAGGAGAGGCATGCACAGATGAGATATCATCTGTTTTGCCAGCAATGGTTCTCACTGTGAACCCAATTCTCTCTGAAGAGATGGTCAACTCATGAGCTGTGGGCAGAACTTTCTGAGACTGCAGCAGTAAAGTAATCAGACATGGATGTGGCAAGGAAATAGAGGCAACTGATGATTCTGCCTGAGCCAGAATGGAGTCAAAAATAATTCTTCCCAGATTAAAGGATTTCTTGGTCCCAGCACAGAACATCAATTTGCACATGTCCTTTGTAACCACAGAAACATTGGAAGTGGGAAGCCAATTTCTAGTGGCAATACGATACAGCAAGAAATATTTGACAGACAGTGAGAATGAAGGGAATGAGGTGGCCTTTGGCCAGTGTAGCAACTTGTCAGTCGTGACAACTCTGATGAAGTTGTCATGATCATCACCTACAGAATCAACAAAAGAGGACTGGAAAGCAGGACATGACCATTTCAGGTGCTTGTTTATTACTAATGGGGAGAATGACACAATTTTATATCAGACAAATGAATGAAAGGACCATCTGGAATGAGAGTCTCCAGCAGATTTGGAGAGATTGCAGTAACTCTCTAACATGGGCAGGATTGTAGGATCTGAAGCATGTAGCTGAATGAAACAATTTAACATCCTTCAACACAGATACAAACTTGGTCTTGGAGAAGGCTTCTTTAGTCAAGTGCTTCTCAGCAATAATAGTCTTGTCAGAATAATGGGGCCATCTTTTCTTGCAAGCCTGATTAAAAAACATTTTGCTCATAACAACTGACACAGTGAATGCAGGTGGAGAGGGAGTAGATGTATCTGTGATTACTTGAGCCCTTTTTGATGAAGACGAAGATGGAGATGTACTGGTAGAGCTTGTGGGGACTTCTTGACGCTTAGAAGAACTACGCCGTTGACGACAGGATGGAGGGACCCCCAGATCGGGCATAGTCTGAGCAAGGTCAGGCGAAAGCGTAGAGTGACCAGGCGCTGAGGAAGTGCATGTTGCGTCTTGTGTTGTAACATCAGCCATGATATCTGGTTCAACATGAGTCGATGTTGCAATATCAGCCACAACATCGGAAGCAACATGACCTTGTGTTGCAACTTCGGAAGCAACACCAGACGCAACGTCAGATCCAACTTTAGGTGCAGCATCAGATCTAGCTTCAGGAGCAGTGTCCGTAGTGATATTGTGGTCATCAGGGGCAGCATGATCTTCATGCGATAATCAGATACTAAATCAGCCGGAATTTCTGGCCTATGCCCCCAATTTTGATCAGTGGAATTATGAGGGACAGATGATTCCTCGGCACCAGCTTCACATCCCCAAGTCTCAGCAGAAATAGACATTGACGAGTCTGAGTCTTCTAGTACTACACTTTCGGTTAATCGTATAGAGGAGCGACGCCGAGATCTAGATGTGACCAGATATAGGGTGTCCCCATCTACAACACTGACACTTTTCAGAGTCCCACCAAGCCGATCAAGGCGAATGTCACCAAGCCGTACTCCAGTAAAATCCAATTGACACAAATCAAATTTTTCTTACGTCTCTCTTAGATGACAAAACCAACCATACACAGTTTCAGGAACAGAGGGCTTCGAGGAAGAATGGGGTACCTTATGCTGAATTGAAATTGGGGAAAATGGAACAATGTCCAAATTTGGCGTGGCGTTGGGTTGCATGTGAACAGAGGTCATTGGAACAGGCGATGATGAAGAGGAATGTCGAGAAGATGCTCGGGCAGATCGAGGCACCCCGCCTTTCCTTTTCATAGGAGTAGGAGAGGATGAAGACGCCGCCACCTTTGCTGCAGCAGAACGACGTGAGTAGCGACGAGGCTGTTGGGTGGACTGATTATCTTGATCGTCGGTCATTGAGATGGAGAAGATTGATTCATTTGCAGAGAAGAACAAGAAAACCCGAGAAACAGAAATCCTCTTTTCGGAATATTTGAAGAACTGAAATGGGCGTGCGGGTTCCAAAAACAAAATAAGTAACCTCTTTAATAACTGAAATGGATGTTGTAACATGCAATATAATTTTTGAAAAATTAAATGCGGCAAAGCCAAAGGGCTTGTCGTAACTCCTCAAATCTGCCTGAGTCAAGTGGTTTAGTAAAGATATCGGCCAGCTGACTTGATGTTGCAACATAGTCTATGACAAGAATTTTCTTCTCAACCAATTCTCTAATAAAATGGAGACGTATATCAATGTGCTCTGTTCTAGAGCGTTGCACATGATTCTTAGAAATATTGATTGCACTTTGATTGTCACACAGTACTGTTAACACAGCTTGTTCCACTCCATAATTCATCAACATTTGTTTCATCCGCAAAAGTTGTGTACAATAACTTTCATCAGTAATGTACTCAACTTCTGCAGTAGACAATGAGATTGAATTCTGCTTCTTACTATACCATGAAACTAGATTATTTCCAACATAGAAACACCCATCAGAAGTGCTCTTTTTGTCATCAGCATTACCTGCCCAATCAGCATCACTGTATTCTGAGAGAAGAGTATTAGTATTCTTGGTATACCAAATACTAAGTCAGCAGTACCATTTATATATATCTGATAATTTTCTTGACTGCAGTAATATGACTCTTTAGGAGATGCTTGATAACGAGCACAAACTCCCACACTAAAACTTATGTCAGATCTGCTGGCAGTGAGATATAAGAGATTCCTTATCATACTTCTGTACATGGTAACATCAACTGACTTTCCATTATCATCCCTAGTTAGCTTTTCACTTACAGACATAGGAGTACGAACATGTCTAGAATTCTCCAACCCAAACCTCTTAACAAGGTTCCTTGCATACTTTAAGAAATAAACAGCCATTCCTTGGTTTGCTTCACCTGAAGACCAAGAAACACATTTAGTTCACCAACCATGCTCATTTCAAATTCCTTCTGCATTAGATTATGAATTCTTGAACTAATTTCTGAGAAGTAGATCCAAACACAATGTCATCAATATACATCTGTGCAACTATCACTGCGGACTTGGTTCTCTGAACAAACAAGGTCTTGTCAGCTCCTCCTCTTTAATAGCCTTTCTGAAGCAAATATTTGGTCAACCTCTCATACCAAGCCCTTGATGCTTGTTTCAAACCATAGAGAGCCTTCTTCAACTGATATACATGACCGGGAAAGAATGGACCCTTAAAACCTTTGGGCTGCTCTACATACATTTCTTCATTTAGAATGCCATTAAGGAAGGCACTATTCACATCCAACTGATGAAGTTTGAAATTAAAACTGCATGCAACTGCAAGCAAGAGTCTGATGGATTCCAACCGAGCTACAGGAGCAAAGGTCTCATCAAAATCTACACCTTCAACCTGGGCATAGCCTTGAGCTACAAGTCTTGCTTTGTTGCGAGTGATGTTTCCCTTTTCATCAGTCTTGTTTTTAAAGATCCATTTGGTGCCAATAACATTCATCCCATTTGGTCTTTCAACAAGAGTCCACACACCATTTCTTTGAAACTGATTTAGCTCTTCTTGCATGGCTAACACCAAGTACTCATCTACAAGAGATTCCTTCACATTCTTTACTTCCACTAAGGAAGTAAAGCAAACATATTTTGCAAGGTCACGATAGTTGACACAGCTTATGCCTCTTGTACGTCGTGGATAAAAAACATCCCCTATGACTAGCTCTGGTGGATGGTTCTTGATAACTCTGGTGATGTCATCATGAGTATGAGTAACTGGTTAATCACCCTGAATTTCCTCAGGCGATGTTGTCTCTTGTGTTGCAACATCAGTTACAACATTGTCATGTGTCATGCCTGGTGTTACATCAGTCACAACATGCTCGTCTTCCTCCGTACATTCTTCTTGTCTGGAGCTGCCTTCACCCGTGGCAGTCTCTTTTTGCTGATCAAAGTCATCCACAACAACATTAATAGATTCCATCATAGTTTTGGTGCGCTTATTATACACCCGATATGCACGGCTAGATGTAAAATATCCCAGAAAGTGTTGAGTATTTGTGTTTCTTACCAATGTTATTTTGATGATGATCACAACATTATGTTGTTGCTAATGACTCTCTTGTTCTAGTCTCATAGTTTACATTTCAAGAATAGCATTTTTTGGAGACTAAACACTTGGTGCAAGGATGGACATCAAGTGGAGAAGGGCCAAAGCTTGGACTCAAGGGATGCCAAAGCTTGGAGATGATGGGGAGCATCATGGCATCAAGATTGAAGCCATAGACTTTAAGAAAAGCATTGTAATCCATGTAATATTTCCTTTATTGCTTTCTCTCTCGTTTGAGGCTAGGTTTAATGTAATTCCTTGATAGATGGTCTACTCATTCATCCATATGCATTTAACCATCTGAGTGAGCCTTAGTATTATCATAGAATCCAACCCAATAGGTTCATTTTTCCCAAAGACTCATTTGGAGTCTCTGGCTTCCCTACAGTCGCCTGCTGAAGGATTCACAGTCTACTGGGTGATTCCAGTCGCCTGTCAAGCCTTCTACAGTTGACTGTGATGCGCTGCTCAAGTCAACATTTCTATTGACTCTACTTGAGCTTTTCGCGTCAGTCGACTGATGATCAATTTACAGTCGCATGTATATTTACAGTCGCCTGTGAAATGGTCAACAGTCGTCTGAAAGGCGTAAGTGCACATATTGCTTTTCTCTGTTTTTCTCTATCTCCTGCAGCAATCGACTGATGGAGGATTAACAGTCGCCTGTCTATTTTACAGTTGACTGTATTCTTGTCATTAGTCGCCTGTATGCTTTTTGGGAGAAAGAGTGCAACTCTCTGTTTTATTCCATCCCCTGCAGCAGTCGCTTGTTGAAGGTTTTACAGGCGCCTGTCCTGTTTACAGTCGACTGTATCATCTTCTTCAGTCGACTGTCAAGGCTCAGATTATAGCCGTTGGACAGTCGATTGTCATTTGTTCATCAGTCGAGTGTCAGTGACGTTTCTGCCCAGAAACTAGCCGTTGCGGCTTTTTGTTTTTGGCTGTTTCCTTGGGTTTTGAGAGTTGATATAGGGTTCCTATATATATGATAGGGCTGAGTTCATAGGAACTTCTTGATTCTATTGAAAATCCTTAGAGATTAAATAAGTGACTCTCAAACTCTCATTTCCCTCTAAGAGCTCAATCTCCTCTTCATGCATTGAAGTCAAGCTCAAGGGAAATCATCCAAGTGCTTTCAAGCTACTCTCAACACTTGGAGATTCTCTTCCATTGCTTGCATTCATATATGAGTAAGTACATCTCAAGGTATATGTAAGAGTATTTGTTTTACTTGGTGTTTTCTTGTAACACTAATTCTCTTTGTGGAAATTAGTCTCTCTCTTTGTGGGAGTATTTCTCTTAGTGGGAATATGATATTCTCTTAGTGGGAATAACTCTCTTTGTGGGAGTAACTCTCTTTGTGGGAGTTTGGTGTCCTAGTGTAGGGCTAACCCTAATTCTCTGAGTGGGAGTTAGTAATTCTCTATGTGGGAGTTTGACCCTTGTGTAGGTTTGGTTGTGTCCTTGTGTAGGACAAAATCCTCTTGGTGAGGTATCTCCTTGTGGGATTTGTTTTCACTTCTCTTTGTGGAAACTATAGTGAATATTGGTGTGGCTGGACGTACTCAAGTTTGGGGAACCAGGGTAAAATCTTGTGTTTGCGTTTGAATTGATTGTGTCGATTATTTCCTCTTGCATTTATTATTCCGTATTTGCAAGTTTATTTTAATTGAACAATTTTATTGCCATTACACTATTCACCCCCCTCTAGTGTGTTAGTATTACAAGGGTAAGACGATCCTTACAGAAAGATCACTTCATCGCTTTTCGCATCAAACTTTCCTCTGAGTACGATCATTTAATATATAACACTTGCTTCCAAAAATGTGAAAATAAGAAACATCTGGCTTTCTTCCCTCCCAGATCTCATAAGGAGTTTTCTCAGTTTTTGGGCGAAGGTAAACTCTATTGATTGTATAGCATGTTGTACTAATAGCTTTAGCCAACCACCTCACACTGACTTCTCTGGCATTTAGCATAACCCGAGCCATCTCTTGCAGTGTGCGATTTTTTCCTTTCAACCATTCCATTCTGCTGTGGAGTCTTAGGAGCAGAAAATTCATGAGCAATCCCTCGAGATCCACAAAAATTAGCAAATAACCAGTTCTCAAACTCCTTTCCATGATCACTTCTGATTCTAATTATCTTGCTGATAATACTTCCTTTCTCATTTTGAAGACGAATACATAGTTTCTTAAAAGCTTCAAATGTATTTGATTTTTCTTTAAGGAAATCTATCCAGGTAAACCTAGAAAAATCATTAACACAAACCAAAATGTTTCTCTTACCTCTAACACTAGTTTCAGATGTGGGACCAATGAGATCCATATGAAGGAGTTCCAGAACTTGAGATGTAGTAATGATCTGCAGTTGTCTGTGATTAGTTTTCTGTTGCTTGTCGAGTTGACATGGGCCGCATACACCATCATTCTTCCTGTTTAGATCATGTATTCCTCTGACAGCCCCGAGCTTAGAAATTTTCATGAGGGTTTTGAAGTTTAGATAACCAAGTTTTTGATGCCACTGTTCAGATTCACTAGCAACAGTTCGAAGACAAGTATTAGTCTCTTGTAGAAGATAACAGTTGTCGACAGATCTTTTTCCAATCAGAATGCATTCTTCACCAGCATTAAACGCCAAACATTTCTCCTTAGTAAACCTCACTAGTAGCCCTTGATCCAATTGGTTGATACTGATAAGGTTAGCTGTAAGGTCTTCGACATGCAGAACGTTCTTGAGTTTGGGAAGACCGGCCACATTCAGATTTCCTTTTTCGACTACATTGCTTCTTCGACCATCACCAAAAGTCACACGACCCCCAGTCCAGATTCTGTAATTATCAAGAAGTTTCTTATTGCCGGTCATATGTCGTGAGCAGCCACTGTCGAAGTACCACATGTTATTTGAGGATGTTATCAAAGATGTATAAGCCACCATGATGTACAGCTCTGACGTCTTCACCCATTCCTTCATTTGTGTGCCAAGATGGCTAACATTTCTGCCTTCCAAAGAATGACGCATGCGACTAAAATAGTTTCTCTCAGAGTGACCAATGAACTTGCAGTATCCACACAGAACTTCCACCTTTGACGGCTTTAGTCGACTTCTTATAATCATGACTCTTGTGATGACTCATCTTCTCAAGTTCTTTAGTAACTAGAATTCTTCTTTCCGCAAACACATTATAGTAAGCTACTCTATTGTATCCTACTTTAGTGCGATCTCCTGAAATCTTCCACATATTCAATATATCATCCAGTTTAGATTTCCTGGAGTTCCACTTATTCAAAATGCACTCAGCTTTCTCTGCCCCTGAGAAGGACTGTTCTGAAGATAGTCTCTAATTGTCTAAAGTTTTGCTCAGCTTCAGGCATTTGACTTTGGCTTCTTCCTTTTCTTCATTCAGTCTGGCATTTTCATCTTTCAACAGTTTGTTGCTATCACAGATTTTCAACCATTTGTTGTACATCATTTGGTAAGTTGTTCGGATATCCTCTTCACTAACATCCTCATCACTGTCAACTTTCGAGTCTGATTCAATGATAGATGATGTGGATGATGTTGCAACACTGGATCTGACACTGTCTAGCTTATTGGCTGATGTCATGACTGATGTTTCAACATCAGATCTAACATGGTTGTTTGTGTTGCAGTTTGATTGCCTTTTCATGGAGGCTGCAAAAGCAACATAATTACTGGTGATTTCCTCATCTCCAGCACTCCCTTCAGACTCATCATCACTCCAAGTACTGGTTAAGGACTTCTCTTTTTTGCTTCTTCAAAGTGTTAGCACACTCAGCTTGTATGTGCCCAAATCCTTCACACTCTCTACACTGTATCCCTTTTTCTTTCTTTTTCTGATCATATCTTTGAATAGAACGACTAACACCTTTTCCAGCAGACATATCACTTGGTCGTGGCACACTGTTTCATGTTATGAAATTTGGCCATTTGCTACTGATCTTCTTCAGCAAAGTTTTTAGTCAACGAGACAATATCCTCGTCTAGACCCGATTCCTCATCTTCTTTAGAGACATCCCCAAACTCTACTTTTAAGGCCACTCTTTATCTCTTTTATTCTGTTTCAGATTCATTTCATACGTCTGTAGAGACTCCTTATGTTCATCAAGTCTCATGATAGAGATATTCCTAGCTTCCTCAATAGCCGCAACTTTAGCAGAGAATCTTTCAGGAAGAGATCTTAAAGCTTTTCAAACCAACTTCACTTTTGAGTATTTTACCAAGTTGATAGGCTTGATTAGCTATATCTCTTAATTTTCCATTAAATTCAGCAATAGTCTCGGCATCACCCATTCTTAATTCTTCAAACCGAGATGCAAGCATTTGGAGTTTAGAGACTTTTATTGTATTAGTTCCTTCATGAACGTTCTAAAGTACGTCCCATGCTCCTTTAGCATACTCAAGTAGAGATAAGTTTGAACTGCTCTTCATCCACAACCATGAAAATAGCATTCATCGCTTTAGAATTCCCAAGGGGTGCATGATCTTCATCTTGACTCCATTCTTTTGCCGGCTTGAGATGTTCCTTGCCGTCTTTGTAAACTTCAACCGGTGGAGACCATCATTCAACGACGACGATCCAAGCTTTTTCATCTAGAGATTTGACGAAGGCTCGCATTCGAGACTTCAAGTAAGTATAGTTTGTACTAACAAGCAGTGAAGGACGTGTAACGGAAGCACCTACTCGTGTATTCATGATAGAAGTACTGAAATCCCAAGATCACACCCACTTGACAACAAAGCAACACGGATGACCTGCTTTGATACCAATTGTAATTCAGTATTTAGATATTCATCATGTAAATAGCATGCAAATACGCAAAACTCAAAAAACGACACACAACGTTTGATAAAGCAGTTCGGTGCGCACACCTACATCTGTAGGGCCGCACCCAAAAAATCAGATTACTTCACTAAATCAATAAACGATTACAATCACTTTTATTGGATTTCTATTAGGATAAATACACTCACCCTCAATACAAACCGTAATGGGTGATCCTAATCAAACCTATGAAGTAATCTTCGCAAGCTCCCCTTGCGTGCAAGATCCACTTGCTCAACTAACTAGATCAAGCTCCACTCGATCCTTACCTCAGTAGCCGTCGGCCTCCGTCCCCGGATGTAGATCCACAATCTTCCAAAAGAGATAAAACCCTAGAATAATCCGCATCGACGTTATATGTGCCGGCCTCCTTCAATCTTGGAGCTGTTATGAAAAACAGTTCAAAATAATATCTCATGCAGATTATTCCGTCCGCATATCTAGGAACCACTTTGGGCAAGTGATCCCACAAATCTCGGAACACATCAAACAATTGCGGGTAAATAACTTCAGTAAATCTTGAGCATGTCTTTTTTCAGAATTAGCAGTCAACAAGATATCTAGATAGAATCTAGAGAAATAATAATAATAAATCTGAAGCCATCAACAATATCAGATATTGAGTCTAAAAAACTCCTCATGAAGTCGAACACACATGTTGCAAATGATGTTGCAACATGACTTGCAACATGAACTCCAGAACCTGTGTTGTGACCATGTTGTGACATGACAGACAACATGGCTCATGACATGAACCAATTTAAATCAAGAATACCCAAGATCTCACTGAAGATACCAAGTGCCACTAATGACAATAATAAAACAAACCACGTGTGATCTAACACCATCGGCATCGATTGGCCTCCTGACGCACCCGAAACCTACACCTAGGTTCCACCTGGCTGTGTCACGATCGCCAGGCGTGGTATGGCCCCCTAGGCTTCAATTCCGGGCTCAATCCGCAAGCGGACGGTGTCGACTTATAGTATAAAAGATATCGAATCCCACAGGGACAGTGATAGTGTCAATGGATTCTCAGTTTATTTCTAAGTTTTGAAGTGAGATAGCTATCGGGGTAAAAGATTTGGTTGGGGGTTTGATGTTGTAATATTAATAAAAGAGACTTGGGCGTTAGGGATCACCACTAGGATCGTTGGGGGTCGACGTTGGGAAAGGATTCTTGCATTGCATTAGGGCTAGGGGATTAATCCCCCAATTCATACCACTCTCGTGGGTTAGAATTACGGGGTATTTCGGTGGCTCTCGTTGACGCAATGGCGGTAGCCGTCAACGGTAGCGATATAGTTCGTCGATGGATTCTCAGTTTATTTCTAAGTTTTGAAGTGAGATAGCTATCGGGGTAAAAGATTTGGTTGGGGGTTTGATGTTGTAATATTAATAAAAGAGACTTGGGCGTTAGGGATCACCACTAGGATCGTTGGGGGTCGACGTTGGGAAAGGATTCTTGCATTGCATTAGGGCTAGGGGATTAATCCCCCAATTCATACCACTCTCCTGGGTTAGAATTACGGGGTATTTCGGTGGCTCTCGTTGACGCAATGGCGGTAGCCGTCAACGGTAGCGGTATAGTTCGTCGATGGATCCCCTCAAGGCACCAGCCGGACATGGCCACGAGCCTTGGTTGGATCCACCGATTTCCCTATTCGAATCCCTAGATACCCCTTAAGCACATCAATTCCACAGACCGTGGGCATGATCTTAGTACGGGTCATCCATGGATTCGGTAGGATCTACTGAAATACTTTCCTAAGTCCCCAATTCAATGTAGGGATCCAGATCTACATTTTCCCCTAGTATCCTAGAGCTAACCCATCAACCCTAGAAGGAATCTACTCACACATGGCAATATTAGCGAGCAAAGATACAATTTTTGTAGACGCAGACATTATAACAAATTGATAAACAAAGATCGAAAACTTACATCGAGAGATAAAAGAGAATGACGTTTAATAGATCCACAGAGAAAATTCAGATTCCTAGAACGCAAGGAGAACGAATAATATTTCCAGTCAATCTCGATCCAAAAGTTTCTTACAAAATTAAATTTAAGAAAAAATCTCTGCAAAATCGCCTGAGCTCTCCCTGAAAAAAAACCATTCAAAAACTCTAATGAAAGTCGCCATCTCGCAGTCGCGCACAGCTCCCAGCTTCAGTGCCCAAAATCGCGCGCATTGCGGCTTCCGAGATCTTTCCAAAAATGGCCCTGGAATTACCGACCGAGTACGTGACTCGGTCGAGCAACACGCTGCTCGTTCGGTGGCTCGGCCCGAGCAGATGAGCTGCTCGACCGAGCACTACATGAAATGGAAAAGATTCAAAGTTGCTGCTCTGCCTACCCGGACCGAGTAAGTTATGCTCGGTCCGAGTAGGGGGTCGACTCGGTCAGCTGCTCGGGCCGCGTCGCTGGGTGGCTTCAGCTATGGAAATTGAGGCTGCTCGACTGAGTAGCTGAACTGCTCGGTCCGAGCCGGCCCGTATATGCTCCTCATCCCAAATTGAAGCTGCTCGGTCGAGCAGCTGAACTGCTTGGACCGAGCTTTTTTTGGGAAACTGTCCGAGAGCTGCTGGGGCTGTCTCTCTCTCATCTGCTCTCTCTCTTCTCCTCCAATGGCTCTAGAAGTGTGGCGAACTCCTCCAGAGCCCCGCCAATGACCTCACGAGCATGTCGGATGTGTCCATACCCAAGTGGGGTCACAAATCGCTCTAAAATCCCTGAAAACTCATAAAACACTACGAAACTCGAATATATCGTCAGAAATGCAATATCGTAGTAAAATGTGGGATTTGGATGCGAAAATGGTATTAGATGCAATGAAATGATGATATGAAAATAGTAGAAAATATGGATACATCAAAATCCCCCAAGCTTACCTCTTACTCGTCCTCGAGGAAGACGAATACTCGGTACGCCGGGAGGAAAACGAAAAGAAATAAGAAAAATGAAAATAGAAAGAGATGAAAAGTAAAAAGAGAAGTGAGAGGAGAGTGCTAAGGATGATCGGTCAGATCTCAGGCCTAAATAGTATATCACGATGCTCTGAATGATAAACGTACATGCTACTGGCAATTTCTAGATTTACTAATCATATGACTAGCATGCAGTGCAGGCAAAGAATATGGATCTACTGAAATAACGCACTCAAATCATATCAATCTCATGCAATCCCTAGAGTCTAGTATAAAGAAGTTGGCAACGTCTTTTTCAATCACAGATACACAAGGAGCATAAAGAGATCACACAACATGCAATAGAGAATAAAAAAAGAATCATGTCATTCAGATATTCATTTCGATTCATGAAAAATCTCCAAAACTAAAGCAATTCGTAAAGTTTGGGTGTTATTAAATCTCTCTGTTATGCACCGTCTCCACTCTAATGTCATGCTCACTCATGTGATCAGTTGGTTTACCCCCAAGCTTAGCTTGAGGCGTCGCATCAAGGAAAATGATATGAAATTTTTCTTTCTTCCCAGAATAAATGATAGCTTCTAATGAAATGATATAAAATTTATTCATTTTCTTTCTTTTTCTTTTCTTTTTCACATATGAATATATACACATTTTTTTCCTTTTTTTCATTTAGAAGCTATACTTTTTCTTTTTGGGTTTGGGAAGTGAGATGCGGTAAAGATAGCTATGGGGGTGTAACCAACTTATATGTAGAGATATAAAGAGATATGTGGAGAAGGAAAAATAGCAAGACTCTCGGTTCACTCATAAGAGGGTGCACAACGGTTTGATAAAATAAAACCCTAACTAAACTCATTGATAGCATGGATATTTTCACTTCTCTAAATGAATACTGAAAAAGGCATGCAGTAATAATCACAATATCAGCAGGCATGCAATCAGAAGTGAATAAGATAAAAATAGATACTCCAATTGTTCTAGTGATGCGTGAACCTAGGTGCGTTTCCCAACATAGATTATACTAGATACTAATTCATGCATTTGATTTTCAATTCATTTCAGGCATTAAATCAGATAGATCAACAAAAGAAATGCATGTATATAGATAGTAAAACTGGAATTCACCCTAATAGCATGTCAACAGAAATGAGCATCTCAAAAGACTAATGAGGCCACGAGAGATATCATCATGCGGAACATCCTTAGCTAATAAAGAAAAAGAGGATGAGAAAAAGGAAAAATAAAGAAAGAGAGATGCATGCATGGTGAAAATAGAAAATATGATACAAAATGAGAAAAAAGAAAATGACGTGAAAAAACGATGGAAAAATGAACTAAAGACTGAAATAAGGAGAGAAAATGTAAAAGAAAAAATCAAAAATAAAGCGGTAGCGCTCATTCCCCAAGCTAAACCTAGCAGTGTCCTCACTGCTAAGAAATCGCTTGTGAGCGGGAGATGATGCTAGATGGGTGTGGTGGTAGGGGCAATACAAGAAAATAAAATAAACAAAAATGTGCTAAAAGAAATAAAATAAAAACATGACATGATGCAATGCAGAATGAAATATGATGCATGAGTGGCGCCTCCCCCAAGCTATGTAAAAGTAGGGTCCCAAACAGACAGATGGGCACAAAATAAATAGGGGAGGCAGAAGGGGGCAATGACTACATCAAGCAGAGGCACCACCCTCTGGAGGTGGTGATGGGTCCCTCTGCTGTGGACCAGGAGTGGTGGGTGGAAGTTCCGGCCGGAACTCATGGGGTGGGTCGGTTCGCCAGCGACGAACGAGGCTCTGGAGGAAGGGCAGGTCACGCTCGACTGACTGTTGAATCATCGCACCACCATATCCTGCTAGTAGGAGCATGGCGGAGAACCAGTCGGCTTGGTCATCGTCACGGAATGTAACCTCGTATTCGGCGTCGTCTATGTAAAGGGGGTCAGGGGGGCGGTGGGTGGTGCAGGGGTAGTGGTGGATGATTCGGATGATTCAGCGATGGTGTTGGCTCGAGTGGTCGAGCGTGTGCAACGTGTACGCCGTGTAGGCCTAGGGTTGGATGTGCCGGTGTTGGCGGGTCTAGCACGGCGTGGATGCATTGTGTAAGTGGAGGAGAATAGTAATGTACTATGTAAAGCAAATAGGGGAGCGAGTTTACTGACTAGAAAGAGATGGCGTTTTGTTTCGGTGTCGTGATTGCCGCTGATCCGAAGTATCCACAAGCTTTTCAAAGAAGTGTCTTCTGACGTTGGCAATTCAAACCTGAAATAGGGAACGGGAGGACGTCAGTATATTTAAACATAAACAAGCAAATTCAATTGCAAATGGTGCTCGATTGAATATTAAACGAGGGGTGGCGGCCTTGTGGAGAGAAGGAACGTTTTCAGGAGAGGTGGCGTCAGCTGTGGGGATGGAAAGGAGGTTTGGTCGAGCGGAGGGAGGGTTTTCAATTTGGTTACGGCTTTGAAAAGGGCGAAAGCGGGTTGGTTGAGAGGCGCATCGACCTGATAAGCAGCGAGACATGACTCGGACCGAGCAATACGGTTGCTCGGTCGAGTAAGATGGAGATAGGAATGACTCGGGCTGAGCAATTGATTGCTCGATCGAGTAAGCTGTGGAAAAAATGTGGGATACACCTCCAGCCTGCTCGGTCGAGCAGGAAGTTACTCGGTCGAGTCGCATATTGCTCGGGCCGAGCTAATAATTATCGATCGGGTTGGCAGAGTGACGTTTTCTCCTCAAATTCAAAAGCCTGTAATACTCGACCGAGTAGAAGCTGCTCGGTCGAGTCGCCTACTGCTCGGGCCGAGCCGATAATAATCTGTCCGGGTTGGCAGAGTGATGTTTTCTCCTCAACTTCAAAAGCCTGTAAAACTCGATCGAGTAGAAGGCTGCTCGGACCGAGTCGATTTCTACTCGGGCCGAGCAAAAGTCTGCTTGGGCCGAGCAGAAATTGCACTCTCTCATTCAATTTTCTGTGTCTGTATTGCTCGACCGAGCAGTGAAGCTGCTCGGTCGAGTCGCCTATGTCTTTTCTACCCAACTTTCTGGGCTATCTCCTGATGTACTCCATCTTCCTCCTAGTGATCTGCTCTCATATCTAACCTGCATAAAGTGGGATTTCATCAATTTTTGTGTGGTTTTCAAAATTTTATTTCTAAAATATGTAAAATAAGAGTAAGAAACCGAAAAAGAGGATCCGGAATCCAAGAAATTGGGTTGTCTCCCAATTAGCGCTCGTTTTTAGTCGTGAGCTCGACTCCCCTTAATTTATCAGTTGTCGTTCGGGAATCCCTTGTACGTCTCCTCCGTCCTATAGGTTATCGAGCTCTGTAAGGTTTAGTTCTTTGGCCGTTAACCTTGAAGTTTCCGTTCTTTCCTTCGAGCTCAACGACACCTCCTGGGGATAAGCTCACTATCTTGTAGGGACCAGACCACCTCGATTTTAGCTTCCCGGGGAAGAGGCGTAGTCTTGAGTTATATAGAAGTACCTGATCGCCGATATCATGGCGAACAACCGTGATATTTTTATCATGATAGGCTTTAGTCCTCTCTTTGTATATCTTCGCGTTTTCATAAGCATGACGCCGAATTTCGTCCAACTCATTGCTGTGAAGGGCTCATCTGGTGGCGGCGCTTTGGTAATCAAAATTCTTTTCTTTATCGCCCAATACGCTCTATGCTCCAATTCTACCGGAAGGTGGTAAGCTTTTCCATACACTAGTCTGTATGGGGTTGTGCCGATGGGAGTTTTGAAGGAAGTGCGGTACGCCCAAAGGGCGTCTCCCAACTTGTGCGACCAATCTTTCCTTGAAGCGCTAACTGTTTTTTCCAGGATGCTTTTTATTTCCCTATTAGATATTTCCACTTGGCCGCTAGTTTGAGGATGGTAGGCGAGGGCGACCTTGTAATGAACTCCATATTTTTTCAGCATCGCCTCGAACTTTCTCTCGATAAAATGACTCCCTCTGTCACTTATGATCGTCCGGGGGACTCCGAAGAGAGGGAAGATAGTATTCTTGAAAAACTTGGCTACTACCCTCGCGTCGTTTGTCGGGGTGGCTATGGCCTCCACCCATTTCGAGACATAATCAACGGCAACCAAGATGTACTTGTTGCCGTTACTCGACGGGAAGGGTCCCATGAAATCGACGCCCCAACAGTCGAATAGTTCTATCTCCAAGATGCCGTGGAGGGGCGTTTCATTCTTCTTCGTGATATTCCCCATCCTCTAGCATCTGTCGCACTTCCTTATGTATTCATTTACATCCCTGAATATAGTAGGCCAGTAGAAGCCGCTTTGGAGAATTTTCGTCGTGGTTTTAGTGACAGCTGCGTGTCCGCCGCATGGTTGATCGTGGCAATGCGATATGATGGAGGTTGCTTCTTCTTTTGGGAAACATTGTCTGATGATCCCGTCGGCGCACGTCCTGAACAGAAACGGGTCGTCTCAAAAGTAACTCTTGGCATCATGTAGGAATTTCCTCCTTGAGTATGTTGCCAACCCGTGCGGAACTATCCCACTCACCAAATAATTCACTATATCGGCGTACCAGGGAGCTTCAGAGGAATTCGCCACAAATAATTGTTCACCGGTGAATGAATCGTTAATCGGCAGGCTGTCATCCCTGTGCCTTTGAATTAACCGTGACAAGTGGTCTGTTACCACGTTTTCTGCTCCCTTCTTGTCTTTGATCTCAATGTCAAATTCTTGGAGCAGGAGGATCCACCGTATTAGACGTGGTTTAGCATCCTTCTTGCTTAGTAGATACTTCAACGCCGCGTGGTCCGTATGGATGATCACCTTGAACCCTAAAAAGTAGGATCTGAACTTCTCGATAGAATATACTACGGCTAGCAGCTCTTTCTCCATGGTGGTGTAGTTCTTTTGAGCGTCATCCAAGGTTTTGCTAGCGTAGTATATAGCATGGAGCTTCCCCTCCTTCCTTTGACCAAGCACAACTCGCACCGCCTGGTCACTAGCATCACACATAAGCACAAATGGCAGATTGCAGTCTGGCGGCTGGATAATCGGAGCCGAGATGAGAGCTTCCTTTAACCTGTTAAAAGCTAGCAAACAGGCGTCAGTAAACACAAAAGGAGCATCCTTGACAAGGAGCTCCGTGAGCGGGCGAGCAATATTGGAAAAATCATAAAACGTCGGTAGAAACCGGCATGCCACAGAAAACCACAGATACCCTTGAGTTTAGTGGGCGGCGGCAGACTTTTAATAACATCTACTTTGGCCTTATCGACCTCAATTCCTTTAGAAGTGATAACATGCCCAAAAACAACTCCTTCTGTCACCATGAAATGGCATTTTTCCCAATTCAAAGTAAGATTGTTGTCTTGGCACCGTTCTAAGACCTTGGACAAATTAGTTAGGCAATCATCAAATTCGGTGTCATAAACGGAAAAATCGTCCATGAAGACCTCTATGATATTCTCGATGAAATCTGAGAAAATAGACGTCATGCACCTTTGGAATGTGGTTGGTGCGTTACATAGCCCAAACTGCATCCTTCGATAAGCGAATTGTCGTAAGGACATGTGAACGTCGTTTTCTCTTGGTCTTCCCGATGCAACGGGATTTGGAAAAATCTGGAATATCCATCTAAGTAGCAGAAGTATTTGTGCTTAGCTAAGCGCTCGAGCATTTGGTCTATGAAGGACAGAGGGTAATGGTCCTTCCTGGTGGCTTTATTCAGTTTTCTATAATCGATACACATGTGTCACCCGGTGACAGTCCTAGTGGAGATTAATTCATCTTTTTCGTTTTTTAGACTGTCATGCCCCCTTTTTAGGGACGACCTGCACGGGACTAACCCATTTACTATCAGAAATGAGATAAATGATGTCAGCCTATAAAAGCTTCATGACATCCTTTTTTACCACCTCTTTCATGTTGGGGTTCAACCGCCTTTGAGGCTCAATGGAGGTGGCATCCTTATCCTCTAGGTGAATCCTATGCGTACATATGGTCTCGCTGATACCTTTCAGGTCAGAGATGTTGTACCCTATCACTTTTCTGTGAGACCTAAGGATTTTCAGGAGACTCTCTAGCTGGGGTTCGGTGAGGGCCGCATTCACAATAACAGGGTAAGTGAAGTTTTCCCCCATAAAAGCATATTTCAAATTTGCAGGGAGTGGTTTTAGTTCTACCTAAGGGGGTGACGTACCCCCGTCATCTCTTGCCAGCGATAAAGATGCATCCTCGATCTCGGGTTCAAAAGGCGAAAATTCTTCGTTTGCGGAATTATAGGAGGAGCAGGGAGATGGTGTGTCGAGGCAGACGCCTGCATGTTCCATTCCTGTAGCGCACCTGTCAACAGAGGCAAGGTTTTCAGGTATGCGTTCGTTATCAAACATAAGATCTGGAGTACTTCCCTTGTTGATGTGGTTTTGCGATGATGATGAATCTGTGTACTCCTCATAGGCATGTTCTTCGTATGCTGAAACCTGCAGAAGGCTGTCGTTATAGAAGCGTAATGTATCTCCCTCGTGTCGCACATAGATTCCATCAGCTACGACGACACCATCTAGGGCGTCCGCATTATGGAAAGCGGTTGCGATGAAAACCGAGAGCTCTTGCATAGCTGGGTCGTCTATAGGGAATTCAACTGGGCCATGGGCCTATACGTCAGCTACCACGCTCTCCAATATCTCAAGCATATGAGAATTGCGTAATGACTCCAATTGATGAGCCTCTTCCCAGTATGCATCAACAGGTGGAGCCTCAATGGTCTGAAGGAGCATCACGTTCTCTTCGAAGCTTACGCGAATATCATATTCAATGGTACCTGCATCAGAAACCTGATTCATTAAATGATCCATGACTAGTTGCTGATTTGTGTTACCTGCAACATAGGTTCCCGAGCCAATAAATCGAACTGCATCGATCAGTTCTCTAGCTGCGCATTCAACTATGGACTCGTCCATGCGCGAGTCTTGGAAGCCGTGTAAATGATAAGGAGAGAGACTGAACTCCCCTGAGTCGCTATCAGACTCACAGGTCCACTGCACTTGCATTACCATCTCCATTATGCCTGATTGGTAAGGAAATAATCGCTAGCTGGAGAAAGATGTTGGTGGCAAGGCAGAGAAAATAGAAAAAGAATGAAAATGGTGGAAAGGTGAGAAATGATCAGAGTGCTAGCAAACTTCACAAAATAAAAATAAACTGAGATAGAACACTATTGTCATCCCCGTCAACGGCGCCAACAACTTGACGCACCTGAAACCTACACCTAGGTTCCACCTGGCGGTGTCACGATCGACGGGCGTGGTATGGCCCCTAGGCTTCAATTCCGGGCTCAATCCGCAAGCGGACGGTGTCGAGTTATAGTATAAAAGATATCGAATCCCACATGGATGGTGGTAGTGTCAATGGATTTTCTGTTTATTTCTAAGTCTTGAAGTGAGATAGCTATCGGGGTAAAAGATTTGGTTGGGGGTTTGTTGTTGTGATATTAATAAAAGGGACTAGGGCGTTGGGGATCACCACTAGGATCGTTAGGGGTCGACGTTGGGATAAGATCCTTGCATATTGCATTAGGGCTAGGGGATTAATCCCCCAATTCATACCACTCTCGTGGGTTAGAATTGCGGGATATTTCGGTGGCTCTCGTTGACGCAATGGCGGTAGCCGTCAACGGTAGCGGTATAGTTCGTCAATGGGTCCCCTCAAGGCATGAGCCGGGCATGGTCACGAGCCTTGGTTGGATCCACCGATTTCCCTATTCGAATCCCTAGATACCCCTTAAGCACATCAATTCCACAGACCGTGGGCATGATCTCAGTACGGGTCGTCTATGGATTTGGTAGGATCTACCGAAATACTTCCCTAAGTCCCCAATTCAATGTAGGGATGCAGATCTACATTTTCCCCTAGGATCCTAGGGCTAATCCATCAACCCTAGAAGAAATCTACTCACACATGGCAATATTAGCGAGCAAAGATACAATTTTTGTAGACGCAGACATTATAACAAATTGATAAACAAAGATCGAAAACTTACAACGAGAGATAAAGGAGAATGACGTTTAATAGATCCACAGAGAAAATTCAGATTCCTAGAACGCAAGGAGAACGAATAATATTTCCAGTCAATCTCGATCCAAAAGTTTCTTACAAAATTAAATCTAAGAAAAATCTCTGCAAAATCGCCTAAGCTCTCCCTGAAAAAACCATTCAAAAACTCTAATGAAAGTCGCCCTCTCGCAGTCGCGCACAACTCTCAGATTCAGTGCCCAAAATCGCGCGCATCGCGACTTCCGAGATCTTTCCAAAAATGGCCCTGGAATTGCCGACCGAGTAGGTGACTCGGTCGAGCAACGCGCTGCTCGTTCGGTGAATCGGCCCGAGCAGATGAGCTGCTCGACCGAGCACTACAGGAAATGGAAAAGATTCAAAGTTGCCGCTCTACCTACTCGGTCCGAGTAGGGGTCGACTCGGTCAGCTGCTCGGGCCGCTTCGCTGGATGGCTTCAGTTGTGGAAATTGAGGTTGCTCGACCGAGCAGCTGAACTGCTCGGTCCGAGCCAGCCCGTATCTGCTCCTCATCCCAAATTGAAGCTGCTCGGTCGAGCAGCTGAACTGCTCGGACCGAGCATTTTCTGGAAAACTGTCTGAGAGCTGCTGGGGCTGTCTCTCTCTCTCCTCTGCTCTCTCTCTTCTCCTCCAATGGCTCCAGAAGTGTGGCGAACTCCTCCAGTGCCCCGCCAATGACCTCACGAGCATGTCGGATGTATCCATACCCAAGTGGGGTCCCAAACGCTCCAAATCCTTGAAAACTCATAAAACACTACGAAACTCGAATATATCGTCAGAAATGCAATATCATAGTAAATGTGGGATTTGGATGCGATAATGGTATGAGATGCAATGAAATGATGATATGAAAATAGTAGAAAATATGGACACAACACCTCCTTACTGACATCAATCATTGTCACAACTGGTTTGATGCATGATGATAGATGAAAGGGATTGTGATGGAAGAACAAAATTACGGATTTCGGAATTTTTGATGAAAAATTTACTGATTTGATAAAATTTTGGGCATGTCACCCTAGAAATCTAACAATCATCAACTCGCATGCATCGTACACGGAGATTTTTCGAGCCTCATGTCTATGAAAACAAGCACACTTGCGCATTCCACTGTAGAAGATTTTATTTTACCAAACAAAAAGTTTACACTATTTTTTTCTCAAATTCTATTCAATCTCTCTATTCATTAATTAAAAGTTGAATACAGAACCACATTTATAGGTTAAAACAAAAAACTAATCTGACTCATACTTAAACTCATAGATTGACTTAAAGTAAATACTCTTAAATAAAATAAAAGATTTGCTGATAACATGAAACTCAAAAGGCTCATATTCCTTACGAATGGAAACTCTAAAAAGACCTAAATTCCTTTCGAAAAAGAAATTTTAAAATTACTAAACTCAAATAAACTCAAATAATAACATCCAAAAAAGACTCAAAAATACTAGAATTCTAATTAAATCCAATTTGGTTACCTATCATTTTCCCTATTTTGAAAATTCATCACATGGTGAATGTTTGTAAAAGAGTTTAATCTGTCAACAATCTTTTGTAGTTGGAAAATATTCGTATTGGAACTTTGAAATGAAACAAAATGTAAACTGACATACAAGCATCTTCTGAAGAATGTACCTAGATCGCAATCAATAGAACGTAGTGCAAAATCTGCTCACTGGTCAGTTGTGGAAGATCAGCGATGATGAAATCGATGTGCTTGCCTTTCTCAAGCGGTGTTTCCAAACTAAGTGTTGGTATATGATCAACGTCTAGTTCATATTTTACCTTTTAATTGTAGATTCATCTAATCACATAACCGGGGTCAGGCTTAAACTTAATGTTATGCTCAGGGATCTGGTTCAGGCTTGATCAATGATTTTGGTTTGCTCTCAAACTTGATCTTAGATACGGATGTTGACTCAGGCTTCAGTTCAGTATTGGTTGTAAACTTCGGTTTCTCTGCTAGCTATCACATTCATAACTATATTTTAACCCGGGTATCTTAGAGGTGTTTTCTTATCTATGTATAACAACTAGCATGGTATTATCTTGTTGAAGGTTTAGGGATGGACCTATGTCGTAACTTTATCTTCATTGTTGATAAATTTTTGACAATTTTCAAATCATCATTCATGAGCTTCTCTACGAAACTTATGCTTAGCATACAAATATTCATACTTATCTGTTAGGTGAAGCCGTGGCTTGAAAAAAGACACTAAAAAATATTCCCACTCATCATAGTAAGATTGATCAATATATCTATAGAATTATAGGATTCTTCTGAATGCATCACTTTCAAGTAAACTCTATGAATAATTATGTTTCTACAAATAATCATCGTTGTATGCCATAAAATATAATCAAATAGCATAAAATATCTCAAGAGAATTAGTGGTCGAATGGTCTTGTAACTGGCTTGAACGACTCTGAAATCGTGCTTCAGACGGTTATAGAATAATCAAAATATGAACCTTGCACGACATAGTTGAAAATCCTCTGGAAAATTCATTGAAAATCACACACGGTATTATTAACAACGTACTGTTCACCCAGTGTTGTTCACAATGTTACTGTATTATAATGTAATATAGCAAAAAATTGTGAAATTTTTTTCTGCACTTTTTTTGAAGTAAATATTTTTTGGCTAAATTTTTTAGACTTCATTTTGAAAAATTTTCCTTCTATATTTTCTTTGTTTTTCTCTTGTTTTTCAATTTTTCCGCTCTTTTTAAATTGTTCTCTTTTTTATTGATTTTATTGATCCCCGTTCTTTCTTGACTAAAACCTAACTAAAAAGAAAAGAAAATGATAATGACAAAGACATGACAGAAAGAAATAAAAAAACAGAATAGGGTTCTGATACGAAATATGATGCAGGATGGAAGAGAGAGGAGATTGTTGTAGGAGAATAAAATTAGGGATTTAAGAATTTGGGGAAAAGTTTAGGGATTTTATAACGTTTTGGTTCTCGCACCTGGAGGTCTAACAATTATCGATTCACACAACTCGCACGCGTAGTTTTTTAAACCTTGTGCACATGCAACCAAGCCCACTCTCGCACTCTAATATAAATATTTTAATTTAGCAAACAAAAACAATACACCAATTTTTTCAAATTCTATTCAATCTCTCAATTCATTAATTAAAAAGTTAAATACAAAGCTATACTTATATGCAAAATAAAAGACAGTTGACTCATAATTGAGCTCTTTAATAGACTCATAAATATTTCTAAATAAAATAATAGAGGTCCTCACAATATGAAACTAAATAGGGTTTTTAGCATATCTGTCCCTTAAATCTTGCGTATTTTGATGTCTGTCCCTCAAAAGTTCGTATTTGCTTTGCTCTCAAGTCCATTAAAAGCTTGTATTTAACCTTAATAGTCACTCTCACTAATTTTCTGTTAAAATCTTAACGGAAATGAGAATATTCCGTTAGGTCTAGGATTAACGACGTTGGGGGGATTCTGGGGTTTTTAGGGTGGAGGAGGCGGCGGTGCTGCCGCCGCCTCGTCTGAGGAGGAGTGGGTGGCGCCCCCTCCCCTGGGTTACTGGGGGAAGGGGGCGCCCCATCCCCTCCTCCTCAGACGAGGAGGGGGGAGCGGGTGTCGCCCCCTCCCCTCCCCTGCTTTTCTGTGGTGGGGGCGCCCCCTTCCCCGCCCCCTCAGACGAGGTAATTGATTGTTGATGGTTAATTGGGGGTTTAATTAATGTAAGTTGTTAATTGGGGGTGGAGGGTGGGGTTGATGCTTAATTGGGGGTTTAATTAATGTAATTTGTTAATTGCTTACCTGTAAGCGTTGATTAGTCGTAATCAGTGTAGTTAAGGCGCACCAAGGCGCGCGCCTGAGGCGCACCAAGGCGCAAGGCGCACCTAGCGCGCCTCGCCTAAGGCCAGGCTACATCTTTTTTGAAGGCGAGCCAAGGCGAGTCAAGGCGCGCGCCTTGGACCCAAGGCGCGCGCCTTCTCATTTTTCTGTATTTTTTACATCTTCTATTTTTTGGGCCCAAAAAGCAAAAGCCCACAAATTCTGTGCCTATTTCTCTTCTAATTTGTTGCATAAGCCCAACATTTCAACCCTAGAACCCAATCAGCCGCCCAGATATTACAATCGAAGAACAGAAGCTGCGCCGTCTCTCGCTCGTGTCTCTCGCTCGCGTCTCTCTCACGTCTCTCGCTCGCATCTCTCGCTCGTCTCTCACTTGCGTCTCTCTCGGGCAACCAACACGCCCTCTCTCTCGCCGTCTCTCTCTCTCTCCGTCTCTCTCTCTCTCTCGCTGCGCAATAGTCAGGTGAGTTCTTCTGTTCGTCATTTTTTTTCGTTCTTTTTTTTTCGTTTATTTTTTTCGTTCTGTTTTATTTTCTTCTATTTTTTTGTTTATGCATATATGTGAAATGTTTATGCATATATGTGAAATGTCAAAGCTGGTTACTTCGTTCTTTTGAGCTTTAGAATTATCTGCACGGATGATAGTACTTTGGTATTTGCGGAAGTATTGGATTAGTATACCTGCTGTATTTGTGATGCATGTGATCATATTGCTTGCATCGGCTGCGCTGAAACTTTTCATTGCCACAGGGATAACCAACTTTGCACACTTAATGGAAAATCTGAAGATGGATATGCCTAATTCCTCCTCAATCATTTTTGAGTTTTTAATTTGTTTTTTAATAGAGAAATCTCAGTAGAAATCCACTGTGATTTGTATTCCTGGCAGAATTGCTGTAATTTTGGTAGGATTGATATGTAATTTTGTGGTTTGCCCCCGACATCACATTCCTTATAAGGTGCAGTGAAAATTAACCATCACAAACTGAAGCAAAATGTCAAAACTAACATTATAAAATAGCATTTAGTCATCACATATCAATCTGAAGTCTTGAGTCTCTTGACAGCCATGAGGAATCAGTTATCTGAAATATCATACCTCTTCGGGGTTATATATCCAATTTTTATACACCGTGCGCCTTTTTCAAAAAAGCCCGCGCCTTAAGTGCGCCTTGCGCCTAAGGCTCCAAAGTACCTGTGCGCCTTGACTACACTGGTCGTAATTACTGTAATTAAGGGTAAATTTTTAACAGTATACTAGATATAGGGATTATTAAGGTTAACGTTTAAAATTTAAGGGCCATGAGAAAAAATATGAACTTTTGAGGGACATATATCAAAATACGCAAGATTTAAGGGACACATATGCTAAAACCCAACTAAAAAAGACTCAAATTCCTTACGAAAGGAAACTTTTAAATGACACATGTTCTTTAAGAAAAGGAACCTCTAAAAAAGATTCAAATTCTTTTAGAAAAGGAAGCTAAAAAGAACTCAAATTGCTCAATCATAAAAAATTCAAATAAACACAAATAATAAAATTTAAAAAAAGACTCAAACACTAGAATTCTAATTGGGTTTTTAGCATATTTGTCCCTTAAAACTTGCGTATTTTGATATCTGTCCCTTAAATCTTCATATTTGCCCTCAAGTCCCTCAAAAGTTAGTATTTAACCTTAATAGTCACTAACTATCTGTTAAAATCTTAACCGAAATGAGAATATTCCATTAGTATTTAACCTTAATTTGCCCCCAAGTCCCTCAAAAGTTAGTATTTAACCTTAATAGTCCCTTAAATCTTGAACGTTAACCTTAATAGTCCCTTAATTTAACGGAATATTCCCATTTCCGTTAAGATTTTAACGGATAGATAGTGAGAGGGACTATTAAGGTTAAATACTAACTTTTGAGGGACTTGAGGACAACTATGAAGATTTGAATGACGGATATCAAAATACGCAAGATTTAAGGGACGAATATGCTAAAAACCCATTCTAATTTGAATCCAATTTGGATTCATATCACGATTGTTCCGCAAATCAGCTGAGATCCCGCTTATCTCAGTTCGCTTAAGCTGAATATGAGTGTCTCAGCTCAAGCTGAGCCGCCCAAGCCGGTTCGAGAGAGAGTTAATCCAACCTGGGACAAGTAAACTGAGCTGGTTTGAGCCATTCAAGTCGATAGCTACAGTGCCAGAGCCGATTTTGTTGAGCTGAGCCGTGTTACATTATGGCTTAGTAGATTTTTAGCAGCTATAGTAACCCAAAGCTTTTTTGATGATTTTAAAAACATTTTAGCCCATTTTTTTGAGTTGTTTGAAGCCAGATCAAACCATCCGCATATGCTAAGATATTGTAAGCTATTTCAAGTATATTTTCATGTAATTATACTGTAGATATTGTTATTTGGACGTCTGCAACTTCACAAGAAGTGAGAATATGAAGTTTTGCGACATTCTCATTTTTGAGAGATTTAACTAGGTTTGTCGTACGACCCGCTATGGATTTATGGACAAAAATAGGATTTTTGGTGGAAATATTGAATTTTTATGGTAAAGACGGGATTTTTAGGGCTAAAAGAGTGGATTTGGGGGAAGACGATACTTTTATTGATAATAAAATGAAAATACAAAGATAGATGGCCCTTTCGAGAGAATGACCGCTCTCCTAGCCGTTGATTCAAGAGAAAAGGCTTAACGCTCCGAAGATCTAATTTTTCCTACTCTTAATCTTTTCTACTATCAATTCTTTTCTCAAATCTTTACATATCACACATTCTAATCTTCCCTTTATTTATGATAAAACTCCTAATGAGCCGTTGCCCTTAAATTACCAAAATACCACTGACCTATGGTTTTCAGCCTAAAATTACAAATTGTCGCTGGACCCTCAAAATTAAAAAACACTCATGTGCCTGGGAATTTCGGATCTGCCAACGGTTGCTGCTGCACCCCCAAGTCTATTATTACTCTGTTCCAAAGAATTACATTGTTTTGAAGGTGGTGCATGAAGTATGTGGGACACGCAACTCCAAATGAGGGTGCTTGTCATCTCCTGAGTCAGCCCCGAATGCCTCCATCGCCATCATTGTTGCTCTTAAAAGGGCCGACGTCTTCTTGTGGGCATCTTTTGGCCCTGCCTAAGCCTTGTGGGTCTCCACCACTGTTGCTGGGACACCCAAGGTCTCCTCCACCCTCTGCAAAACCCGAATGGATGTCGCGATGATTGCCAAGTCTGCTGAAAGGTTCGCCACTCTCGAAGCATTGTCTTTGAGGGCAAGATGGGCTCCATCCACAACCATGACCCGTGGACACTCTGAAAATTCCTTCAGGGGTTTCTGGTCTCTGCGATGGCCCGCCCTGGGGTCATTGGCCTCTGGGCGACCCGCCCGTCGGTGGGCCTGGCCTGGGCCACCTGCCAGGAGCCCAAGGGCGGCCTGGCGGCCCGCCCATGGACCGCCTTGGGCTGGGCGGCCCGCCAGGTAACACCTTTCCTCGTCGCACTCCCCACAGATTTAGGGGTGGATCTTGCCCTCCACATGCGGTTCCTTATCGTTTGGGTGGAGATCTGCATTGAAGTCGATGACTTTTCACATTCCATGACCAAAGGCATCGCCTTTAACCCTTGATCGGCATCAGAGTCGTCGCCGATAACTGGATCTGAAGCCGGATCTCCCTTTTGATGGTTCTCCTAAAAATGATAATTTTTCCATTGCCTTTGTCCAAAGGCGTTGTCTTTGGCCCTAAATCTGTGCCGCTGACTTCGTCTTTCTTCAGATCTGGCTTTGTAGTCTCCCTCTCAGGTGGAGGGAGCTTCCCATCCTCCATCATTTGCTTCAACATAGTCTCCCTCTCAGACATGGGCGGCTCCATACCTCCAACATTTGCTTCACTTTGGATTCCAGCTCGTCTAATATCGCTCGCCGTCATTCCTCCCAAGCATCCATTTTTCTCGCAGCTGTCATCAAGATCGAAGATCGAACAGCTCTGATTCTAATTTAATTTGACATGTTAGGGATTTTTGGTTGAAAGTTTGGATTTTTATGTCAAAACGGGATTTTTTTAAGGGCTAAAAGAGTGGATTTTGGAGGAAAAGATGATATTTTGATTGATAATAAAACGAAAATACAAAGATAGATGGTCTCTTTCAAGAGGATGACAGTCTCCTAGCCTTTGATTTGAGAGAAAAGACCCAAGTCGTCTAAGATCTAATTTCTCCTACTCCTAATCTATTCTGCTCTCAATTCTTTTCTCAAATATTCACATATCTCACATTCTAATCTTCCCCGTTATTTATAATAAAAATCTTAATGAGCCGCTACCCTAAATTACTAAAATACCACTGATCTAGGGTTTTCAGCCTAAAATTACGGATCTGCCCTGGACCCTCAAAATTACAAAAATATCCTCATGCCATGAAATTAGAGATCTGCCATTGGTTGTTGCCGCACCCTCAAGGCTATCATTACTCGTCAATCATTTTGGTATTATGAAGATTGAGAATTATTTTATGGGAAAATTCTTCTTTTACTGCTACAGCTTGCTACAGCTTGTCTGATGAGATAAATTTTTCTAGTCGAACATATATTCTAGAAAAGGCATGTTTATGGTGGAAGAAAATTCAAAAATCTCAAAAGAAGTTGGTCATAGTTAAAGATGCACTGAACCTTCAGTAATCATATTTTAAATCACTAACATACATATTCCAATAAATTAAGAGAAGGTTCCTGAACTTTAAAACCTTAGTTCAAGGTGTATGTAAAACGGCAAGGCAAGCAGAGAAACAGCCAGTACTATTCAGGACTTAGAATCGTAGCCAGGGCCAGTGTCTGACAAAGCCATTGTCCGAGTCTGTGACGGAGCTTGAGTTTGTGATTGAGCTTGATATCGAGATAGGCTCAAACTTGAGGCACTTGTTAATCTTATGCCTAAGCTAAAACTGGAGTCAAGTTATGAGTTGTGTGAGCATATTAATTTCATCCGCTTAGATCCTTCATAGCCATTTAGTCAGCAGATTTTGCACATATTTTTGTCTCTTATGGTTTTGGTACATTCTCTCGAAGACACTTGTCTATGAATCTACATTTTGTTTCACTTAAAAATTTAAAAACGAGTCTTTTCCAACCGAATAAGGTTGTTGCTTTCTGTCTATGTGTACCATTGTCACCATTCATTATGTGATGAATTTTCTGAAGTTGGGGAGAATGATAGAGGTCTAGCTCAATTTAGTTAGGATTCTGTTTGATTTCTCTATGATTTTATTTGGATTTTATTTGATTTTGTTTGTTAGGATTTTATTGGATTTTATTTGGTTTTTTTACTTTATGGCGAGTGTCTTGCATGTTAAAAAAACCTTTATGGCACATGTCTTGCACCTAAAAAAAATCTATAAATAATCGTTATTGCAAGTGGCTGGCATGTTTTGTTTTGAGTTTTTGGAAGTTGAATCTCTTGCATGCTGATTTGTTAGAGTAAGTGGAGGATTGACGTGTGTAAGAAGCTCATACCATCTCTTAGCCCAATTTTAAATCCCAACTCTAGGTTTTCCCCTTCATTTTTTTTATCTTTGTTGTTTCACATCACATAGCCTGTGCTATAAAAACTCCATTCAAACTCTTGCAGATTAATGAGCGGCATTCTACATGAAGTGAACCTTCTTCTTCATTCCTTTCACAGAGCTCACACAACTTTGTGAGCGAAGAACTTGTAATAAACCTAACATGACAGTTGGAGGATAGCCGGGGGATTACCTTATAGGTTGCGCTGTTAAAGCTCATGCGGAAACTGTCCATAATTCTCATAGGCTAGGAGACATCCTAGAAGAAGGGGAAAGTTGGTAAATATAATATCGGTGATTGCATTTCATCTCTTGAGGTAGCATACCCTTATGCATAGCTCAAGATGTGAGTATTGGGGATGGATTGTTGGGCCTCTTATGTTCAAGTTCAGGTGATGGCTGTTGTTCCACAAAATTTCTGAGTTACCACAAAATCAAATAGCCAAATTAAATTGCAATATTTGAAGTTTTGATAATTTTTAAAAATATTTTATTATTCAATTTCTTTTTTCTTTTGTATTTCGACAGTTGCAACCAGCATATAACCTGAATAACTAGATTGCAATTTGACGATTGCAACCACGATATCACCTAAATAATCAAACTGCAACTATCACTGATAGTTCTGTGGATAAAGGTTCAAATTATTGATCCCTCCCTTGAACCCATGAATGGATATACCATCCATCAGATTATGTTGACGTCAATTTCTACTTCTAATATGTTGTTTCTATCATGCTGGTTTATTTATAATATTTAATGTCATCTTCAGGATTTTGCAGTTGAAGGTTCACCTGTAGATGTGGCTAAATCATACATGCAATCGCTGTCACCATGGAGATCTAAATCATCAAGAAGTTTCGATTTTGAGAAAACACCATGTACTGAAATGCATCTTCCCAAGGATAAAGCACCCTTCACAACTCCCAACTATCATGTTCCCTCATCGAAGGTATTAGCATGTCTTCTTATGTGTATTGGGGAAAGAACTATAACAAAAAATGTATGTGAATTTACATAGCTTGTTGTTATCAAATAGCTGAAATATCACGACGTAGAGGGTCAGATGCAGTCCAAAATTTTTGGATAGGGCACTAGTCCAGTTAGGTCTATTTTGCTCCTGGTTTTCTGTGGTCTTAGCACTGCTGGTCTTCTGACCAATTACTAACCAGACCCAATGTGACCTAACCTGTACGTGAAACATATAAGATCTGTTATGTGAGATTACTAGCCAACCCTGAGCTACACCTGTGTTTGAGATGCATTCCAACTTTAATCTGCCAGTAAAATGTGTAACTCTAACTCCAACCTATCCGATATATCAAGCAGTCGTAATCCTTCACTAAGAAAGATGATGATATCTATATTACAAATGAGGGATGTTTTTGAATCTTTGTCCTATGTGGCAATGTCACATCGCCACATAGGACACCCTTCTTAAACCCAAAACCCAAAAAAAAAACAAAACTCCACCCAACCCCCAAAAACACACCCAAATCCAAACACCCAAAATCACACCCCAAGCAAAAAAACCAAAAAACCCCAAGACACTACACACACTTAAACCCACTATTCTCATTTTCACCCGTTTTTGCACTCATCGAAACACACGTATGGGTCCGGCATCGTTACTGTGTGGGGGTTGGTTTTTGGGGGTCCGTGTATTCGCTCCCCTTTTACCATCCGACGTTGCCGACATGCACACACACACTTTTCGCTTCTTATCGGTTCTGCGCGTGCATTGCGGCCGTGTTCGTTGGCGGTTATTTTTGCTCCGTGCACTTGATGCACGGGCAATTTCTATCTATATTACAATTGAGGGCAGATTTTGAATTTGTCCTATGTGGCAATGTCACATCAAGTTTTGGAGGGAAGTTTTTGGGTTGAAGAGAAATTTGTTGGGAATACACAAAAACATTGAAATTAGGAATAACCTTTTAATATTAGTTATGATAAAAATGTTGTGCACACACAATCTCATCTTGGGAATGAACGCGAGCTGTTGGAGAATGAACACGGGAGATGTTGTCAACTCATTGATCCGCATTGCAAAACTCTGTAAAATTTCGATCACATCTACTGATATTTCAGGGGAAACTAATAATTATTAATGTTTGTTTAAAATTAGTGGGTCCAAGATTTTTAAATGAACAGTGTCCCACGGGCACGGGTTATATGTATATGAAGCCCGTGCCGAAGGCGCCCGCGAAATTTTTTAACTCTGATTTGTTGTTCCGCGCTTAAGGCACCCGCGCCGAAATTGTTGTTTTATGTCGAATTTGTTGTTCTGCGCCGAAGGCACCCACGTCGAATTTGGTTTTCTGTGTCGAAGACGCATGCGCTGAATTTGTTGTTCCGCTCTGAAGGCGCCCGCGCCATTTTTTAACGCTGATTTGTTGTTCCGCGACTAAGGCACCTGCGTCGAAATTGTTGGTTTATGTCAAATTTGTTGTTCTGCGCCGAAGGCACCCACGTCGAATTTGGTGTTCTGTTTCAAAGGCGCATGCGCTGAATTTGTTGTTCCGCACCGAAGGCACCCACGCCGAAGATGCTTGTGCCGCTAAATATTGTAAGCTAATTTGTTTTTCTTTTAAATTTTGGCTTTGAAAAAAAAAATTCGGGGAACAAAGATTTCACAAGGGAAAATCTTAAATGAATCGTGCCCGCGGGCACGGGTTATGACTAGTATATATATATAATGCATCAACAGTCAAATGGAAGTCTAAACCCATCATTCATGCATAAGTTTTGAGTGTCTCGGGTACTTTGTTATAAATTTTTAATATGTCTAGGATTTATTACAATTTTTTGTAAAGCATACACTAGAAATCTTTGGGATGTCATAGGAGCATCATGTATTTATCTAGACTATGAGTATCCATGTATCGGATATTGGTGTGTCTCGTCAACATGCAATATTTCGTTAACATACAATATAGCTTGTAGGTCCTCCCTTCTTATCTTATCCTTTTCTTTTTCTTTTCTTAATGTCATGCATACGAGGACAGAAAATGTTCTTTTTAGAAATCCAAATTATAACTAAATCTGAGACGTGTCCTATATTTGTCCATATGATGCTCATTCTTCTTGTGGTTGATTTTGCCTACATCTTACGCAGGTCTTGAAAAGGAGCCATGATGCATTTCGATCGAGGGATACAGCTGATGAAATTCAAAGAGTACGGATGAAATTAACAGGTGACGAATCAGATAATTCCAGGTTTAAATTGATTGATCTATCTAAAAGATATTCCAAAGATAAACCTTGTCAAGTCTCTTATGTAGCTGATGAACTCATTCATCGTAATCCAAGTAAGTTACCATCTTTGGACTCTTCAGATGGGTCTGCAGATTTTTCTGGGGAATGTTGTGCTAAAAGATGTTACTGTTTAGGTGCCACACTTGGGTTACCTGGCGATAAATTTCAAGCAAACTATCCAGTAACAATGGGGAATACCAGTTCTCGTGGGCCCATTTCAGATACTGAAGAAGCTGTAAATGCAGTACAATCTTCTCATGAGACTTCATCACTTGCTATTTTGCCTTTAAAACTTACTTCTTCAGTAGGAATTGGACCACATATATGTGATACTGATGTCTCCTTTACAGATGGCAATCAGGTATATGACCTGATCCATCAATTGGTCCTTTTAGTTTTTATGCACTAATAACAATTCTCTTAAATGGTTGTTTTTACCCCGATGCATGTTGCAAGTCTATGATAACTGACTGATACACGGTTAATCTTATATGCATGAAGCATGTCAAAGCGCATTGGCAGGCCAAGTCACAACGTGATAGTTTATATGGCCCACGTGGCACTCATATTCCTTCCCCCACATCTATGGAGCATGATGGTAGTAAGTCATTCAAAGAACTATATGCCGCATAGATTTGCAGAATTTACAGATGAAGTACAGTGAGATTGTTGTTCCTGTAAGAAAGATAAATCTTTTATCTATAAATTCTTTGCTTCTTTCTTTCAGGTGATCGCTCAGAAACTCTGTTATATTCTGAAGCACAAAAATTGCCATCAATAGACATAAACTCTCCACCGAGGTTAGCCTTCTCAATGTTGAGGAAATTGGCTAGCATGTCGCTCTCTTCTAAAGTTCGAACTATAGATTTGTGCACTAAATACTACATGTGTGGTCCTTTATCTTTCTTTTTTGTTCTACTTCTTGCTCAATATTAAGGTTAAATTTATTAAAACTACCAAGTGTTAGATACCTGAACACTAAGCAACACATTAGAGGGTGGTGAATAGTTTAGTGTCAATTAAAAATGCCAATTAAAAATAATTAAGCAAATGCGGAAATATAATTGCAACACAAACAATAAAGAGACAAACGCAGTTCCAAACACAAGATGTATCCTGGTTCGGCTACGGCTATGCATAATCTAGTCATACCTTCATCACTCAAGCTTTGGATTTCCACGAATCTCATCCTAATCGGGTACCAAAACTCAAACAAGAGTTACAATTTTTAAATATGGATACAAAGGGGCAAACCCTCCTAGGATGGAGTAAACCTTCCTATATGCTCCCACAACTAGAAAGCTAGATTAAAACGAATTGTAAACAAATGCACTCTTACCTAAGCCTGGTAATGATCTTACCAAATGCAATGAAGGCTAGAATGAGTGAAAAACCAAGTGCATAAATGTGCTTGACACTTGGAAGGAAAGCTATCTTTGATGAAGATTCAAAGCTTCATTCTTTTTAAGAGAGAGAATTTTAGAAAGCTTGAAAATCTTAAAAATATGCTCAATAATAGTTGCAAAATCTCCCAGCAAACTCAGCTTAAATATGACTCAAAAATCCGTTGAAAACGATTAACTAAAATGACATCTCTACGAAAAAATCGACAGCTTTCCGTAAAGCATGGGGCTATGTTTTAAAGCAGTTGGGACGAAAGTAGTCGACTATAGTTCTATTGGTAGTCGACTATCTCCATAACGGTAGTCGACTATCTCCATAGCTGTAGTTGGCTATTTTGAGCAACATAGACAATGTTTTTTCCATACAAAATAGTCGGCTAATGAGCAAAAGTAGTCGGCTATTTCTATGATACATGAAAAATAGCTCAAAATTGTTCGGAAAATTATTTTAAATCCTTTCAAAACTTTTTCAAAATATTTTTGTAAGTTTAAAAAGGGAGTTAAGGTAATAATGGATGCATCTACAAGGCAATCTACGAGGCATACAAGCATATAAGAATAAAGTGTAACTAATACAAAGAAAAGCATAAAATTACATCTTCAGGCTAGTCTTTACTTCATGCATGCTTTGCCATAGCCTTGAGCCAACATCTTCCCCTTTTGTTCATTATCCCAATCATCTCATTGTCTTTATGAAGATATCAATACCATATTGCTAATTACGTCTAAATTTCGCTCTTACGCCGGAATATTCAAGAAAATTTTTAGATGAATCTATGACTTAAACAAATAGAGTCACTAGTAACAAAATAATGTGGTGATCATTATCAAAACTTTATTAGGCTTAAGGTCAATATTCTTTGGTGTTTTCTGCTAAAATATCGTAACCTTTGAAAACAATTGAAGTTAACTACCTAAAAATTTGTTTGCATAAAACTACCAAAAACTTTTTTGTTTAAGAAAACAACCATGAAGTTTTAAAATTTTATTAATACTAGAATATTATACTATTAAAACTATTTAATCTAACTATACTATATTTTAAAAAAGTTAAAAGCTAATATTAAGGGTCCATAGGAAGAAAATATTTGGTAGTTTACTTTTAATTTAAAATGTTATAGCAGGAAACACCAAAGTATTTGGTAGTTTTGATATATTTAGCCTCAAGATTGATGAATTACACGTCTAAATCAGTTTAATTTGGTAGTTTTGATATATTTAGCCTCAAGATTGATGCATTACATGTTCTAAATCAGTTTAATATGGTAGTTTTGATGTATTTAGCCTCAAGATTGATGCATTATTCAGTCTAAATCAGTTTAAATGTTTTATAGCTCTCCTAATCGAGGTGTTCCTTGATTTCTTATGGTAGAAGGAACACTATTGTTTACAAAAACCACATGTCATTGGTTTATATGTGGTTTATCCCACTTATTTTTCTGCTGTATTTGCCAAAACTTCATGTGAGCAATTTGATGCGGCTGCGGCGGCTAGGCAAGAGGAGGGGCCGGCTCATGAGGTTATTCGGGTCTACCATCGGAGGCGACGACTTGGGTCCACCACGGACCCGATCCCAAACGTGTGATTATTCACAAGTGGGGAGGGCAAGAGGGTAAATAGACATTTATTAACCCCTCCCCCAATAAAGGGGCCGGCCGGCCCTAGGTTGGGGATTATCGAAGAATTGAGAAAAGGTAATTAGTTTTAGTTTAATTCTTAAGATTAATTAATTGTTATCTAGCTTAGATCTATTGAGCTCTATGGATTATTTAGCGTTAATTCTCGATTCTTCGCATTATAAACCCTAGCGTAGGAAGTCCACAATCCATAAAAATCCTACCTTTAATCCCCACAAAAAGCCCTAATCGCATCAAATTGGTATCAGAGCATTCGATCCATGGCGAGCACACGATCCAAGGAGCGGGTCGATATTTTGGAAGAGAAGGTTGAACGGATGGAGGCCCAAATTAGCAAGGGTTTCATCGACGTAAGGAAGGAAGACGCCGAAATAGCCGCGTAAATTCGAGGGGAGATCCAAGACTTGAAGGAGAACCAAGGAAAGACGGAGGCTAAATTATCGGAATTGACGGAGGCTATAGCGGCGTTGACCGCTCATCTCGTGCCAAAAGCGGATCCAAGCAAAAAGGAGCCACCTTTGGCGAAGGACAAGGGGAAAAAGGCAATTTTTTTAAAGATGATCCGGATCTAGACGAAGACGGGGGCTTCGATCAAGGAGACCAAGCGTGGGGGACTCACCAAGGACACACCGCCACGCCACGACGACAAAGGGGCCGGAGGAGGGATTCCGGCCAACCGGCAACCCTCCGGGTGGCCGCCGACCCCCCAGGAGCCTCTGGGGGGCCGGCGAACCCCCAGAGGGGCGGCGGGGGGCCGCCAGGCCCTTTGGAGGGGCGGCCGCACCTGCCGCCCCCTTGCGGCCTTGGCGGGCCCAGGCGCTGCTGCCTGGGGCCCGCCGGCCCATTTTCAGGGCCGGTCGCCCCCGGCGGCGGCTTGGGGGGGCCTCGGCCGACCTCAGAGGGGGCCCCGAGGCCCGCCGGACCCCTGGGGGCCCACCGACCCCCCAGGAGGCCCGACAGCCTAGTTCGACGATTTTCAGGCCCCCGGGGGCCCCGCCCGAGGTCCGAGGAGCGCAGTTTGGGGGTTTTCAGCCTTTTGGGGGACCGGGCGGAGAATTTCAGCTGGGTGGAGGGCACCACCAGATCACAGGAGGCCCGTCGACTCAGCCTCCACCCTTTGGGGGAGTTACTGGAGATTGGAGAGCGTACCAGGACCCCCGGGAGGCCACCAGGCGGAGTTTGGACACCCTCAGGGAGACTGGCAGGGGCATGGAGCAGCGGGAGGCTACCGTGATCGAGCTGAGGCTTATGTCCCAGACAGGCGACAGGGGTACTAGCACAGGGGAGGTTTTCAGCCGCAGGAGAGGTGGATACACTGGCGAGAGGCGACTGAGGAAGCTGGAGGTGCCTGTTTTTGAGGGGGGAGACCCAGATGACTGGCTGTACCGGGTGGAGAGGTACTTGGAGGTGTCGGCTGTCCCAGGAGAGGAGTGGCTTCGGGCGATAGGGGGTTGCTTGGAGGGATAGGCTTTGGGCTGGTTCCGCTGAACAGATCAGCAGCAGCCTTTTCAGACCTGGGCTGAGTTTACGACACTCTTGAAGGAGCGGTTTGGAGGAGGACAGTCTGGTGGCGTGTTCGAGAGACTGTACTCGCTGAAGCAGGAGGGGAGCGTGGGTGATTATATCAAGAAATTCGAGTCGCTCTGCCACCGAGTTCGGGGAGTTTCTGAGGAGTCTCTGGAGGGATGTTTCATGAAGGGGCTGAAGCCCACGGTGAGGTCGGGGCTGAGGCAGTTCGAGCCCGTTGGTTTGCGCGGGATGATGACGCTGGCCAGGAAGGTGGAGGATCACCAGGAGACAGAGCGGAGAGCCCGCGGGGCATGGGGCGGTGCCACCTTCAGGAGTCAGGCGGCTACTGCAGGGCAGAGGACGTCACCTACTACAGGGACCACACCGGGCCAGGGGGTGACAGCCGCAGCTGGGAGCGGCACCGATAGGAGGCAGGAGCCCCGCGGTGGGGGGCAGGTGCGGAGGATGACCGATACGGAGATACGGGAGAAGCGGTTGAAGGGGCTGTGCTTCAGATGTGATGAGAAGTTCACCCCCGGACACCGATGCGCTGCTCGGACTCTCCAGATACTGATAGCTGGCGAGGAGGAGGGAGAGGACGAGGTTATCACCCTAGAGGCAGGGGAGGATGAGGAGGAGATGGAGCACCAGCACTTGGACCTTGCAGAGGTGTCCCTCAATTCCGTGGTGGGGTTCACACCGAACCACACCATGAAATTGGTGGGACAGGTGGGTAGCCAGGAGGTGATAGTATTGATCGACAGTGGGGCCACCCAAAACTTCATTTCCAGCAGACTGGCGGAGGCACAAGGCTTACAGATGAGTGGTACTAGGCGGCATGGAGTGATGCTAGGCACGTGACATGTGACACATAGCACTGAGGTTTGTCGCGGGGTGGTTGTGGCGATTCAGGGAGAGCAGATCGTCGCCGATTTATTTCCCTTGGAGCTGGGGAGTACAGATGTCATCCTAGGGACGAAATGGCTGCAGACTCTCGGGGAGACCAGAACGAATTGGAAGATGCTGAGGATGGAGTATCAACATAGGGGAGGACAATGGTATTGCAAGGGACCCCAGTCTCTGCCGTTCCTTGGTGTCTTATAAGGCCATGTCCAGGGCGATCCACACCGCAGAGGGCCGCTTCTTGGTGGAGCTACAGGCTGTGACAGCGACAGTACAGAGTGAGGATCCCACACAGGCGGTGGCACCAGAGGTAGAGCAGTTGTTGGCCCAGTTTGAGGAGGTCTTCCAGACACCGCAGGGGCTACCACCACACAGAGATCATGAGCATGCCATCGTTTTGAGGGAGGGCGTGTCCCCCATCAGTGTGCGGCCCTACAGATACCCCCAGGTGCAGAAGGATGAGATAGAGAGGCTAGTGGAGGAGATGTTGCATGCGGGGGTTATTCTGCCGAGCACTAGCCCTTTCTCTAGCCCGGTGTTGTTAGTGAAGAAGAAGGACGGTAGCTGGAGGTTTTGCGTGGATTACAGGGCCCTAAATAAGGAGACAGTGTCAGATAAATTTCCGATCCCTGTGATTGATGAACTATTGGATGAACTCCACGGGGCATCATATTTCTCCAAGATTGACCTTAAATCTGGTTACCATCAGATACGGATGAGGGCGGCCGACGTGTCAAAGACTGCCTTCAGGACTCACGAAGGGCATTATGAGTTCCTAGTCATGCCCTTCGGCCTGACGAATGCACCGGCGACATTCCAGGCCTTGATGAACAAGGTCTTCCGACCTTTTCTGAGGAGATTTGTGCTGGTCTTCTTTGATGACATTCTGGTGTACAGCCGCAGTATGGAGGAGCATGTGGGGCATCTGCAGGCGGTGTTGCATGAGCTACAGGAGCAGCAGCTCTGTGCGAACAAGAAGAAGTGTCTATTTGGCCAGCCACAGGTGGAGTACTTAGGACACGTGGTGTCAGCAAAGGGAGTTGCAGCCGACAGGACCAAGATTGCGGCCATGCTAGACTGGCCGGTGCCATCCACTTTACGAGGACTGCGAGGCTTCTTGGGTTTGACTGGTTATTACAGGAAATTTGTCCAGGGATATAGCACGATTGCTTGGCCTCTCACCGAGCAACTAAAGAAGGACAACTTCCATTGGAGCGAGGAGGCTACCAGGGCGTTCGAGGCCCTGAAGCAGGCGATGACGTCGGTGCCAGTTTTAGCACTCCCAGATTTCAGCAGACCATTTGTGATAGACACCGACGCATCATGGTATGGCTTGGGGCAGTGTTGATGCAGGACCAGAGGCCGATTGCCTTCTTCAGCCAGACTCTGTCAGCACGGGCGAGGCTGAAGTCAGTTTATGAGAGGGAGTTGATGGCAATTGTACTGGCCATTCAGAAATGGCGGCCCTACTTGTTGGGTAGGAAGTTCATAGTGCGGACCGACCAGCGGAGTTTGAGATATTTGTTGGAGCAGCGCATGGTCACCGAGGAGCACCAGAGGTGGCTTTCCAAGCTGGTGCATTTTACATTCGAGATACAGTACCGCCCAGGCTTGGAGAACAAGGCGGCTGACACCTTGTCACGCCGCGAGGAGACTGCAGAGGTAGCAGCCATTTCAGCACCAGTCCTCTTGGATTGGGAGCCCTTGAGTAGAGAGATTGAGGCTGATGCAGATCTGGCAAGGATCCGTGAGGCACTGCAGCCGGGGTCCGCCGACTTTCAGGGATACAACATGGAGGGACAGAGGCTGCTCTACCACGGCAGGCTGGTGATTCCCAGGGGTTCCGCCCACATTCCCATGATCTTCCAGGAGTTCCACGGCAGCGCCATCGGCGGACACTCTGGAGTACAGCAGACTTATATGCGGATGGCGAGGGAGCTGTACTGGCCCGGGATGAAGAAAGACATTGCCCAGCGGATAGCGGAGTGTGACGTGTGCCAGCGTCACAAATATATGGCAATGTCACCAGCAGGTCTTTTACAGCCATTAGCCTTGCCAGAGAGAGTCTGGGAGGATATTAGTATGGACTTCATTGAGGGGTTGCCGCGATCAGAGGGTTACAGTTCTATACTAGTAGTGGTCGATCGGCTCAGCAAGTACGCCCATTTCATTCCCCTCAAACACCCATACACTGCAGTTACAGTGGCAGCGGCTTTCATGAGGGAGGTGGTTCGCCTGCACGGGTTTCCAGGCTCTATAATGTCAGACCGGGACAAAGTGTTCATTAGCAGCTTCTGGCAGGAGTTATTTAAGGTGTAGGGGACCAAGTTACGGAGGAGCACTGCCTATCACCCCCAGACAGATGGACAGACGGAGGTGGTGAATAGGAGTGTGGAGACATATCTGAGGTGCTTCGCTTCTGAGGCACCGAAGCAGTGGGCTAGGTGGTTGGCGTGGGCAGAATATTGGTACAACACCTCGTACCATTCGGCAGCACAGAGCACCTCATTTCGGATCCTATATGGCCGTGACCCGCCACAGTTGGTACATTACAGCAGAGGAGCCACGCCGGTTTCCCAGGTAGAGGAGCATTTGACTGAGAGGGATAAATACTTGGAGGAGCTGAAGAAACACCTGTTGAGAGCACATCAGATCATGAAGACCAAGGCTGATGCACACCGGCGGGATGAGCACTTTGAGGTTGGGGACCGTGTGTACCTGAAGCTTCGACCTTACAGGCAGAGGACCTTAGCCCGTCGGAGCAATGAGAAGCTAGTGGCCCGCTACTATGGACCTTTCGAGGTGACCGCTCAGATCGGGAAAGTGGCATATAGACTGCAGTTGCCCGCCACTTCGACCATTCACCCGGTGTTTCACATTTCACAGTTACGAAGAGCCATCGGGAATCATACTCTGTCACCCACTCTCCCACCCACTCTGACATATGACATGGAGGTGCTTCTGGAGCCTCAGGAGTTGACGGGGATCCGGCAGACCGCAGGCGGGATTCAGGAGGTCCGGATTCGTTGGCGGGGCCTCCCGACCACGATGCTACTTGGGAGGCCGCTTCAGTGATTCGCAGCCAGTTTCCAGACTTCCACCTTGAGGACAAGGTGGCACTTTTGGGGGGAGTAATGATGCGGCTGCGGCGGCTAGGCAAGAGGAGGGGCCAGCTCAGTAGGTTATTCGGGTCTACTATCGGAGGCGACGACTTGGGTCCACCACGGACCCGGTCCCAAACTTGTGATTATTCACAAGTGGGGAGGGCAAGAGGGTAAATAGACATTTATTAACCCCTCCCCCAATAAAGGGGTCGGCCGGCCCTAGGTTGGGGATCATCGAAGAATTGAGAAAAGGTAATTAGTTTTAGTTTAATTCTTAAGATTAATTAATTGTTATCTAGCTTAGATCTATTGAGCTCTAGGGATTATTTAGCGTTAATTCTCGATTCTTCGCATATAAACCCTAGCGTAGGAAGTCCACAATCCACAAAAATCCTACCTTTAATCCCCACAAAAAGCCCTAATCGCATCACAATTTTCACAGTAATTGCTAAGAAACTATTGGTGTGGCTCATCAGAAGTTAGCAGAAGTGATGGAGAGGATTCCACTTGCTGAACCTCTCCCCTTTTGCAATGATTAATATTTGTAAAAAAAAAGCTTGTTTTTTCACCAAGTAATGAAGATTAACAGGATGAAATTATGATGTATTATGCTTAGATCTATCAGATTTATCATGTGGCTCCAAGTGTTGCTGAAGTGGAGACTATAGAAACATTAAACTGGCACATGTAACTTCCGATAGAGTTCCTGCCTCGGCCAAAAACAATAACGGTAATGAAGATGAGATTGTATCCTTTTCTATCTGCTTACTTGGTACTTATATTTCACACTAGTAGTTGATGACTCACGTTATACTTTTTTTCTTTTAATTGATAGGTGTAGCTTCTAAATGGAATGGGTGGATTCATATATATTGTCTCCTTGTCATGTGATGCATTCATTCTTCTGTGTACCTTTTTAGCTGGATGAAACCCATGTATATACACACTACGGGTGGTTATCGAGCATATATATAAATATGGAATGCATTGATTACATCATCTGCATGTTTCTGTTCTACAAAATGACTCGCTAAGGAAGTGTGGCAGAAAATATCCTTATTACATATATATTTCAGTGGTGAGAATTTCCCCACATCGGGAACATAAGACGAAATTGATGTCCATAAATTAAGTGTTGAGCCTGTACTCAGTGGCTTAAGCTTTATGGTCAGAGTGTCTCAACTCCCGGTTTGTGGCTTCATCAAGTATCATCTTAAGCTTTATGGTCAGAGTGTCTCAACTCCCGATTTCTGGCTTCATCAAGTATCATTAACTGTTGCCCCTTCTCATTCTTTCTCAAAGTTAACATGGTATTAGAGCCAAGGGCTCGGACTTGATTTCTAAGCTAAATCATGTAATGATCGTGTTCTGTTCACGGATTTCACCTTCTCTGTCGACCACCTACGACATCCACAAATTGCTGCCAACCGTTGCAGTCACAGATATCATATTGTCAGTTGGCCACCTACGCCATCCATTCATTACTACCAAACCATTGTAGCCATAGGTTTCGTCTTGTCCATCGGCCACATACACCATCCACCACTGACCTAAATCCGGAACAAAATCAATATGAACCATGGTCCAAACTGAATGGTTTCACCTTGAGTTTGAGGGCGGTGTTGAGAGTTGTCCCACATCGGAAAAATAAGAGGAGATTGATGTCCATAAATTAAGAGTTGAGATTCTGTCCAGTGGCTTAAGCTTTTGAGCTAGAGTGCCTCAAATTCCAATTTGTGACTTCACCCAGTATCATTAATTATGAGCCCCTCTCATTCTCTCTCAAAGTTAACATTCTTATTCCATTTTACCCCGAATTAGCTGCCGAGTATGTGTTGTTGCTTTGTACCATTGTATCACTTGATATGGTATTTCGCTTTTTTATCTGTACAATTTACACGGGCACTTTTTTTCTGGTATTCAGCGACGGTGAAGCAGGCGCCAGAGTAGACGGTGTTAGTACGTCCAACACGCAGTTGAGCCGTGGAGTGGAATGCAATCCCTTGGATCAGGAACTGATTTCATGTGACAACGGAATACATCCTACTGCGGGTATGGATGATAAATTATATTACGAATTATCCAATCTACATTTCACTGCCCATAATTTGCAAGCGTTATCTCATCAACATTCTGGTGACATTATTTGCAGCAGACCACAATTTTTATCCCATAATAAGGAACATCTTAGTCATGAGGGATCAGCTGTAAGCTAGGAAAATCTACTTTAGGTTCTCTGTTAGATCTCACTCTCACAATGTTGAACCTAGGTCTGACTTATATAGGCTTGGAATGTGCTTATATATATTTTAGTAGCAGCTCATCATTTCCATTTATGTTTCATTTTACTAGCCATTTTCTTTGCATCCAAATGCTAGAAGTTCGGCATTGATGAGCTACCTAGATATTTGAGGGTTGGATCCTTTCATAGCCATATTCCATCATTTAGAGTAGGCGGCGAAGAAATTCCAGAAGACATGCCACCTAATAATCAGTTGTGGTAATGTTTTTAATCCATACGTCGACGTGATAAACTTATTGTAGGGGTAACTGAGATAGTAATCTATTCAGCGTAAAATCACAGGATAAAGGGCGGCAATTTTCCTTGGGGTATTGTGGTTCTATCGTAGAAATCTTGCAAATAATTATTGTAACTTCCAATAGCTCTAAGAAACATCTTTGTCTACGACATACAGGTTCAGACTCAATTCGGCAAATCTGTGAAGAAGCAGAGCAAGATGGGAACGATCAGATGCAGGGCAAAGCAACTGGACTGAAACCTTCCGCTGATGGGTAAAGTTTTCGCCAAAGACAACTGTTGTTCTTGTTTTATCGAGCGAGAAGCTTTAGTCTAACTGCAGGAAATTCTTCTATTCAGATCATCAGCAGGTTTAAACCCAAACGATGCAACAAATTTCAGCAACGGTGAGCTCACTACAATCATCACTGAGAGAACTTATGAGCATCTGAGTGCGGATGTCACGAGCATTTTGGGACCGAAAACGACCAATGCCGGTAGAGCCAGATCAGCCTCTCGGGGTGGGTTGAGGGTGAGGTCGATCAAGGACGCGCCGACCGAACCCAAAGCAAGCACGAGCAGGGGCAGGGGGAGGAAATCAGTGCCCGGAGCAAGGAGAGGAAGGGGAAGGCAAATCACGCCACCTGATACGGGAAGTTAGGGAAACTGCTTTTGTTGGCAGAGATTGTAAAGATTACAAGTGTCCAAGCATGCAATTGTGTAAGCATTCACTTGTGTAAAGTTTACTTGTGTAAAGTTTACTTGAATCATGTAACATATGCTAAATTAACAATTTTTTTTTAAAATTTGAAATGCATTGTGATTGGATCCACTAGGGCTTTGATGATAAAAATAGGATTTTTATGGTGAAAGACTGGATTTTTAGATGAAAGGTGGGATATTTATGGGTGAAGAGAGAGGATTTGGGAGAAAAGAGAGATTTTTATTAAAGATGAACTGAAATAAAGATAGATTGATTATACTTGAAGGGGGTAATCGCCCTCCCAGGACGCCGATTTATAGGGGGCGTCTGTTTCCTCCATAGATCGAGACACCTCTTCACATATATCAAAATCACTCATAAATTCCGCATACTAGGGCCGACTTGCCTCCCCTCCTATTTATACTAAGCATAACTAAAAGTCCAATTACCACAATACCTCTACAATAATAAAATAACACAAAACACAATAAAATAGACCCCAAGTGGGCCGGAACCCCAAGTGGGTCAGATCTAACATTACTCCGGCCCCGAAAATCCACATTGTCCTCAAGGTGGTGCATGAAGTCCATGGATAGTGCTGCTCTAAGCAGGTCGCCGAGGTCCTCCTTTTACTGACAAACTGCGAGAAGTGAAGCCACTCCAACCATCTCCTTCTTATAAATTTCCTTCCTGGGCATATCAATATCTCTCCATCAAGCAGTTCTTGAGCTCCTCCCACAAACGTATAGGACGTCTCTGTTCCCTCCACTGTTACCAAGAGAGTGCCTCTCCTTTGAAACAGACGCCAGCCACCTCCAGTTTTTGCCTCTCCGTCAGACGTGCCTCCGCAAAGAATCTCTCAGCTCGATAGATCCAGCCACAAGGATCACCCCCCGTCAAACAACGGCCTTTTCAGTCTTCTCACTCTGCCTTCAGCCCAAAGCCGTTCCTGATCCACTCGTCCTCCTGCCTGTCCATTGTCAGGGAGAGAGTAATAATTATCGTGTCGTACATCCCGGCGTCTCACATCGCCTCTCCTAGTGCTGTCGCCTCTGTCGACATTGCCTCTCCAATCATGCTCACTCCGAGCATAGTCATCAACATTCTCCCCAAAGCCTGGATCCTCGTCATAATCGGTCTGAATTTGGTCAAAAGACTGGAAGTACTTTGCGTCGTCGCCTTTTTGCCGCATACTGAGGCCCATGAAGTCCCGGGACATCCTCCACGTCATCCTCAGGCCTCGGAAGAATCCCAAATTTGTCATCGAAGTCTTGGAGGGCTCCCCGCATGTTATGGGGTCTCGGGCCATCCTTTCAAGGCTCAAGGCGTCTCCGGCAGCCTTGCACGAGAATTGCAAAGTCCCTGCACTGGTCTGCAAAGGCCTGTAGGCCCTTCAGGGGCCTGTAGGTTCTATAGTGGGCTGCAGGCCCACTGCAGGGTCTGCAGGGACCTGCAGGCCCACTGCAGTGGGTTGCAGGGCCTGCAGGTATTGGAGTGAGCTGCAGGCCCTACAGTCCCACTGCAGATGCCTGCAGGCCCTGCAGTCCAGCTACAGGTGCCTGGCCCTGCAGGGGGGTCGCGGAACCCCCCACGACGGCTAGGGTTTTCTTGCTCCGTGGGCTCTTCTTCCACTCAGTCGGATCCTTTTTTCGCATCAGATAAATGGCCTCTTTTGAACTCTTCTTCCGTCTCTTTATTCTTCGTCAAAGTTGCCACCGTTTGCCCTAGATCTGAATTTTCACCCAGATCTGAATTTTTTGCCAAAATTGCCGCCTTTAGATCCGTGAATTGTTGCAGCATGATATGCATGAAGGTTTCAAATTTTTCATCCATTCGTGACTCAAGCCCTTTTATCGACACCCTTGACCTCAGATCTAAGATCCTCCATAGACTTCTTCAGATCTTTAATTTCGACATCGAATCTTTCCTCTAAAACTTCAATCTTTTTAGTGGTAGCCGCCTCCATGGATGCCAAGATCATCGCTCTGATACCAATTGATAGGATCCACTAGGGCTTTGATGATAAAAAATAGAATTTTTATGGTGAAAGATGGGATTTTTAGTTGAAAGGTGGGATTTTTATGGGTGAGGAGAGGGGATTTGGGTGAAAAGAGAGATTTTTATTGGATGTTAGATCCAGCCCACTTGGGGATCCAGCCCACTAGGGGCCTATTTATTTTGTTTTGTGTTATTTTATTATTGTAGGGGAGACTTTAGTTATGTTTATTATAAATAGGAGGGGAGGCTAGCCGGCCCTAGTATGCGAAATTTGTGAGAGAATATTAATATTAGAGGTGAGAGTATCCCTCATTCTTCGGGAGAGTGCGGACGTCCTCTTCAATTGACGTCTTGGAGGGTGATCGCCCCAATAATTGCGTTCAAGGTATCTCTTTTATTTCAGTTTTATTAATAAAAATTCAGATTTGGTATTAATCACTATCAAATTGGTATCGGAGCACGATGATTCTGCGGTTATGATGGAAGATCACTAGGTGTTTGATGAAATGATGCAAAGAGCTGATGTGCTGCGACAAGAAGGAAACAAGCTTTATCGATATGAAAAAATTTCATCCATTCACGCCTCAAGCCCTTTTATTGATGCCTTGACCTCAGGTCTAAGATCCTACATAGACTTCTTCAAATCTTTAATTTCGTCATCGAATCTTTCCTCCAAAGCTTCAATCTTTTTGGTGGTGGCCGCCTCCATGGATGCCAAGATCGTCGCTCTGATACCAATTGATAGGATCCACTAGGGCTTTGATGATAACAATAGGATTTTTATGGTGAAAGATGGGATGTTTAGATGAAAGGTGGGATTTTCATGGGTGAAGAAAGTCGATTTGGGAGAAAATAGAGATTTTTTATTAAAGATGAACTGAAATAAAGATACATTGATTACACTTGAAGGGGGTAATCGCCCTCCGAAGACGCCGATTTATAGGGGGCATCCGCACCCTTCTTAGATCGAGGAACCTTCTCATCACAAATATCAAAATCACTTACAAATTCTGCATAATAGGGCCGGCTAGCCGCATCTCCTATTTATAATAAACATAACTAAAACTCTAATTACCACAATTTCCCTACAATAATAAAATAATACAAAACACAATAAAATAGACCCCAAATGAGCCGGATCCGTGGGCCGGATCTAACACATTGTTTGCGTCATCACCAAATTGATCCGAACCAGTCCTGAATATTCGAGAGTATGGTATGAATGGAAAGTTTTGCTTGGTTGAATTTCTGGGTGGTGAATGGATAAAACAGAACCGATCCGATTCTTGACCCTTCATTTTAAAAAAATAATATGTAAGTTATGGGTCTGATGAAATCGATTCGGATCGTTCACCCAAGCCCACCCAAAAACAAATCCGGACCCAACATGCACCCAATAGGATAAAATATGAGAACTTGTGTGCATGCATTGTTTCAAATATTAATAACCGTTTGTAAATCCCCAATATTAAGAGTAATATGTAATTGCATCTCATATTGTTACAGCTGGAGTAGCTCAGTTGGTTAGAGCATGTGGCTGTTAACCACAAGGTCGAAGGTTCAAGCCCTTCTTCTAGCGTTCTGTACCGTCAATTTTTTTTTTATTCGTTACAGTTGTCCTCCTGTTTCCGAATCACAAATATCCTTACGTGCCATCCCCCATGTAGCTTTTATGTGTTACTTACAAGCTTTTTAATGGTTCAAAAAATCTAGCGTCTTACCTTTTTTTATTCTTTACACTTACCCTCCTGTTACCGAATCACAAACAACGGCAAACATGTTGATGAGTTTAGCTTAGAGGATTTTGATGATTGATTATATTACATGGTTTTTAGTTGCGGCCATTAAACCTCATTTTATATATCGTTTCACTCTATTTTTTGTTCCGTTTCACTCTCTGGGTGTTCATGTGCATTTCAGTTTAATATCAAGCTAACTGGAGCTAATCGGAGTCAATGAGTAATGAAAAGAAGCGTGACGAGCGAAGGAATTAAAATGAAATTTTTTTGAGGGAATTCAACCCCTACACGACCGTGTGTAATATCACACACGGTCGTGTGCAAGAACACAGCCCAGCGGCCAACGAAAAGGAGTACACGGTCGTGTGTGCAGTCGCACACGACCGTGTCAGGGGGCACAAATGTAGACCCTACATGACCCCAAAAACTTTTTATTTGTTCAAAAAATCTCCTCATTTAGCGTCTTGTACTTTTTTTATACTTTACACTTACCCTCCTATTTTCGAATCACAAACAACTTTGGCAAACACGTTGTTGAGTTTAGCTTAGAGGATTTTGGTGATTGATTATATTACATGTTTTTAGTGGCGGCCATTAAACCCCATTTTATATATCGTTTCACTCTATTTCCGTTTCGTTTCACTGTCTGAGGGTTCGTGTGCATTTCAATTTAATATCAAGCTAACTGGAGCTAGTCGGAGTCAATGAGTGATGAGAAGAAGCGTGGCGAGCGAAGGAATTAAAATGAAAAAGATTTGAGGGAATTCAACACCTACACGATCGTGTGTAATATCACACACGGTCGTGTGCAAGAACACAGCCCAGCGGCCAAGGAAAAGAAGGAGTACACTGTCGTGTGTGCAGTCGCACACGACCGTGTCAGGGGGCACAAATGTAGACCCTACATGACTGTGCAAACGGTTGTGTTGGCCGTTTTGTGAAGGGGCTGAAGAAAGGAGTGCACGGTCGTATACAATCTTCACACGACCGTGCCAGGGGGTGCCAACAGAGCTACAGAAAGCTGTTTTGAGCTGTTTTTATTCTTTACACTTACCCTCCTATTTCCGAATCACAAACAACCTTGGCATACACGTTGATGAGTTTAGCTTGGAGGATTTTGGTGATTGATTATATTACATGTTTTTTGTGGCTGCCATTAAACCCCATTTTATATATCGTTTCACTCTATTTCTGTTCCGTTTCACTCTCTGGTGGTTCATGTGCATTTCAGATTAATATGAAGCTAATTGGAGCTAATCGGAGTCAATGAATAAGGAGAAGAAGCGTGGCGAGCGAATGAATTAAAATGAAAAATATCGGAGGGAATTCAACCCCTACACGACCGTGTGTAATATCACACGCGATCACGTGCAAGAACACAGCCCAGCGGCCGAGAAAAAGAAGGAATACATTGTCGTGTGTGCAGTCGCACACGACCGTGTGAGGGGGCACAAATGTAAACCACACATGACTGTGCAAACGGTCGTGTGGGCTGTTTTGTGAAGGGTTTGAAGAAAGGAGTGCTCGGTCGTATACAATCTTCATACGACCGTGCCAGGGGGTGCCAGTAGAGCTTCATAAAGCTGTTTTTAAGCTGCCAGTTACATGCCCTGTTGGGTATTGGCCAATTAGCCCACATATGTTTTGATGATGATCACTTTATTATGTAGTTGTTAATGATCACTTCATTATGTACTTTTTAAAAAATTATATTCTTTGCAGTTGCCCTCATGTTTCTGAATCACAACAACCTTGGCAAACACGTCATCCCCCATATAGCCTTTATGTGTTACTTACAAACTTATTATTGGTTCGAAAAATCTCCTCCTCTAGCATCTTGCACTTTCTTTATTCTTTACCATTACCCTCCTATTTCCAAATCACAAACAACCTTGGCAAACACGTTGATGAGTTTAGCTTGGGATATTTTGATGAGTAATTATATTACATGTTTCAGTGGCAGCCATTCATGCAATACATCATATTAAACCCCACTTTATATATCGTTTCAATCTATTTCCATTCTGTTTCACTCTATTTCCGTTCCATTTCACTCTCTGGGTGTTCATGTGCATTTCAGATTAATATCAAGCTAAATGGAGCTAATCAGAGTCATTGAGTAAGGAGGACAAGCGTGGTGAGCGAAGGAATTAAAATGAAGAAGATTTGAGGGAATTCAGCCCCTACACGACCGTGTGCAATATCACACACGGTCGTGTGCAAGAACACAGCCCAGCGGCCAAGGAAAAGAAGGAGTACACAGTCGTGTGTGTAGTACTGTGTGAGGGGGTATAAATGAAGACCCCACATGATCGTGCAAACGGTCGTGTGGGTTGCTTTGTGAAGGGGCTGAAGGAAGGAGTACGGTCATGTACAATCTTCACACAACCGTGCCAGGGGGTGCCAGCAGAGCTACAAAAAGCTGTTTTGAGTAGCCAGTTATATGCCCGGTTGGGTATTGGCCAATTAGCCCACATTTATTTTGATGATGATCACTTCATTATGTAGTTGCTAATGACTCTTGTTGTTTTAGTCTCAGATTAATATATGTTTATCTTGATGAGGAGACAAAACAATAGGTGTCGGACGATGAATCAAGGTTGTGAATCAAGTGGATACATGAAGATATTGGACTTCATTTGTTATCTTAAGTTTTATCTTCATGTAATCTTTCTTTTATTTCATAGATTATATGTAGCCTTGAATAGATGCATGCGAGCGCACACACATTATGCATCATTTCCATCATAGGGTTCCTTAGATTCATGTTGAACCAATCCCATTAAGTCCATTGCTCAAAACACACTTTGGTCTGTTTTTTGGAGCTGGACATGCGTCTGGTGTGAAGGGTCACCAGACTCCTGGCGTGTCAGCTTTCTGATAAGCTGAACACAGCCTTAGTCAGTCGCCTACTAGTCTTTGATAAGGCGTCTGAACAGTGGTCCAGATGCATGGTACATGTACTTTAGGTGCCTGTACAGAGTGAGCCAACTTTCTATGCTCTTTGTCTGTTTGAACCCTCATTTGGCAGTCATCTGTAGAAGGCTTACCAGACGTCTGCATAGTGGTCCAGACGTCTGATAAGTGTTCATCAGACGTCTGACACTTGGAGATTGGATATAATCCATTTTTCTCCCTGTCCATCTATTTTTTCCAGACGACTGGAGTTGAGTTCCCAAACGTCTGAGCAGTGGATCAGGCGCCTGTGAACCCTTCTCCATATGTTTGGTTGACTCCAAATATACCATTTATAGCCGTTGGGTGCTGTTTTCAAGGAGCCGTTTTCTTGTCTTTAGTGCTGATTTGAGGGCTTATGTAAGCTCGGTTTGGAGGGAGTTTTTGAGGATGAATTACTCAGCATTAGAATTCATTTTATTGAGTCCAAAACTCCAAGTGCATTTTTTCCTTTCTCTTCTCTCTTTCATTTTTATTCTATGCATTGATGGTGCATTAAAGAGGAAGTCTTTCAAGTGTAACCAAGCTCCATCTCAAGCACTTTGGATCATCCCACTCATGCCTTCATTTTCACGATAGGACACTCTATTAAAGACATAGGTGAGTGTAATTGTATTTACAATTTCGATTTAACCTAGCTCTCAGGTTGTGAGAGCAATTTGGTGGGTTACACCAAGTAGGAGGGTTACTCCTTTGTACCCGGTTAGGGGTTAGTCTCTTGTGTGAGTTTTGTGCCCCGGTTAGGGAGAATTGTCCCGGTACTCGGTTACAATTTTCGTGCCCCAGTTAGGGAGCACTGTCCAGGTTAGGGATTGTACTCGGTTAGAGTGTTCGTGTCTCGGTTATGGAGCATTTGTATAAATCCACATCTTGGGTTACAAGTGTGGTGTTGGAGTAGGATCGCCAGTTAAGGATCCGAACTAGGATACGTCTCTCTGTTTGTGTTTGCATTGGCATATCTCGTTTGGTAATTGTGTTGCAATTAATTTTTCGTATTTGCTTAATTTATTTAATTAGCATTTTTAATTGTCAATACACTATTCACCCCCTCTAGTGCGTTGCTTAGTGGTCAGGGATCATACATGGCCCATAAGGATCGACTTACCCTTGCAATACTAACAACAAACTCTAGAAGGGGGTGAATAAAGTAATGACAATAAATTGTGCAATTAAAATTTAACTTGCAAAATGCGGAATAATAAGTGCAAGAGGAATTAATCAACACAATCAATCCAAACGCAACTTGGATACGTCCAGCCACACCAATATCCACTATAATTCTCACACAGAGAAGTGAATACAATCTCACACAAAGATACCTCACACAGATGATTTTGGATTCTCACACAGAGAAATCATTGCTCTCACACAAAAAGACTTATGCGCTCACACAGAGAGACTCAAACTCTCACACAGAGAGATCTCAACCAACCCTCACACAGAAGGTTATACTCTTATACAGAGAGCAACTAGCTCTCACACAGAAAGCTAGGGTTTCAATGAAAACAAAGTAAAACAAATACTCTTACCTATTCCTTGAGATGATGTAACGACTCGTATTTTTTTCAAAACATTTAATTACGTATTTAACGTATTTTGTAATGGTTGATCAGGAGTTTTACGATTTCAAAAATTTCTCATAAAAATATTTTGAAGTATCAAACTAGTTATGAAGTATTTTAGTAAATTTTGGTTCCATCAAATACCTCTAAATAATCTGGTAAAAATTCATTTTCAATTATTACCGTTTTGGCCTAATGAGTTTATTTTCCATACAAACATCATCAAAATGTTTTAAAACTTCTACCGTAACATTCTATGATCATTTAGGGCTTCCCACATTAATTTCGTAATTTTCAGAAGTCAAATCGATAGAGAACCCGCAAACCCGCTTTCAAAACATTTTGGCCTAAAACACGTATTTCCGTAACTCAAACCCCAAATTGGATCTAGTATTCGCGATCCTCGTGACGATACGATCCCGTGGGTATGTTTTCGTAATTTTTCGGATACGTTTACTAATATGGGCAAAATCGTAATTTCGTTACAAATTTTACCGTCACCAATTACCCTAGCTAATTACTATAACCTAATTACTAATTACTTTAACCCCACATGCTTAACACGTTTAGATACTTTACAAAATTTTCTAAATTTAGTCAAAAGACTAACCTACCATATTAAAATTGTTTGGATTAGTCAAAAGGTCCTAACTACCACATTAATTACAAATAGTAGGTTATTAAGCCTATAAATACCCCCCTAAACCCTCCCCCTCTCAGCTTAACCCTTAATCCCATTTTTAAATTTTACGCATCTCTCTCTCTCTCTTTTAAATTTTCGTTCGAAATTTTTGCCTATCCTCTCTCTCCCCTACCTCGGATCATTCACGCAAGCACCCCCTTCGAAAAACACCGCTCACCCAACTCCCTATCTCACTCAGCTTTCTCCACTCTCTTCCGAACACCACGCGGCGCCCACTTAACCGCCGCTCCGATCAACCTCAAGGCCCCACCCCGCCACCTTCCCGCATTCGTCCGCCTCCAGCACCAACCCCGACGTCGAACACCCCGAGCTCGCCTCGAAGCCATCGCTCCGACGTCGCCACGAACGGAGCAGCGCCACTCCCTCCGACAGAAGCCCGACGTCGCTCCGCCCCACTTCAAACCCGCCAACACCCGGCTCTGCCCCGTGCACCACCGCTGACGCCGTTCCGAGCAGCCCCGACGACCCACGCCACCGCTCGCTGAAGCCCCCGGCCCTGCTCCGCCGCTCGAGATCACCTGACGCCGGAGCGCCCCACGCCTCGCCTCTCTACTCGCCCGCTCTCCCACCCTCGACCGCTGTACGCCGCCAGCGAAGGTCGCCGCCCGAAACACTCCGACCTCCTCCTCCCCACGCTTCGCCACACCGCCGCCGTACTCCTCCCTACTCCGAGCAGCACCGCCGCCATCGACCCCGACCCATCGCCGGCGAACACGATGAAGGCCCCGCATGCACGTAACGAAGGTGAGGCATTAATCAAATAATATTATATATATACAAATCCGTATAAATACGTGTATTTGCGTATTTTAAAAATTATTAAATAGGATTTACTGGTTCCAAATTAATAATAAATAATATAAGCCTCAAAAAATTGTGAGACCACCTCCAGAAAATCGGAAATAACATTTTGGATCCAATGGCATTGGTCTCATCTTGATCAGACACTTAATTTTTCTTGAATTACTTTTTAACCTTAAAACTTAAATATGTAAAATTCTTGTAAAAATACGTAACTCTTTATTTTCACGTACAATGCTACGTGATAAAAATATATGTTAAAGAACTCTTCGAGACGGTCGTTTTGACTGCTCACTTGAACATTTCCGACTAATATTGCACCCGAAAAAAATTACGGAAGGTTTATATTACTTAAGTAAATTGGGGTTTTAACATGATTTTTAAGCTTCTGAAAATTATAAAAATTACCAGTGACTTCTAAAAATATTTTCCTCTTACAGTAAAATAATATTCTTCATTTTCAGCCTATATAAAAATTTAGAACATTTTTCGACACCGTTTCAGCCAGTTTTGAAAATCAGAACGATCAGATCATTTAGATAGGAATGTCGTGTGTTCTAATCAATTGTTTTTGTGTTGCAGGTACAAATTCTTGTGCACCAACTTCAGAGGAAGCCATAGATCTATTCCCGGCCTGCTACGAAAATCTCGAAATTGGTAAGCCACGACGAATTCTAAAATTAGAAAATTAGTTAGTGTCCGCGTATGTACTTAGAACACCATCATAACCTCAGAACGGCTACTTGACTTGAACTGAACTAGAGACCTAATCTAATAGGGAAGTAATCAATTACAGATTACTTTGCCAACTTTCAACTTTGGTGGTTGTAACACGCAATTATCAACTTGGGTAAATTGTATGATTGGACTTGTTTTTATCCTCATTTCAATTGGCCAGCTTGCCTTGGAAAGAATTTCTGACTTTCTGGTTTTCAATAAGAAAGTCAATCCATTGTCTTGGTTTGACTAGTAACATGTGAAACATCTTATGAAACATCTTGTGGAACATCCTGTAAAGAACTTGTACTTGACACACCACTGAGGTTTGGGGTAACTCATAGTTTGAGAGAGTGCGGGAGTGACTGGAGTTCAATCTTCCCGTCCCGCTGCCTGTGTTTCGGCATCTCGTCCCGCTGCCTGTGTTTCGGCAAACTACATGTACCCATGCCTGTGTTTCGGCATTCGTCTGGGTCGCGCCCAGGAAAGAGATGAACTCAATGGTCACATATTGTACTCTCCGACTTGAGTCACGTAGTTTAGTGTAAAAGCCTTTGTCGATGGCACGCATAAAAATGATAAGCTTCCTTCAATGGACCATGATCTGGTCAATGTGCTTGGCTAAGTTTGTTGGATCACCCTAGCTAGACTGGGGGTAAGTGATCCTGGCTAAGTCACTTCCCTGGCCGTGTTCCGCTGGACCGCAAGGACGCGAATCATGATTATATAACGCCATCGATCTTCATCACTATCACCCTTTTCTTTAGCTAATACAGTCACCTTTACTTTACACGTTCCATGCACGTTATTTACTATACTTGTGTAGTCACAATACTTTACTTGTCGTGCCTTTAGCTACCACTGTAGCATGTTTCCCTTGCTTAGCCTGCTTTACACTTGCTCTACCACAGTGCAGTTGTTCCCCTTTCCTGTTCGGTTTACTTTTACTACTCAGTTGTGTACTGTAGTTGTTCAGCACTTTACTTTCACTCTGCTTTGTTTGTACTTAGTTACTTTTTGTCATACTTGTGCACTGCTTTCTTTTCTATACTTAGAATTGTTGTGACTTACCTTCGGTTCCATTTATGGCACCGACAGACGACGACCAGGTCGAAGAAAGTGCCCCTGAGTTTACAGAGCCAGAGTACGACCCGGAGACTGCAGAGTTTTAGCTGTTTGTGTTGGTGTGAGTGTGCTATGTTATGTATTTCCTTCCCGCATTTTTCTTTCTGTATTTCCTTTATGTATTTGGTGAGAGAGTGCTGCTTGCTGTTGTAATTTAATTTGGACTGTAATAATGTACGCTGGTTTGAGTTTTTGTACATCATTGGATTATGGCTATTTTGTTTTCACTGGTAAACTGCAGGACCTACGCAAATATCAAATAAGTAACGGGCCCCCGAGAGCGGGTTGTTACAGATGAACTTACTCATTAATGAATGAAGGCATGGAAAATGATGACCAAGTACTTGAGATTTAGCTTGATTGCACTTGGATTATTTCCCTTGAGCTAAGCTTCAATGCATGAAGAGAGAAATAAGCTCTAAGAGGGAAATGAGAGAGTTTGAGAGTGGCTTAATGATTCTCAAATGATATTCAATAGCTCCAAGAAGTTCTAATGAACTCAGCCATCTCATATATATATGATTCCAAAAGAAACCCTCAAACCTAAGAAAAAAGCCAAAATAAATAAAGCTGCAACGGCTAGATTCTGACAATTTACGGTACATCCAGTCGACTGATGAACAATTGTCAGACGACTGGTCAACGGCTATAAAAATCACAACGACTATAATCTGAGCCAGGACATGCGACTGTAAAAGACTACACAGGCGCCTGAACAATGTGCAGGCGCTTGAATATCCTTCAGCGGGCGACTAACACATGGGATGGAAAGGAGCTGAGAAAAAGCAACTTTCGCACTAGCGCCTTCAGATGATAGATGACCAATTCTCATGTTCTTGTAATTTGACAGGTGACTCAAAACCTCTCATTAGTCGACTGACGTGCAAAGTGGGTTGAAACCCAGAAAATGCAAGTTACGCACTTTGGTACACAGACGACTAGAGAACAAATCACAGACGCCTGGTGGAAAACAGATGCCTATAAAATGAATGTCAGTTGTCTGTCTCTAATAGCTTAAGATAGAGTCAATAAAAGTTGACTTGAGCTAGTGCACAACAGCCGAACGTTGAAGGCTGGCCAGGCGCGTGGAATCACCCAGTTGCATGTCCTTCCTTCATCAGTCGCATGTTGGAGAGCCAGAGACTCCAATTGAGTCATTTGTCCCAATGAACATATTGGGTTGGATTCTACGATAATCCTAAGGCTCACTAAGATGGTTATATGTATATGCATGAATGAGTAGATCATCTATTAAGGCAGTACATTAAACCTAGACTCAAAAAGAAAAAAAAACAATAAATGAAATGATACCTGGATTACATTGCTTTCTTTAGAGTCTAATCTTCAACCTTGATGCTCCCCATCATCTCCAAAATTTGGTACCCCTTGAGTCCAAGCTTTGGCATTGCTCCTCTTGATGTCCATCCTTGTTTCAAGCATTTAGTCTCCAAAAATGATATTCTTCATTTGTTAACTATGAGACTAAAACATGAGAGACATTAGCTACAATATAATGATGTGATCATTATCAAAATAATATGGGTATGAAACACCAATACCTAATACGGTCGTGTAGAGCTTCTACAGAACAGTGTCAAAGATGATTTTCTGAAGCATTCCATGGGCCATCTTATGAGCTTTAGGCCACACGACCATGTCATTTGTTAGACATGGTCGTGTAGAGGATACTGAAACGGATTTCTACCCGAACCCATTAGGGTTCTGAGGGTTTGTATTAAGCTTTAGGGGTGTGCTCCGACTTGGAGGCCGACTTTTCTCCAGTTTTTCTTCCTTCCTCCTCCTCCTCTGCAAATAGTTTAGGAGGAGGAGTATTGTTATGTTAGGTTTTATTCGGCTTTTCCTCTCTTTGGAGCATTTTGTATCATTGGGATTTTTGCACTCCTTTGGATTAAGATACGTATTTTCTTTCGTCTTTCTTTTATTATATGTTTTCCTTTTGTTCTTGTGATATCTCCGTGATATCTCTCATGTATATTGCATATATTTTTATCTAGGGCATTATTGAACCATATTGCAGATTTGTATAGGGTTTGAATGTGGATTGACTTATTTATTTAGCTTTGAATGATCGAATTAAGGTTTTGCTCTGGATGTTTTATTAGCAATATATACTATCTATGTCGCCAACGACAGTTGGACGTAGATCAGAATATCTAGGTTATGACCTAGCTTTTATCCAAGACAGTGGCGCGAAGTTTATGTTGGGGAATATTGTTGTGCGTCATGCACCCATTGTGTGAGGATGACCAACGATAGTTGACTTTGTCATACGATAGGTAGTCATATCATAGCATCACGACAGTTGGGGGGTAGGTGACAACATTTGGTGCAACAACCTCATCATATGATTCATTTAATAGCTAGATAAAGAGTTCACTCTCATATTCAACCCATAGTAGAATGAATACCTAGACTTAGAGCCTTTCTTTCATCTAATTCTCCCTTTATAAAAATACACATGTAGCTAACCATAACATATAATTGGCAAGTACTTGGTCAGACTACCTTACTGTGGACCGATCCGTAAGTGCTACAACTACACAGTGTGCTTGGGGTATAAATATTAAAACGTACACATCATGTGTCATCCCCCCATATAACCAACTTTTATAAAATTTTTTATTAAACAACCTTAGCAAACATGTCATCCCCCATATAGATTCCATGCGTTACAAACTCAGGTTGTTGCATGATGAATTGGACACACATATTATTGGTTCGAAAAAACTCCCCGTACATTCTTAATGAAATCATGCGACCTATTTAAGAAAAGGATATGTTTTACTACATGAGCTAAACTTATCTATCTATTTTTTTTTTTAATAATTAGAAAGAGTAGTAATACACAAATCATCTGTAGACAGAACAACAATTATGCAATCGATTAGTACAGGAGATAAGAGGGGTTTGACAATTTGGAAGGTTTTACTTTCCTCAACAATTTCTAACCAATTAGGGCTCGTGTATGCTGATTTCGAGCCAAAATTAATAAATCAAGTGGAAAACATAAAAATAATTTTGACAAAGAAATTGGAAAGCCATCGGGGTCTCCTCTTCGTACTGAACGTTTGTTCATTGCATAGATGGGTCCCCATGTGGTCACCTACATTGCAGTGCATTGCATTTTGTTCTTATTTTCATCTTCCTCTGGTCTCCGCGGGAGTTGATGTACGCACAAAGGGGGGAGTTACTATGTGCACAGACCTAATTGCTATTCACACAAACCATTTAAAAAATTTCAAAATACCAAATCAACATATTTTTGTGCAAAAAACCCTTGTTTTGCAAAGGAAACTTACAAATTTCGGGGAGGCCGAGGGAGGAGAATAATGAGAGGGGATGAAGAAGAGATCGATATTTTCGAGATGTGTGTGTAAACTAAAAAACCAAACATTATTAGGTGTGTGCAAAGCGATCAATGTGTAAAGCAATTAGGTCCGTGTGTATTTAGAACCCCCCACTTGGCTCTTAAGGTTGAAACAATGGATCAAAATTGCAAGTTACTTTGCGAACCCATCGTTTTGCTTTGCACATATACCACTTATTTACAAGTTTGCCAATGAAAATTTATAGGTGTGCCATTGAAATTTTCTCAATCTTTTCCTCTTTTCAACTGGTCCCCAGCCCCCCTTCGGCCCTCACCCCTCCTCCGCCCCCCCCCCCTCCCCAACCCCCTCATCTGAACCCCCCCCCCCCCCAATCCGTCGGCCCCAATCCCCTCCCCAGCCCCTCCCTCTCCCATGCCCCTCCTCTGACCCCCTACACTGCATCCGACCTCCCCAGCCCCCCTCCACCTTTGCACCCCGCTCCCTCTTTTGCCCTCCCCATCATTCTTCTCCATCTTTGCTCGAAAAGAGATTTAGCAAGCAATAATAGAGCTACGAGATTTTCTCATTCATTCGGACGAGAAAGCAGATACACTCCCTCCTCTGCCCTCCCAATTCCCCCCGACCTTCCCGCCCCTTCCCCGCTTCCTCATCCACCGTCCCTCTCCGCCACTCTCCTTGTCTGCCTCCCATCATCACACGTTCCTTCACACAGAGGGTACTTTTGGAAATAGAGTAGATTGTTGTGCATGATGAGCAATTTTAACGGCAAATTTGTAAATAAATAGGACGTGCCCGGAGGAACGGCAAAATTGCCATTAAGTTATATGTTTGCGGGGTAATACGGGGGTTCGCAAAGTAATTCTCATCAAAATTAGAGGGGAAGAAGATGATGTAACGCTCACACACCAGCCAACCATGCAAGATTAGCCCCTCTCTCTCTAACTTTCTCTCTCAAAAGCTTCTATTTCTCTCTCTCTCTCTAAAACTCTCCCTCTCTCACACATCTCATCAATGGAGGGAACTCTCTTCCCAAATAGGCCAACACTCCCAATTCAAACCCACAAAACCCCAAAGAAATCCTCAACCAACCACAACCCTTCGAAATTCAACCCCCAACCCCCTCTCCCTCCCCATCCTCCCCCCCCTTCTCAATCTCTCCCCCTCGACACCCTCCTCCACCACCTCACTCAGCACCAACACCGCCACCATCAGAATCCCTCATTTCCTTCAAAATTCAACCACCCCCAACAATCTAAGCAGGCCCATCAAGAACAACAACAGGAATCATCTTCTCCTTCAGCTGATTCCCGCCTCGATTTCCTCACCGGCAACGGCAAGTCCTTGCTCAACTCCATCCTCAAGCACACCCCAAGCACCCTGCACTCATTTCTGGAATCATCAAAATCGGATCTTTTTCGTGTCGACGTTGTCAGTTTGCTGAAAGGTTTGGAGATTCTAGGGGACTGGGAGAAGTCCATTGTTCTGTTCCAGTGGGTTCTCGGCAATGCCGGGGCCCGAGGGGCCAAGCTGGACGCTCAGGCGATCGAGACGGTGGTTAGGGTCCTGGGCAGGGAGTCGCAGCATTCGGTTGCGTGCAAGGTGTTTGATTCTATTCCCGTGGAGGATTATTGCCTCGACATCCGTGCTTATACCACTCTGCTCCATTCCTATGCGCGGGCGGGGAAGTATGACAAGGCCGTCGAGCTGTTTGGGAGCATCAAGGAGAAGGGGCTCTCGCCGAGCCTTGTGACTTACAATGTGATGCTCGATGTTTATGGCCGGAGAGGCCGGTCTTGGGATAAGATCTTGGGCCTGCTGGATGAGATGAGGTGTAGTGGGTTGGATTTTGATGAGTTCACTTGTAGCACCGTGATAGCGGCTTGCGGGAGGGAAGGTTTGTTGGAAGAGGCGAAGGAGTTCTTCGGCCAGTTGAAGTCTCAAGGCTATGTTCCAGGGACTGTTGTGTATAATTCTTTGCTTCAAGTGTTTGGGAAGGCAGGAAACTGTACCGAAGCATTGAAAATACTGAAAGAAATGGAGGAGAGCAACTGTGCAGCGGATGCTATTACTTATAATGAGTTGGTTGCTACCTATGCTAGAGCTGGGTTTTGCGATGAAGGGGCTGCTGTGTTGGATACTATGGCTGGAAAAGGCATCACACCGAATTCTGTTACGTATACAACGGTTATAGGTGCTTATGGCAAGTGCGGGCGGGAGGATGAGGCGTTGAAATTGTTCTATAGGATGAAAGAGTTGGGCTGTCTTCCCAATGTCTGCACTTACAATACAGTTCTTGGACTGCTTGGAAAGAAGTCGAGGTCAGGGGAGATGCTGGAGATTCTTTGTGATATGAAGTTTAATGGGTGCGTGCCAAATAGGGTGACATGGAACACGATGCTGGCGATGTGTGGGACGAGAGGAATGGAGACGCATGTGAGCAGGGTTCTTGTGGAGATGAAAAATTGTGGGGTTGAACCCGATCGAGATACATTCAACACTTTAATTGCGGCCTATGGCCGGTGTGGATCAGGAGCTCATGCTTTGAAAATGTATGATGAGATGGTTAAAGCTGGATTTAGCCCTTGTCTCACGACCTACAATGCTCTGCTAAATGCGATTGCTAGAAAGGGTGATTGGCGCGCTGCAGAGTCTGTAATGGAAGATATGAGGAAGAAGGGCTTCAAGCCCAATGAGCTCTCCTACTCCCTCTTGCTCCAAAGTCATGCAAAGGTAAGACATATAGAAGGTATAGAAGCAATTGAAGAGGGGATATATAAGGGTGAAATCTTTCCAACTTGGGTGATCTTAAGAACCCTCATTATTGCTAACTTCAAGTGTAGAGCTTTACAAGGGATGGAGAAGGCATTTGATAAGCTAAACAGAAGTGGGTACAAGCCAGATTTGGTGATTCTCAATTCGATGCTTTCAATTTATGCTAAGAATGGAATGGACGACCGAGCTCAAGAAATGTTCGGGTTTATCAATGATAGTGGCCTGAAGCCGGATCTCATAACATATAATAGCTTGATGGACTTGTATGCTAGAGGTGGGGAGTCTTGGAAAGCCGAAGAGATTCTAAAGTCACTTAAGGGCCATGGGTTGGAGCCTGACTTAATCTCTTACAACACTGTTATCAATGGATTTTGCAAGCAAGGGCTTATGAATGAGGCCTTGAGAGTTCTGTCAGAGATGATGGTTGCAGGAATCAGGCCATGTTCGATAACTTATAACACCTTTGTTGCCGGTTACGTGAGTATGGATATGTTCAAAGAGGCAAATGATGTCGTTGGCTACATGATGTCGAATGATTGTAGGCCCGGTGAAGTCACGTACAAGACGATTGTTGATGGCTATTGTAGAATGAAGAAATTTGAAGAAGCCATGGAATTTGTTTCAAGAATTGCAGAGATGGATCCATTATTTGATGAGGGATTGATTCGGAGGCTAACTCTCCAGGTACAGGGGAAAGTTGGTACACATCAATGACATAGGAGGTACTACTGCATTTCCTTTGTTCATATGTTCTATGGTTTAAACAATTTGAGCAGATGGGTTAATTCTTGTCCATTATGTTCTTCACAAGCTTGATGAATTTGGTATAGTCTGGGGCAATTTTGCATATAGATCTGACAGCAGCTGCCTTTATTATGTGGCTGTAGCATTGTATTATTTAAAAAAAAGGAAAAGGACACTAAAGAAGACAAGAGAGAGAAAGAGAGAGGATGGAGAAGTTGGAAGCAGAGTTGAATTTTTTACCTTTGAGGTGTATCTGTTTGTAAATTTGAAAATTAACCTTTGCTATATTCATCGATTTGGTATACAAATTATTTTGTTTCCATTGCTGAAAAGAAGGAAAAATTGATTTATGTTGGAATATACATGGATAGAAAGTGAACGGAAGTACTTTATTGCTTTGAAGACCCGACATGCTATTTTCTTAAAACAGAATTTGTAGCCGACATTAAACCTAAATTTCCTTCTTTTGTTTGACGACAGGGTAAGTGAATTGTAGAAATAGAATAACCGAATTGGGGAGCATATGACAAGCCTTTATTATTCTACTTTATTTTTCTGCGTGTACCTACAAACTATATATCATTTGTGTCAAATTTCTTAGCATATTCAAGGTCTGGATCTTTCAAGTGAGGCATATATGCTTGATCTTATAGTTAATCTTGTTTCTATAAAAGATAAAATTGCTAGGTAAAAAGGTAGGAGATGTCATACCATAAAAAATTTGCTTATATCTTTCAAGTATACATTAGAATTTGGGAACTTCTTACATGAAAGACACAAGATGTAAAAGCAATTTGATATAGACAATACCACATAGCAAAATGCTGCCAATTTGAGTTGGCGTTCATTAATTTTTCCTTGGTCTTAATTAAGGTTAAATTATGTCCCTTGTCAACTTCGCAAAATTCTATCAGTTGGAACTGCTCATCATTGACTCGTCTTTAGTTTCGATAAAGATTACTATGTCCATTGTCCGTAATGAATTCTTTTTTCTTTTTCATTTCATACTAATTTGGTATGCAACTGATTTAAATTTCAAGTTGTCATTGTTTCTGATGCACCATGTTAACTTGATATGCTGAACTTAACATGAAATTTGAGAAGAATTTTCTAACAGTATTTTCCTGTGGAATTTGAATTGCCTCAAATTTTTTATAGTAATGAAGGACACGAATGATAATAGAACCATTACAAGATATCGGTAAACATATTGGGAACTAAATATATTGTGGAATGGACATCAGTGGAAATAATTTTATTGTTACTAGTGAAATGTTGATCATACATGAAATAGGTAGTGTTAATAATAGTTGAGGAAATAGGATTGTTGGAGAGGTTGCTGGTGTGAATTGCCTTATGACACACCAGTATTCGCCCTTCTGAGTATATGTGGTGAGCCAAAGTTTGTTTCATTGTTGAATCTCATGCAGACTCAGTTGCTATACATGCCATTTTTAGATTTTTGAATGTAAATAAAACATATGCTGTCTTGTAATTAGTTTTTAACTTATAAGATGTGATGTTACCTTATCGGTCTCCTACATAGCAGATGGCCTTTCTGTCAGTTTGTTTCTTGATGCCTGAATTGGTGATGAATGCTTTACCAACTATCCCACCTTTCCCTTTTGCATAAACTACACTTTTATTAGACATGTCAGCTTGAATCCTAATGTTTCTTTAATTTCTCTAATATTTATTTTAGATCCACAAAGTACAATATTTTGAAAAGGAACATGGAGCTAACGAGTTATTTGATTATAAAACATAAAATCTGGAGAAAAAGAAAATGTTGTTGAATATCGAGTCACCACAATATAAGTTTTGATGATGAGCAAATATATGTGTGTTAATAATATATTAAAGCAGATTTACGAAGAAGTAGGTTAACGTGATCAAGGCCAATGAATGAAGTTTTTAAAGAATCAAAGACCAGAGCTTGGAATTCAAAGCATACTCCAAAAAGATGCAAGGTACAATTATATTTTGATGTATTTATTCTTTTGTCATTTGATTAGAATGTTAAAGCCTTGATGAAGTACTTTATACATTTAGGTATTCATAGAAAAGTTTCGAAAAAGTTTTGAAAATATTTCAATTTATTTTTAAATAATGCTTTTTTGAGTCCATTAGTCGACCAATACCTGAGACTTGTCGACTAATTGAACATGAAAATAATGGCATGTCAGCATGTCAGATTAGTCGGCCCGTATTAGCCAGTTAGTCGACTAATCACATGACTAGTCAATTAACGGATGAACACTAGTCGACTAATTCAAAACAGAGAGTTTTGTAGTTTTCTGACATGACTGGTTAGTCGACTAGTGCCTTATGATTAATCGATTAAAGGTCATTAGTCAATTAACAGATGTGCACTAATTGACTAATGACATTACCGTTGCATAAAACAGAATTTTCACAAACTAGTCGTTACTAGCCGTTTTGAGGATGTTTTAGGGAATTTATTTTATAGGTTTTTAATCTATAAATACATGATAATTTCCTGGGATTTAAAAAATAAAAGATAATTATTTTTGTACGAAAAGTTTGTTTTTGTGCAAAAAGATTTTAAGAAAAATCCCTCATCTTGGCCTTCAAACTCAAAGCTCTCAACTTATTTTCTTAGCCAAATTTCTAGATATCTAATCCCTGATTTCAATATTCTAAATTAGAGATCCAATCATATTAGCCACTACTACAATTTGTGCCTCACGAAGGCTATATGAGATTGTTCATCATCTTCAATAAGGTTGTAAGTGCCAAAGGAGTGTTGCTCCAGCGGCATAAAGCCCTCGCTTGCTGCGAGGCCACCCGGGTTCGATCCCGGGTGCTTGGCGTCCCCGCGCGCGCCGCTAGCCTACTTTCCGAAGAATCAAAAAAAAAAAATAAGGTTGTAAGTATTTCTCTCTTGGCTTGTAAGAGGGAAAGGTAATTTTTACTTTTGAATTTTCAAAAGAGTTACTCTCGTTTGTGAGAGGGTTACACTCGAGCTTATTCGAGTGGGATTCTTTGCACCGGGATGTGGTGTAAAGGAAGGTTGTACCATTCTTTCGATTTGGAAGATATATTGAAAATCTCAGGTGGGCTTTATCGGGGACTGGAGGTAGGTCAGTGATTTGATCTTATTTCTTGCAAGTATTGTTTTTTAATTCCGCTGCGTACACTTATACTTTGCAAGAATATTATAGATTAAGATTCTCTTTGGTAACTCAAATTGATCTCTTTGATAGAAAATATTAGAATTTTTATAAAGTTTTTAAACACTATTTAACCGTATCTAGTGTTTTATACTTGTAATCTACATGATCCCCAATACCACTTGATGTCAGAGCGATCACGTGTCCTTTACATTTGGTATCAAAGCTTGCGTTTAAAGGATGTTATCAACTTTTGCATCGCAATTCCCAAAGGGTCATTCTACCACACGTCCACCTATGATTAAAGGCTTTAACTATGGCTCGTGGAAGGGGTGCTGATGATATACCTACAATTGATAAGCATCGATCTGTGGAACATAGTGGAGACCACATACAAGAGACCAACAACTCTAATGACCTTATATAGTGACACAGAGAATGTCAAAGGAAACATAAACGCCAAAGCTATGGATGCATTGTTCTGCTCAGTAGCTGCAAACGAGTTCAACCTTGTTTCAATGGCAACCATGGCATACGAAATTTGGCATGTGCTTGAGGTAATACACGAAGACACAAATAAAGTTGAAGACTTATCAAATTCTTTATATACACATAGGTCAGAACTATTTAAGATGAAGGAAGGGGAGTCCATCACTGAGATGTACACCTGTTTGATTAACATCACCAACTCCCTGTCGGTTTAGGCAAGAAGTGCAGCCAAACAAAGCTTGTATGAAAAACTCCATCTTACTTTACAATGGAATGTGAGAAGAAGACCACAGCTATTGAGGAAGCACACGATCTTTCAAAGCTCTCCATGAAAGATTTAATTAGAAATCTGATAGATCCGAAAAGAGGAATCCAACGATTTGATAATCAAAGTAGAAATATAGTAGCAAAAACATGATAAATGAATACACAAAGGTGTATTCTCCTCCCAAGACGCCAATAGAGGACGTTCGCACTCGTCTAAACTATGAAATTACTCCAATATTCAAAATATAGCATAAACCCTAACGACGGCTAGCTCCCCTATAAATAACCCAACTAGGGTTTTCGGCCAAGGGAGGCGTGCACGCATGGGTGCAGGTTTGGGCCGGCCTGCGGGCTAACCCGTGGGTGGGCCTTGGACGCGGGTTCTCCTTCGGGAATAAACCCGCGTCCCATCAATTCTCCCCCCAAAGAGCCACCTTGTTCTCAAGGTGGAAGTCAGGAAATCGCGTAGCCATCTCGTCTATAGCTTCCCACGTGCTCTCGTGCTCTGGCAAGCCCTTTCATTGCAGTAAAACCTGGTGCTCTCCAGCGGTCCCACGCCGCACCCCTTTCAATGCCTCAGGCTCCAGCCTCACCTCCATATCTGCCGTCAAAGTCTCTGGTAGGGTGGGGGATGGTGTGTGGTCTCCAATCGCTTGGCGGAGCTATGATACATGGAATCCTAGATGAATAACTGATCCTGGGGGCAAACTCAACCTGTAGGCCACCGGGCCAACTCTCGCTATAACCTCGAAAGGTCCAAAATACCACGGTGCTAGCTTCTCATTCCTCTTGTGCGCCAATGATTGCTGCCTGTAGGGTCTCGGCTTCAGATACACTATGTCTCCCACCGCGAACTGCACATCCCTGCGGTGTAAGTCTGCTCTCATCTTCATGACCTGCTGAGCCCTCGCCAGATGGAGCTTTAGCTCCTCCAAAACCTGATCCACTCTGCTAAATACTGCTCAACATTTGAAACTGGCGTCGACTCATACCCATAGTAAAGTAGATGAGGGGGTCCCTGCCATAAAGAATCCTGATGGGAGTCGTCTGTGCTGCCGTGTGAAATGATGTGTTATACCAGTATTCCGCCCATGCCAGCCAACAAGCCCACTCCTTGGGATTATCCGGTATGAAGCATTGCAGGTAGATCTCCACACTCCTGTTTACCCCCTTCGTCTGCCCATCAGTCTGAGGGTGGTAAGCCGTGCTTCGTTTCAACCCGTCCCTTGCAGCCTGAAAAGCTGCCAAAATCTACTTTGGAAAACATTGTCTCGGTCCGAGACGATGGACTTTGGAGGTCCATGCAGACGAATGATCTCCATCAAAAATACCTCTGCCATCGATACTGCGCTGTAAGGATGCCGAAGCGGAACAAAGTGCGCATATTTGCTGAGTCAGTCGACCACAACAAATATGACTGTATATCCACCCGATTTCGGCAAGCCATCTATGAAGTCCATTGAGAGGTCCTCTCATACTCGATCTGGCAAGGACAGCGGCTGTAGTAGTCCTCCTGGGAACATCACCTGGTACTTTTGACGCTGTCACACGTTACACTCTGCTACCATCCTCATCACATCCTTCTTCATCCCCTTCCAGTAGACCTCCATCGCTAGTCTCTGGTAGGTCTTGAGGGCTCCAGAATGTCCTCCGACGGCACTGCTGTGAAACTCCTGGAGTATGACAGGTAGATATGCAGATGTCCTCGGTAGCACCAATCTCCCTCAATAGAGTAGCCGTCCATCCTGAAGAGAATATACCGGGAACTCAGTCGACCCCTGTAGAAGAGCCTATCGTATGCCTGCTAACTCCGGGTCCTGCTCCACCTCCTGCTGTAGCGGCCCCCAGTCTAGAAGTATGGACACTGCTAGTGCGGCCAGCTTCGCCTCCTCTTCTCGCCGTGATAAGGCATCAGCCGCCTTGTTCTCCAGTCCCGGTGGATTCTCGATCTCAAACCTGTACCCCATCAGCTTCCGCACCCACTTCTGATGCTCATCTGCTACCATCCGCTGCTCTAATAAGTACTTCAAGCTCTGCTGATCGGTGCGTACAAGGAAACTTCGTCCCAACAAGTATGGCCCCCATTTCTGAATAGCCAAAACTATGGCCATCAGCTCTCTCTCGTAAACCGACCTCAGTCGGGCTCTAGCTGTCAACACCTGGCTGAAGTATGCAATGGGCCGCTGCTTCTGCATCAGCACCGCCCCTAGCCCGTGCCTTGACGCATCTGCCTCCACCACAAAAGGCCTGAAAAAGTCTGGTAGTGCCAAGACCGGTACTATAATCATGGCTTTCTTCAGAGCCTCAAAAGCTGCCGTCGCCTCCTCTCCCAGTGGAACTGGTCCTTCAGCAGCTTAGTCAACGACCAAGCGATCGTTCCATACCCCTCTACTAACCTGCGGTAGTATCCTGTCAACCCTAGAAACCCCCGCAGCAACCTGAGAGTGGTAGGGCGCGGCCAGTCCAGCATCGCCGCGATCTTCCCCCTGTCTGCTGCAACCCCATCTGCTGACACCACATGTCTAAGGTACTCTACATGTGGCTGCCCAAATAGGCACTTCTTCCGGTTCGCCACCAGCTGATGGTATTGCACTCCGTAAACACCACCTGCAGATGGTCCAGGTGCTCCTCCAAGGTGTGACTGTACACTAGTATATCGTCAAAGAAAACAAGTACAAATCGCCTCAGGTACGGTCAGAATACATTGTTCATAAGGAACTGGAAGGTGGCTGGTGCGTTCGTCAAGCCAAACGGCATGACGAGGAACTCGTAGTGGCCCCATGCGTCCTGAACGTCGCCTTGGGCACATCTTCCCGCCGCATCCTGATCTGATGGTAGTCTGACTTGAGATCTATCTTGCTGAACCAGGCTGACCCGTATAACTCGTCCAGGAGCTCGTCTGTCACCAGTATGGGGAGTTTATCTGGCACCGTCTCTTTGTTCAGTGCTCGGTAGTCCACACAGAAACGCCAGCTCCCATCCTTCTTCTTCACCAGGAGCACGGGACTGGAGAATGGGCTCACACTAGACTGAATCACTCCCGCCTTCACCATCTCAGCTACCATCCTCTCAATCTCATCCTTATGATGCTGGGGGTATCGGTAGGGTCTGACACTGATGGGGGAAACACCCTCCCGCAGTGCTATGGCGTGCTCATGGTCCCTCGACGGTGGCAGACCCCGAGGCTCCTGAAAGATCTCCTCAAACTGCGCCAACGTCTGCTGCATCTCTCCTGGCATGGTATGCTCTCCATTGGTATCTGTGCCTCCTCCCTCTGTTATGGTGTAAAGCTCAACCAGGTACCCTCCTCACTCGGTCTGTAAGGTCCTCAACATGGTCTTTAGTGAAACTACCGCTCTTCAAAGGCTGAGATCCCCCTGTAGAGTGACCGCTCTCCCCTCATCCTGGAACTCCATCCGCAGAAGCTTCCAGTTCATCGTCATCTCCCCAGCGTCTGTAACCATGTCATGCACATGATGACATCTGTGTTCCCCAATTCTAAATGTAGAAAGTCCGCCATCACCTGTATCCCCTGTAGGGTCAGCACCAACCCCCCTCAGACTCCCCGACTGCTCTTTTTCTTCCCCGTTTCCATCATCACACTGAAGCTCCCGCAGTCGGTCAGCTGCAGTCCCTGCTAGTCCACCACCCTCCTGGAGATGAAATTGTCGGTCGCCCCGCTGTCAATCAGCACGGTCACCTCCTGCTTGCCGATCTCCTCCATCAACTTCATAGTGTGGTTCGGGGTGAACCCTACCACGGAGTTAAGGGACACTTCTGCTATGTCCAGCTGATGGCCCTCGGGCTCCTCCTCCTCCTGCTCAGTGCTCTCGTCCTAGATGTCCTCGTCTACATCGTCATCCTCCGACAGCAGAACCTTGTAACTTGCGCCCTGCGCATACGTGGCCTGGCGTGAACCTCTCGTCACACCGGAAGCATAAGCCCTTCTGACGCTTCTCCCTCATCTCAGCATCCGTCATCCTCCTGAATTGTCCTCCTGCTGGGGCAGCGCTGCTCCTCTCCCCCGTCTTCTCCTTGCTCGTCTGGCCCGTCCCTGTGGTGGTCCCGGCTCCTCCCGCTCCAGATGAGGTGCCCCTCTGTATCTGACCACTGTAGCCGATTCTGACTCTTCTCTCCTCAGTCTAAGAGTCCTCTACCATCTGCGCCATCTCTATGGCCTCAGAAAGTCCCCTGGGTTTGTAGGATCTCACTGCAGCTCGAAGGCTGGGTCTCAGCCCCTTCAGGAAGGTGCCCTCTAGTGACTCGTCTGAGACGCCATGGACTCTCCATGCCAACGTCTCGAACCTCTCAATGTACTCCCGCACGGGTCCCTCCTGCATGAGAGTATATAACTGCTCGTGAAGGTTTCCCAAATGGGGATCCCTGAACTTCTCCAACACGAGGTCCTTCAACTCCTCCCAGCAGCAAATCTGTTGCATCCTTTCCTTCCACTGGTATCACCCTAAGGCTCTCCCCTCCATGCAAATGGCTGTCGCCTCCAACTTCTGTGCATCGGTCATGTGGTACGCTGCGAAATATCTGTCTGCTGTGAACAACCAGGCATGCAGATCCTCCCTTGTGAACAATGACATCTTCAGCTTCCGCACTCTGCAGTCTTCTCCAAAGTGCCCCTGATCGGACCTCCCTTCAGTACGGTGATGCGACCGATAGTGCTATTGCCTTTCATCCTGGGTCTCGTATTGTCTAGGTGGCACTCCTCCTCGGCCCCCATAGTCCCCTCGGGGACCTCCATGCCTGCCCTCGAAGTCATCCCAACCTGCATCATCGCCAAACTCAGCCTCGTAGCCTCCACCGCCGTCGTCATAATAGTCTCTTCCCCGTCCTCCGTAATACTGGCCCTCTCCTAGCTTGGGTCCCTCCCACTCAGATCTGTCCTAGAGGTGCTCCTCAGGGCCACGCCACTGTCCGGGTAAGCCACGGGGGTCCGATCTGCGCTGAATATGCTCCGTTCTGCCCGGAAACTGGGCCTCCATTGCTCGTCGTTGTCCCAAAGGCCCCAAAACCCCCCTGGGGCCCTGTCTGCACGCGTCTCCCCCTGGCGGCTGCCAGGGGGTCATCCGGCCTTGTCCGCCCTCCGGCGGGGCCCGCCGGGGCTCCGGAGGGCCGGCAGGCCCTGTCGGGGGTCCGGCGGGGTCGACGGGCCCTGTCGGGGGTCCGGTAGGGTCCCGCCGGCCCTGCCGGGCATCGCCAAAGGCGTGGCAGACCCCCGCCTAATTCCGGCGGCGGCCGGTCCCTATGTTGGTTCTGGGGGTTCGGCCGCCCTTCGATTCCTTGTCGCGCCGTCTGAAAGGGGCGGCTAGGGCTGCCGCCCCCCCTGTGATTCCACCGCCCTTCGCCGCACCTCTTCGCGATAATCAACCCTTTTCGGCTCATCGCCTTCATCTTCCTCAAATTCCTCCTCCTCAAAAGGACGATCCGGGTCAACAATCTCTTCTTTTTTCCTTTCACTTCTTCAAAGGTGTCGCCTTTGATATCGATTTAAGGTTTCCTCCATCGGGGTGACCCGTCGGCACTTGGGAGAGAAGCTTCGTCAATTGTTCCCCTTGCTTGGATTGATTAGTCGCCAATAAGTTGATGGAATCCGCCAATGACTTCATTGCCTTCATCGTCTCTTCGTGTGATTTCTTCACCCCTTCAATTTCCCCCATGAATTTTTCTTCCAAAGTGTCGAATTTATCCTTCGATCTCGTTGTCGGCGCCACCATGGATCGTCACGTGATCTGATACCAAATTGATAGATTCGAAAAGAGGAATCCAACGATTTTATAATCAAAGTAGAAATACAGTAGCAAAATACACGATAAATGAATACAAAAAGGTGTATTCTCCTCCCAAGACGCCAATAGAGGACGTCCGCACTCGTCTAAACTATGAAATCACTCCAATATTCAAAATATAGCATATACCCTAACGACGGCTAGCTCCCCTATAAATAACCCAACTAGGGTTTTCGGCCAAGGGAGGCGCGCGCGCATGGGTGCGGATTTGGCCGGCCTGCGGGCTAACCCGCGGGTGGGCCTTGGACGCGGGTTCTCCTTTGGGAATAAACCCGCGTCCCATCAAAATCTTATGGCTTAATTAGAAGAAAGAAAGCACGAAGATCAATCCAAAAAGAAAGATTTAATTAGAAATCTTATGGCTTAATTAGAAAAAGAAAGCACTCATATTCAAACCAACTTCTGATTCAGAAGAACCAGAAAATGAAAAGGAAGATATAGCTCTATTGACAAGAAATTTCAAGAGATATCTAAGAGTAAGTTGAAATCAAATAGTTAAATTATCTAATGAAACTGTTGTTTGCTATAGATACAATAAACCATATAATTATAAGAAAGACTGCCTCTAATAAAGAGCAATGCCCAAATTAATGATAAGCCGATGAGGCCAAAGAAGGCTCTCACGGTAAAATAGGATGACTACTCAGATTTCTCATCCGATGAAGAAGAGGAGAATGACGAGGAACAAAACAACATGTGCTTTATGACACACATGGATAACGAGGTAAGTTTTAAATCATAATCTGATTCTGATAATGATAATGATGATGATATTTATACTGTTTTTAGAAATTTGTATAACCAACATGAAATTTGTATGACCAACATGAGAAACTGTTAAAAGAACACTCAAAATTAAAACGGATTCATGGAAAGTGGTCTAGGAGTGATGACATTTCATTAACTAATAAGTTGTTAGAGGAAGAAAATCAAAAATTAAATAATGAGAACAACATGCTTAGAAATGAATATATGAACCTAAATAATAGGTTAACTGAATTATAAATGAATATATCTACAATAAAGATAAAATATGATGAACTTTACAATAATGTAGATAATTCAACAAGGGAAAATAAAATTTGAGTAATTTATTATTTTCACAAAAAATAATTAATAATAAATTTGGATTAGGTTATAATAATAAGTTTAAACAAAAACATACTTTTATGTACACCACATTTGCTAGGGGAAACAAGAGTAAAAAACGATAACTTACAAAGCATGAACAAACCTAAGTCAAATAAACTACAAGTGATTAAAAAATCATTATAGCAATGTGGATACTTGATGTCTTTAGTTATCAAAATAGGGGTAAATATTATTCCAGGCTTGTATATTTATTTTACACAAATATGGAAAATGTTGAAAATAGTGAAATAATGAGCTTAGTAAAATGTGTTCAAATAAAATTATCTTGTAAGAAAATAGGAGAGATTCTCAACATCCTTGGCCATGGATTAATTTTAAATGAAACTGTTATGGATGACGAGGATATAATGTCTAACATGATCATCAATGTATAACCTATTAGGGTAGGCATATCATTAAACCTCATATGCGCACAAGCTAGGTTGATTGTCAGAATTTTGTCATACAATCTCAGTCAGAAACCTCATAGTTTTTTCTAGGCCAACTCAATGTTGATTGGGCACAAATAATTTATGATAATATAGCCAAACCATATTTTCATCCATCAATCATGGCTGCATATTAACTAGGATCTTCATGCATTTCAAGGTTCCTTTAAAATCTAAAACTGCTTCTAGCATGATACTATTCATCGGTCTACTATTTATGGGATGCTTCTCCCTAATTCTAATAAAGAAGAACCCCTTCCTGAACCTGAACCACATCATGCAGCAGGTTCCTCCATTGGTTCACTCACAACTCTGTCACATATGATCATTTTCAAGCTTTAAGAAACGATGTCTATTGCATGATGAATCAATTAGGACAAGTACAGTAAAATCAAGATCAACTTATGCTTAACCAAACAACAAATGATGAGAGATGTCTGATCTTGAGGAAAGACTCGATCGAAAATCCCCAAAGGATTAAATCATGATGTACTTCGAGTGTTGAGAGAAATTTGATGTATTGTGAACAATGGTTGATGGGTTGTAATTTGTGTTTTGTGTTGAACAATGGTTGATGATGTGTCTTGTAATGAATTTGGTTTTGTCGTAGAATGAATTTGACACATAATATATTCAACATGTTCAATTAATGAAGTACTAGAAATAACCAGTGCACACAGTGCACAGAGCCAAAAAACACACGAACATGATGCGGTGTACGTGCGCAAACGAAAAGCAGTGAGGAGTATGTGTGTATGTGTCGGTATCGTCGGAAGGTAAAAGGATAAATACAAAAACCTTGGAGGTTATAGTGGAAAAATCCCCTAGGGCAAAAATGTAAATAAGTGAGATTGTGGGTGATTGTTTGGAATGAGGAGGGAATGTCAATCATGTAAATAAGTGATGAGATGCTGGGTTTTTGTCCTAGGTGGCATCCCATGTGGCGATGTGACATTGCCACATGGGAGAAACATGCCACATAGGACAAATATCCTCTATTGTATAATAGATGTTTGAATTTCCAATTGCAAATTTCCACATTGAAATTTGGATATCATGGCTTTGTTATTTTGATAGAATCTTAGTATGACAAATTTTTGAATGTGTTTCATGTTATAAGCTACTCACGTGGCTATAAGATTCACCATTAAGATATTTGTTTCAATTGACACGATACTTTGATATATATGAGATGTATGTGATATCCATTGTGATATATTACATATATAAGTGACATGTTCACTTGACACACAAATATGCACATTGTAGTATAAACATGCCATTTGAGTTATTATAATTGCTTCATTTTTGTCAAAATGACCATTTTTAGATTTCTCATATGAGTTATGCTCATGCTTGCTTTAAAGATTTTTTATGCATACATGACACATTATGAGAATTTTATTTTGCATATGATAATTTGTGTCAAAATTGGTTCAACAATTAATAGGATTTAATGAAATTACTCAACATGTTTATTAAGATAATATTGAAATATTGAGTCACTTTAATATTTATCAACCTGTTTTGAGGACTACTTGGATAACTTAAAAGTTCGACTCATGATTTTTGAATTTACATGGTAATTTTGAATCACTACCATAATTTTTGAATTTACATGGTAATTTTGATTCACTACCATACTTATGATAATAACATAGGGAGAGTTCTATTCATGGTTTGAGGTATCGCCCGATACCTCTTGGTATCGGATGTATCGGACAGGTACTGCCCAGTATCGGTCCGAAACGGTAGCATAAAATCGGTATCGGCCGAAACCCTAGGGTTTCGGTCGGTTTCGCCCAGTATCGGACGAAACTGGTTTCGGCCAGCAAATGGGTAAGAAACTGGCCAAAATAAAAAAAAAAGAGGAAGAAGAAGAAACTGAAAAAAAACGAAAAATCAAACTTACCTCGCCGCGCCTCGCCGCCGCCTGCCGCCGCGTCTCGCCGCCGCCTGCCGCCGCCTGTCGCCGCCTGCCGCCTGCCGCCTGATGTCGCCTGCCGCCGCTGCCGCCGCTGCCGCCGCTTCCGTGAGAGAACGAGAGAGGGGGGACCGCGAGAGAGAGGGGGGACCGCGAGAGAGAGAATGCGTGAGAGAGAAGAATATTTTGAATGGTAAACTTGTAAATAAGTTATATGTGTAGAGGAAGATATTTTATGGCAACTTTGTAAATAAGTGATATGTGCACAAAGCAAAATGGTAGGTACACAAAGCAACTCCAAGGCAAACTTGCAAATAAGCGATACGTGCGCAAAGTAAAACGGTGGGTGTGCAAGGCAAAATTCTAGATACTTTAGTTTTTTTACTTATCTCTATTATGAATCAAGTATTTAGGGGAGAGCCCTCAAGTCTATATTTATAGCCAAAGGGGAGAATACAAGTGGGTATGGGCCCAACCACTTGGGTTGGCCCAATAACTCACTAACCCAGTAAATACCCATTCACAACACTCCCCCTTATCCAGCCATGGTTGTGGACCCCGCTCATGAATACTTCAGGATTCTGAGCCTGTATGGGTCTCACATGGGGTGGATACTTCAGGATCCTGAGTTGGTGAGATTTGCCTCGTTAAAACCTTTGGCTATGGAAAACCCAGTGGGAAAAACCATAGTTAAGGAAAAAGAGTGCAAACTCTGCCAAACTCCCCTTGATCTGTACAAGCTCTCAAGCTTTCAGATCTCTTAGGCGTCTCATTCCAATCCTATGTACAAGTTTTCTAAAGGTAGCAGTAGGAAGAGCTTTGGTGAACAAATTTGCCAAATTGTCACATGACTGCACTTGTCTGATGTCGATCTTGCCATCTCTCTGTAGCTCATGCGTCCAGAAGAACTTTGGTGAAATGTGTTTCGTTCTGTCGCCTTTGATGAAGCCACCTCGTAGCTGAGCTATGCAAGCAGCATTGTCCTCGAACATGGTAGTGGGCTCGAGGTCTCCCGTCTTCAGTCCGGTCGTAGACAAGATGTGGTGGATGACGGAGCGTAGCCATACGCATTCTCTGCTTGCTTCATGGATGGCAATGATCTCCGAGTGATTGGATGAGGTTGCCGTCAAGGTTTGCTTGATGGATCTCCAGGAAATGGCTGTCCCTCCGTAGGTAAACACGTACCCAGTCTGTGATTTTGCTTTGTGGGGATCAGACAAGTACCCTGCATCAGCATAACCTGCAAGTGTAGAGGATGTTCCATTTTTGTAGAAGAGTCCCAAATCTGTAGACCCTTGGAGGTAGCGCAGAAGGTGCTTTACCCCGGTCCAGTGGCGCTGCGTAGGCGCTGCACTGTATCTGGCAAGCAAATTTACTGCGAACGCTATATCGGGACGCGTGCAGTTTGCCAGATATAGTAGTGCTCCGATGGCACTCAGATAGGGAACTTCCGGACCAAGTATATCCTCCCCTTCTTCCAGCGGCCGGAAGGGGTCTTTATGTGCATCCAGTGATCGTACTACCATAGGTGTACTTAGTGGATGGCAATGGTCCATATGGAATCTTTGCAACATTTTCTTCGTATATGTGGTTTGGTGTAATAGGATTCCGTCTTTCTGATGTTCAATCTGTAAGCCAAGGCAGAATTTGGTTTTGCCTAGGTCTTTCATTTCGAATTCTTTTGTTAGGCTTACAGATATCTCAGTGATCTCTTCGGGAGATCCTATGAGATTCAGATCGTCTACGTAGACAGCTATTATCACGAATCCTTTTCCCTTTGTTCTTATGAAGATACAAGGGCAGACTTCATTGTTCGTGAATCCTTGTTGAACAAGGAACTCACTGAGTCTATTATACCACATTCTTCCTGATTGTTTGAGACCATACAATGATCTTTGTAGCTTAAAAGAATAGACGTCCCGAGGTCTATCTTTCAGTTCAGCAGGCATTGAAAAGCCATCAGGAAGTTTCATGTAGATCTCCTTGTCGAGATTGCCGTATAGATACGCAATCACAACATCCATTAGCTGCATATCTAGGCCTTCCTTTGCTGTTAAGCTTATCAGGAATCTGAACGTGATCGCATCCATGACCGGGGAGTATGTTTCGTCATAGTCTATGCCCGGTCTTTGGGAAAATCCCTGTGCTACAAGTCTAGCTTTGTAGCGTGCGATCTCATTATTTTCGTTTCTTTTTCTGACGAATACCCATTTGTATCCCACAGGTTTGACATCGGTAGGTGTCTGGACTATTTGCCCAAAGACTTTTCGTTTCTGAAGCGAGTCCAGCTCGGCTTCTATTGCCTGATTCCACTTTGGCCAATCATCTCTACGTTTGCATTCAGCAACGGAGTGTGGTTCATAATCATCATCGCTTCCGGCGACGTGAATGGCAATGTGAAACGCGAAGTCATCGTCGACGACTGTACTCTTTCTGTCCAATACCTCCCCTGTACGTACATAATTTAGTGATATTTCTGTTTCTCCCGGCAGTTCCTCTGCAGTGGATTCCGGGAGGGGAGAGGGTATGGACACGAGCTCGTTTCTCTGTGGGGGTATCGTCCCAAGGTCTCCGGATACTTTTCTTTTTCTTGGATTTTTATCCTTGGAGCCTGGTGGTCTGCCTCTTTTCTGTTGAGGTGCAGCCACTTCTGCTGCCGGTGGATTGCATCCATCCTTCGGGATGTCAATCCTAGCTGGAGTATTCGCAGCAGGGATGTGTGATCTGACAATCTTCTGGTTGTCAGTGAACGAGTCCGGTAATCTGTGGACTGTGTCCTGGATGTGTAAGATCTTCCGGATCTCATCATCACATTGTCTTGTTACCGGATCGTAGTGGGTCAAGCTTTTTGTATCCCACGTCAACATTTGCTTTGCACTAGACTTTTCGATGTCTAGGCCCATTTTGGGGAAATGCGTCTCATCAAAATTGCAGTCTTCAAGGCGTGCCTTGAAGGCGTCCCCCGTTTGGGGTTCTAGGTATCTTATAATGGAGGGTGAGTCAAACCCTACGTAGATACCTAGGCGACGTTGAGGGCCCATCTTGGTCCTCTGTGGTGGTGCAATGGGGATATAAACTGCGCAGCCGAAGATTCTCAAGTGAGAGATGTTCGGCGGCGTTCCATATGCGAGTTGCATTGGAGATAGACTCTGACCTCCTGATGGTCTTATTTTTATTAGTGATGCAGCATGCAAAATTGCATGTCCCCATGCATCCACCGGCAACTGGGATTTCATCAGCAATGGTCGTGCGATCCATTGGAGTCTTTTGATTAGCGACTCAGCTAACCCATTTTGGGTGTGAACATGTGGCACCGGATGTTCAATTTCTATTCCCGTTGCCTGGCAATATTCTTGGAATGACTGAGAGGTAAATTCCCCCGCATTATCCAGACGTATTTTCTTTATTTGGTTGTCTGGGAAATGCGCCCGCAACTTTATTATCTGTGCCAAAAGCTTTGGAAAAGCTAAGTTGCGGGTTGAAAGTAGACACACATACGAGTATTTCGAAGATGCATCAATCAGTACCATAAAGTACCGAAAAGGCCCGCTAGGGGGGTGGATAGGTCCACATATGTCTCCATGTATTCTTTCAAGGAAGCTAGGAGACTCGATATCCACTTTAAGTGGTGATGGCCTTGTTATTAATTTACCCTTAAAGCAGGGTACACAAGGGAATTCTCCCTTCTGAAGAATCTTCTGGTTCTTCAGGTTATGCCCGTGGGATTGTGCTAGGATGCGGTGCATCATCACAGATCCGGGGTGGCCAAGTCTATCGTGCCAAAGTAAGAATTTAGCCGATGTCGGGCACTTCAGGTGCTCCGTCAGGTTTGCTTCCTCTCTCCGAATTTTTGTATGGTAGAGGCCTGATGAGAGGCTCTCAAAACGTTCAAGAATGGTTTTAACTCCAGTTTCTTGAGACGTTACATACAGTAATTCGTTTTTTTTGACATTTGCTGTTTCCAAGTGGAATCCGTTAAAACGGATATCTTTGAAACTTAGTAAGTTTCTCTTGGAATTCGGAGAGTAAAGTGCATCTTTTATTTTTATTTCTGTTCCATTGGGGAGCAACAAGGTTGCATTCCCAGAACCTTCAATTATGTCCGATGGCCCTGAAATTGTGTTTACAGGGCTCTTATACGGGATAATGCTATGAAAATAGCATTTGTGTTGAAGGATCGTATGTGTTGACGCGCTGTCTACTAAGCAGTCATGAGAGCATTCCATCTAAAAAAATGAGTAAACATTTGCATTCAGAAAAGCTAAATTTTATTCAGCAGAATTGAAGGTACATAAAAGCTCTCATGAAATAGAAATGTTCATACAATAGAAATGCTAAGATAAATGATAACGGGCTAATCAAGCAGATTATCTGACTCGAAGTCTTTTGCTGTAAATTTGACTGCATTGTTCGCAGCCACCAGGTTTGATTCAGCATTCTTTTTCTTGCTTTGTTTATAAAGCTCCTGGAGATGCACTGGGGTCCTGCACACTCTAGACCAGTGGCCTGTCATGCCACAGCTGTGGCACTGGTCTTCCCAGTCCCTCTTGGGTGGGGGTGCATTGTTTTTCTTGTTATCATTCCTGCGCCAGGTGAACTTGCGCTTCCCTTCATTCTTGCGCTGCTGTGGTGGGACCTTGGCTCTTTTCTGTTGCCCCCCTTTCTGTGGTCTTTCTTTTCTTTTATTGTCCCTCTTCTTTTTGAAGGAAGAGGTATGGTGAGCTTCTGGTAGGGGGACAGTGCCGGGAGGGCGCATATTGTGAGTGGCGAGAAGAAGCTCTCTGTTTTGCTCGGCCATGAGAAGACATGACAGCAGCTCTGAATACTTGGTGAACTTACGTTCACGGTATTGCTGCATAAGTATCGCATCCTTTTCATGGAAAGACGTATACGTCTTTTCCAGCATGCGATCTTCTGAGACTTTTTCACCACACAACTTCAGGCGTGAGGTGATGCTAAAAAGTGCTGAGTTGTACTCAGCAATGGACTTAAAGTCCTGCAGTCTCAGGTTCTCCCACTCATATCTCGCCCTTGGGAGTATGACATCTCTCTGATGTTTATACCTGTCCTCAAGGGCGGTCCATAGCTCAAGTGGATCTTCGACCGTAAGGTACTCAGCCTTTAAGGTCTTGTCCACATGGCGGCGAATATAGATGATGGCTTGCGCCTTCTCTATATCGCTAACATTTTCTTTTTCAGTCACAGCAGTGATGAGGGACTTGGCCCGCAGGTGAAACTTAACATCTAGCTGCCAGCTTAGATAGTTTCTGCCTGATGCATCCAGCACTTCAAAGTCAACGCTTGCAATTTTAGCCATTTATCTAGCAGAGCACAAACATGCATGAATTAATAATCAACCAGAAAAACATTTTCATGCGGAAGCAATATTTAATGAAAAGCTAAATGTGTGGATCGGCCAGTCCCACAAGAAAGAGTCCAAAAAGTCCACAGTCCAAATTATACAAATTTGCAGCTTGAATTAAAATGAAAATACAACTTTGGAAACCCCGTGGGTCCCATTTTAATATCTTCGTCTTCAAGCGTTGCTTCCGACTCCATGGAAGTAGGTCTTCTTTCTTTGACATTTACATAAATTCCTCACTACAATTTCTCTCAAAAATAAAAGAAAAAGTGCGGGAAATAAACTGTGGGACTAAACGGCCGATCCAAAAACCACATTTAGCAATTCATGCAAGAATATTGTGCTCATCATCATTTTCATCCACAGACATCACAGGCAGTTTATTCATATGAGGATAAAGCAATATTTAATCACTTAATAATTATTGGACCACTGGGCAACGTCATACACCGTTAGGTTAGGTAACTAACGGCAGAGCGGTCGCATGATCTTCCTAATTATTAAGTTTTTAAATAAAATGTACAACCCGCAAATAATATCCACATAATTTTGCCAGAGATGTAAAGCATGTAAAAGGGATTACGATGCATAGGTTGTAAAGTAAATGAGTTTAATCAATCAAATTGATTAAGAGCCCAAAATTAACATTTTCTTTGTCAGAGGGAAAAGTCTCCCTCGTCATCCCAAAAGGTCCCCAAAAAAAATCCCCAAAACGCCCTTGTCTGCCCGATATTCGTCCCGTAATTTACCGTGATTTTTCACGAATATTTTGACTTTGAATCCCCGTTTTAAAACAATTTTTAGGCTAATAGGTTGCCTTTTGAGGCACATTCATAGCCCTATTGCCTCCCCCCAATTTTTTTTTGATGAAAATCTGTGGGCCTGAAGCCCACAGATCTGCTGTGGGCTTTAGGCCCACAGATCTTTTTTTATGAAAATCTGTGGGCCTGAAGCCCACAGATCTGCTGTGGGCTTCAGGCCCACAGATCTGTTTTTTTGTGAGAAAGAGTTCTGTGGGCCTGAAGCCCACAGATCTGCTGTGGGCTTCAGGCCCACAGCACTGTTTTTTTTCTCTGTGCGTTGGGTTACGGCGGGGGGGGGGGGGGGGGGGGGCGCCGCCGCCGCCGCCGCCCCGCAGAGGGGGGCGCGGCCAGGGGGCCGCCGCCCCCCGCTGCGGGGGGAGCGGCGGGGGCCGCTGCCCCCCTGCAGAGGGGGGAAGCGGCCTGGGGGCCGCCGCCCCCCGCTGCGGGGGGGACGGCGGGGGGGGGGGGGGGGGGGGGGGGCGCCGCCCCCCGCTGCGGGGGGCGCGGCCTGGGGGCCGCCCCCCCGCAGAGGGGGAAGCGGCCAGGGGGCCGCCGCCCCCCTCTGTGGGGGGGGGACGGCGGGGGGGGGGGGGGGGGGGGGGGGGGGGGGGGGCGCCGCCCCCCCTTAGGGGCGGGGCGGCGGCGGCCGCCCCCCCTGCAGGGGAGGGCGGCGGCAGGGGCCGCGCCGCCCCCCCTGCAGGGGGGTGGGCGGCGGCAGAGGTAGGCTCCCCCATGGGGGGGAAGCGTGGCCGGGGGGGATTGGGGGGGGTAGTTTTAGGGTTTGATAAAATCCAAAAAAAATTGTGTTTTTACCCTAAAAATTGGGGTTTTACCCCAAAAATTGGGGTTCTTGGGATGAAAAATCCGTCGTTTTGAAGGCGACGATGAATCCCCATGACGATCTTGTGAGATCTAGGGGAGGTTTAATCATACGTATGATTTAAAAACCTTGTTTTTAGAGTTTTTACCTCTATATCCGTCCTCCGGATATAGCGACGGTTGCTCGAAGCCCTATGCGGATGACGACCCTTGATGGAGGAAGCCTTGCACCGCGCTCGTCAATCTCCCGTCTCGCCTTCGCCTTCGCCTTTGCAACGAACGGAAAAAAAATTTGTGGAAAACAAAAAATTTTAGAGGCTCGTGCTGATAACGTATTATGAATCAAGTATTGAGGGGAGAGCCCTCAAGTCTATATTTATAGCCAAAGGGGAGAATACAAGTGGGTATGGGCCCAACCACTTGGGTTGGCCCAATAACTCACCAACCCAGTAAATACCCATTCACAACAATCTCAGAGATTTTATGTATTTAAAACTATCGATACTGACCAACCAAAACCCACATCCGATACCGCCGAAACGGACGATATCGATACCGAAACTTAAATTTTCGAGAGAGCGATACCCTCTCCGAAACCGATACCTAAAATTTTGGTTCTATTGAGTCACTCCCATCCTCTTTGTTAATAAGAAAGGGGAAAGATATAACAAATTGTGTAAATATTTTGATAAAAGGGGAGAATATGACAAATGGGGATAGATATAATAATTTAAGATACAATTTGTCAAAGGGAAAGAGATATAATATAAGATAACTTTGGAATAATAATTGGTATTTATATTTTTGAGTAACTTGTTTAGAATGAAAATATTTATATTTTTAAGTATCTTGTTTAAATCAAAAATATTTATATTTGAGTAACTTGCATGTACATTGTTTTTCTATCCCATGGACATCAATTGTATAACATTGGTTATAGTGCATCCATGGCATGAATAAGTGCAAATATTGTTAAAAACAATGTATACTTGAATATTTTATACTTAGACATTCATATAGCACAATTCTATGATACATATATAAATATGCTTGTGACTAACGTGCAATCTTGCAGTGAGAGCTTTAATATGATTATTGTTAACCTATACGCGTCTTTGCAGGGTAGTAAGTATATTTTCATATTTAACGTATTATATGTATGCCATCATCAAAAAGGGAGAATGTTGAATATTGAGTCGTCTTAATATTGGTTTTGAGGATGAACAAACATATTTATTTGTTAGTAATCTATGAATACACATTTAAGAAGTAGATTAAAGTTTAGTGAAGGTGATCAATGCTAAGAAATGAAGTTTTTGAAGAATCAAAGACAAGATCTTGGAATTCAAAGCATACATCAATAAGATTCAAGGTAAAATCATATTTTGATGCATTTATTTTTTTGTCATTTGATTAGAATCTTAAAGCATTGATAAAGCACGTCACACACATGAATTCTTAGAAAAAGTTTTGTTTTCCTAAGTTTTAAGGCCAAAACAATTCTTTTCTGAGTACATTAGTCGATCAATACCTAAGACTTGTAGACTAATAGGACATGTAAACAATGACTTGTCAGTATGTCAGATTAGTAGATCAGTGTTATTCAGTTAGTCGACTAATCACATGACTAGCTGACTAACAGACGAACGCTAGTCGACTAATTCAAAATAGAGAGTTTTGTAGTTTCTTGACATGATTGGCTAGTCGACTAGTGCCTTATAATTGGTCGACTAACAGCCATTAGTCTACTAACAGATGTGCACTAGTCGACTAATAACATTACCGTTGCACAGGATTTAATTTCTGCAAACTAACCATATTAACCGTATTAAGTGGACTCTACCTTGTGATTGGCTGTTGTGCTCTAGGCGTCTGGTCCCTAACTAAACGCCTGAGCTAGTCAACGCCCAAATAATAGAGAGTTGAAAGAAATTACTAGAATTGCCACTCAGCCGTCTAATTTTGTCCAGCCAACCACCTGATTGCTTAAGCTCTGACACAACGGATACGCCAGACAACTGTGCTGATCGTCCAGACGTCTGGAGCCAATGCTATAGACTTCTGACAAGTTGCTCCAGACGTCTGACAAAAGGCCAGACGTCTGATCCTGGGCAGACAGCCCAGATCTTGGAATTTGCAGTACAAATTTCAACACTCTACCCTACAACAAATTGCAAATTCCACAGATACCACTAGCACACCGTCAGCAAGCTCTACACTGATCATAGCAACTCGGCCACTCCATGTGCCTCCTTGTCGTCCTCGGAAACTATGCCCTTCGGTGCCACACTCATCCATCAAATAAATCAAGCTCAATCAAGTCTTGAGCGTGATGACAGAAACATGTTTGGTGAACATGTCTGCATGATTCTTTTCTTTCAAAACCTTCTAAAGCTCAATCACTTGCCTTTTCTCTACCAGAAAGCAATCATGCACCTCAATGTGTTTGGTTTTCGAACTGTAGGCCAGATGCTTGGCAAGATGTATGTCGCTTTGGGTCTCATTGAACACTGCCGACGATCTCTACGGCATGCTCAAATCCTATAGCAGACTCCCGGGGTATTTCACCTTCTTCATAGCTTCTACTGCGGCAATTAGCTTGGCTTCTGTGGTTGACAACACAACCACAGACTATTGGACAGATCTCCACGACACTGTTGCAGTGCCCAATGTGAACACATACCTTGTGTTAGATCTCTGCCTGTCCTTATCGCCTGTATAGTCTGAGTCACATAACCCGGTCAGTATCACGCCGTCTTCTGTCAAAATGCAGGCCGACACCAACTGTACCATGCATGTATCACATAATCCACTTGGCCTGCTAATGCTCATTTTCGGTGTTTGACATGTATCTGCTCACAACCCTGACTGCATGTGCAAGATCTGGACGCGTGCAAACCATCACGTACATAAGATTTCCCACTGACTAGTATACGACACTTGAGACATCAGCTTCTTCTCATCATCGGTGCTAGGTGAATGCAACGCTGACAGTTGAAAATGAGCTTCAAGGGGTGTAGAAACATGCTTTGCACTCTCCATCCCACAACGGACGAGAACTTTCTGAATATACTCTTTTTGACACAACCTCAACTCACCCTTCTTCCTATTCCTGGTAACCTTCATACCTAGGATCTTCTTCGCCGGGTCCAAGTCCTTCATGTCGGACTCTCTACCCAGCTCTAACGTAAACTTCTTGACCTCAGACATATTGCATGAAGCAATCAACATGTCGTTAACATATATCAATAGATAGACGCGGGAATCATCATGCAATGTGCGTACATAAACACATTGATCCTTCACGCTCCGCTCGTATCCAATGCCCATCATGAAGCTGTCAAATCTCTTCTACCATTGCCTCGGGGGCTGCTTTAGTCCATACAGAGATTTCTTCAATTTGCAGACGAACCTCTTCTTCTCCTCTAACACGAGACCCTCCGGTTGGTGCATGTAAAGTTCTTCATCCAATTGCAATGTAGAAAAGCGGTCTTGACATCGAGTTGTTCCAACTCTATGTCTATGGATGCGACTAATGCTAGCAAACATATGATGGAAGTGCGTATTACCACTGGAGAAACTAGCTCATTGTAGTCCTCTCCCTTCAACTGTGCAAATCCCTTAGCCACTAGCCGGGCTTTAAATCGGACATCACCATCTTCGATGGAGCTATCCTTTACCTTGTACAACCTATGGTACGCTTGTCTTCCGTTAGACGAACCAAATCCCACGTGTCATTGTGGTGGAGCGACACCATTTCTTCTTCCATGGCACCTTGTCAATTGGTAACCTCATTTGAGCTCATGGCTCCACCATTGGTCAACGTCTCCTCGTGCTCGATATTCAATGCATATGATGCCAAGTCGTCAAATGAGAATGCCATGTAGTCCCATGCACCTAATCTCTCGGGTGCCTTCTTGGTCCTCTTGGACCTTTGCACCTCATCAGTATAAAACTCACCATGTGCCTGAGTCTGCACGGGTGTCTGCACTTGGTCCTCTATTTGGACCTCATCATGTTGATGGGCCTGGGCCCAAACCCATGCGGGTTTGCACCCGACACTCTTTTTTGTACTTGCCCTTTCCGAGTCCTCCTTGGAGTAGGATTCCCCCTCCCGCCCCGAGTCCTACTTGGAGTAGGATTCCCCCTCCCGCCCCGAGTCCTCCTTGGAGTAGGATTCCCCCTCCCACCCCGAGTCTTACTTGGAGTAGGATTCCCCCTCCCACCCCGAGTCCTACTTGGAGTAGGATTAGCCGGACTAGTCCTACTTGGTTTAGGATTGTCATGGTTTCTATTATAAATAGGGGGTAGCCTTCTCTTATTTTCTCATGCTTGATATTTGGAGATTTCTCTATTGAGCGTCTTAGGAGTAGTTCTAGATCTAGACGAGTGCGGACGTCCTCTAGGCTCTTGGGAGGAGGGCACACCTCTTTTGTGCTCAATTATCTTGTTTTTGCTATTGTTTTCTCAATAAAAATCCTACCTTTTGTTGGTTCCTAACAATTTGGTATCAGAGCCCGTGACGATCCATGGCGGAAATTGAAGGGGTAAAGAAATCGGTTGACGATTTGGTGGAATACATCGAGCACATGAAGGCAAGACAAGCAAAGAACGACGAGCAATTTGCAAAAATCATGGAGCTATTGACGGCGCGCATCCACCACGGCAAAAACCCTAATTTTGGGCAAAAGACGTCACCTTTGGAGGAGAAAAGCCCAGATCTAGAAATTTCAGATCTGAAATTTTCAGATCCAGATCTGACATTTTCAGATCCAGATCTGAAGACGACGGAGGAAGACGAGAAAATTTTTATATTTGAAAATTTCAGATTTGAATCTGATGGCGGTGAAAATCCAGATTTAAAGGCGGCCGCAGAAGACGAGGACGAGTCACCAAGGCGAGCAAACCCTAGCCGTCATCTCAAGAAGGCGGACACGCCCTCTGCAGAATTTCTGCAGGGGCTGGCCGCCCTGCAGAAATTCTGCAGGGGTCACAGCAGCCCCTGCAGGGCCCGGCAGGAGCCCAGGAGCCCGTGCAGACTCCTGCCGTGGCCCTGCAAGGCCCGGCAGCCCCTTCAGCATCAACGACAGACCCTCCGATGTAGCGGACAGCGATTTTTCAACTTTCTGGGCCCAAAACAGCGAGCATTTGAGCTTCTGGGAGGGCGGCGTGGGCCCCAAGGCCATTGGTTTTCAGTTCAACGTCTTTCAGAGCGTCAACATCTCAGTTTTGGATATAGAGGGCCTTCAGATCTGACTGGTGGTGACCGTGGCTTTCGTCTGGACGTTGATGAAGGTGGTGGAGACCTATCTCATCCTTTCGATCCGGGAGGAGACTTGCAGTACGTGGAATGGATGGCACACACACTCCATGCACCACCTTGAGGACAAGGTGGTTCTTTGGGGGGGAGTATTGATGGGCCTGGGCCCAAACCCATGCGGGTTTGCACCCGACCCTCTTTTTTGTACTTGCCCTTTCCGAGTCCTACTTGGAGTAGGATTCCCCCTCCCGCCCCGAGTCCTACTTGGAGTAGGATTCCCCCTCCCACCCCGAGTCCTACTTGGAGTAGGATTAGCCGGACTAGTCCTACTTGGTTTAGGATTGTCATGGTTTCTATTATAAATAGGGGGTAGCCTTCTCTTATTTTCTCATGCTTGATATTTGGAGATTTCTCTATTGAGCGTCTTAGGAGTAGTTCTAGATCTAGACGAGTGCGGACGTCCTCTAGGCGTCTTGGGAGGAGGGCACACCTCTTTTGTGCTCAATTATCTTGTTTTTGCTATTGTTTTCTCAATAAAAATCCTACCTTTTGTTGGTTCCTAACACATGTCTCTCAACTGGGACCTCAACTATAGGCTCCTTTCCCGGTCTCTTGTGAAGTGGGATCAGAAGCTTAACTGTCTTCGGTTCGGACTCCACGGGCGTCTCCTCATCTTTTGACTTAGTCTGTTTCGGATTAAGCATCACAGACTCATCAAAAGTGACATGTCGGCTCAAGAACGCTCAGCATGCCATTGGATCCCCCAAGCGATGCCCCTTCACACTATTTTGATAACCGAGAAAATGCACTTCTTTCGGTTCCAACTTGTCGCATCATAAGCATAAGCTGGGATACCAATGATGCGAATGTATGAGTAGTCGACGATCTTCATACTTCACTTTTCCTTAGGAATTTGGTAATCAATAACCGCCGATGGTACACGGTTCACAATATGCATGGCGGTTGTAATAACCTCTTTGCAAAATTTCTTTCCCAATCCAGTCGAGTGCCTCAAGCAACGCACTCTCTCCAGTAAAGTGTAGTTCATTCTCTCCGTTACCCCCGTTCGACTGTGAATCACCTGGAGTAGTGAAGTGTCGTTTAACTCTAATCCATTGAGATCTGCAGTAGTCATTGAACTCCATCGAGGTAAACTCACCTCCAATGTCGGATCTTAGGACTCTAACGGCCCTTCCAGTTTGATTCTCCACCATGGTTTTTCACTGCTTGAATTTTTCGAAGGTTTGCTCCTTAGATTTCATTAAGTACAACCAATACTTCAGAGAAAAGTCATCGACGACGACGACAAAGTATTTAGCACCTCCGCCTGACGTTATAGGGCATGGTCCCGACACATTTGAATGTATATAATCTAGGAGACCCATGCTAGAATGCTCTCTGGTGTGAAATTGCAACTGTCTTTTTGCCCAACACAGCTTCCACAGAATTCCACATTCTCTTCACTAGCTCCTATCAATTTTCTCATTCGAAGAACATCAAGTGTCTTGTCACACGGATGACCCAAACGATAATGACAAAGCTTTGCAGAGTCTCCGTCACAGGAATTTGAAGTGGTGGCATCGGCTTCGCCTCTCACTGTGTTACCTTGTAGGGCATACAAATTTCCAACTTCTTTTACCCTTCATCACTACCATAGCTCATTACTCGACCACTGACTTGCATCCCACATTGTCTTGCACTCTAATAGAGATTAGACTTTTCTTGAGATCGGACACGTGTCTAACATCTCCAAGGGTACGCACGATCCCGTCGTGCATGCGGATCCGGACTGTTCCAATTTGCACGGACTTGCATGCGGCGTTGTTTCCCATATGGATAGATCCACAATCTTCTTGGAAACGATACGTCGATAACCAACTCTTATGGTGAGTCATATGGAATGAACATCCGCTATCCATCAACCATGCATCTTGTACCTCACCGGACACATCCGCTACGAACATTTGAGCTTTACTCCTGTCATCTTTGCCCATGTCATCACGTATCTTCATATCCTTAAATCCCAAGGAAGCTGAACCGTAGGCACTCTTGCCTTTCTTCATTGTCATGGCATTTGGGCATTGGTCATTCCAATGACCATTCTTCTTGCATATGAAGCAAGAGGTGTCTTGTCGATCTTTGGACTCCCTGGACTTAGAGTGACCCTTCTTCTTGTAGTGACTTTGCCCCCCCTTTTTGTCCGACCTCTCCCTCATATACAATGCTGCATTATGGTTACTCCCAATGTCTCTACCGTGGACACTCTCACATAGAATCTCTTTGTGGAGAGCTGCTTTCTCCTCTTCAATGGTGAGTGTCGCTCGTCCATAAATCATGGAACGAACGAAATTAAAGAAATCCTCAATCAACGAGCATAGAAGGATGACGATTTGTTCATCATCTATCTTGACTTCAATTCCCCGCAGATCCATCACAATTCTGTTTAAATCATCTATGTGATCTTTAACTGACAAACCATTCTTCATTCTAAGAGTGTAGAGTTGTTGCAACAAATAAAGGCGGCCAAGAAACGATTTCTTCATATACAACGTTTCTAGCTTCTTCCAAACGTCCTTCGCAGTGGCCGCGCCGATTACCTCCCTCAAGACAGTATCAACTGCGACATGTAGATGGCACTAAACGCTTTCCTTTCCATCTCGGCTTTCTGAGCTGGAGTAACTGAAGAATCACGTTTGTCTTCCTCGAAGACAATTTGATAACATTTTGTCTGCCTAATGTAGGACGTTATCCTAACTTGCCATAACTGAAAATCATTATGGCCAGTGAACCTTTCTATGTTGAGAGATGCCAAACTCACCATCTTCGTTACTCAAAATCTCCATAAGCAACATAAGAGCTCTGATACCATTTGTTGCAGAAAGATCATCAACGGAAATAGCAAATCCTACGACTATCTAGGAAGCGGGGCTCACAAAAACTGATCAACATAACAAAAAACAACCTTTGTCGTAACTGGATGTTGCGGGAGCAGATTGAGCAAACGAATGCATACACTCAACAAAATCAAGAAAGTAAATGAGGCACATACTCTACCCTGGTTCGGACGAAGACTCAACATAATCCAGCATTCCGAGACGATTCCACTATCGGACAAGAGATACACGATTTACGCCACTTTTTTCAAACATTCAAGTTGGTAATAACTTGGATGAATACACCAAGCCCACACTATCTAACACATGAAGAAAAATAAAAGAGATAGCCAAGGAAGACACAAGAACCCAAGAAATCCCAAATGCCCTAGCTTTCTCTTCTATGGTTCTTATCTCTTCTAATCTCTCTTCAAAGCTCTCTTGAATGCTCAACAACTCTCACTCATCAATGCAAAACTTAACATCTCTCAGGCAGCCCCTCTAATAGCACCTGAAAGACGCAAACAATCGTGGTCATTAGATTGAGCAATGGTCACAAAATTGGGCCTAGAAAACAACTTAGCCAGTAGTTCGCCGTCTGGAGAATGCTCTCCAGACGTCTGGACTCTACCAGGCGACTGGATGAAGTGCTCCAGGCTTCTGGTCTCAACCAGACGCCTGAGCCAGTCGGCGCCCAAATAACATAGAGTTGAGAGAAATTACCAGAATTTCCACTCAGTCATCTGATGTTGTCCAGGCAGCCGCCTGATTGCTCAAGCTCTAACACAACGGATACGCCAGGCGACTACGCTGATCGTCCAGACGTCTGATCCTGGACAGAACGCCCAGATCCTGAAATTTGCAGCACAAATTTCAACATGTTCTTCGTAAGTTTTATTTGTGTTCATCCCAATTTCAAGGCAAACTAAATGCAAGGAATCATTAGACCTTAGAAAGTGCTTACGCCTGATGATTTGTATAGTGTGGACAAGGTTTTGTTGGCCTTGTGGCTTGTGCAGGCTATAGCTGATGCTTGTTCTAACTTGTACATGAGTGAGCTTTATAAACTACAGAGAGGGGAGAATTTAAAATGAAATTTTCATTAGCAGTTCAACTGGAGTTTGCCAACTTGGAAATAATTATTTCTTTTTAAAGTGTAGAGGACACGTTATAAAAATAGGCCGCATGCTGTAAATACTTTAACCAGCTTAATATTCAAGTGAAGGAAAGATAATTTCTCAATAACAATTAAAATTGTATGCATTCAAGCAAAAAGTAATAAATAAATAAATAAATAAAGTATAAAATAAAATAAAACCTGTTACATATTCCTAGGTTTTCTTTTTAAAAGAAAAGTTTGCTCTGAATTTCTAGAATTCTTGCTAGGGCTACATCGGTGGGTTCGTCTACTTTCCTATAAACCCAAGTTTCTACCCCAACGGTCTGTTCTGACCCAAATTTGGAACTAATTGGGTGTTAGTCCAAAGCGATGTCAACATAATTCTCGTGCAGATGATGAAAACGGTGGTGAGATGTCATCATATAATTAAAGATAGAAACTTTAAAGCAAAATTTGTGGATGCATATTTGAGTGATGAGGTAAGGCTTACTTCCAACCATAATCAGAAGGAATTTTGTGAAGGTTGCTTGCATTAGTCCCTATCCTCAAAGTCCAATGCTAGAGTTTCTTTTGCTAAAATTCATGAGGTGAGCAATAAGTCATCTCTTGCAATTCAACTTATTTCAAAGCAATGCATTTCATTCATATTCTTGCATTTGGTCTGGCTAAAATTCATGAGAAAAAAATAGAGTAAATTGCCGACTTTGTTATGTTTTTTAAAAAGAAATTTCAGCGGTCAACTTCCATTTTCTGGGGCCATTTTAGCTCCTAATATTACATGGCCACTGATTTTTTTTGGCTCTCAAGTTGCACAATTGACCTTCAATAGTAAGTAAATCTTTCTATGTCCCGTCGCTTAAGTTCTCTGGGGCCATTGGGGGTGATGAAAGAGCACCACCAATTTGGGTTTGGTCAACATTTGTACTATATCATTTGGTCCATTCTTTCCATTTGATGTTCTAGGCAATAATAGAGATGTATGGACATAGTTGACCTCTGACAATTATTGGCCTGTCAATAATTTTGAAATTGATTTATGATGCATTCGCAATAATGTTATCCAAGTGCAAAGGCTATGGAGAGAATAAAAGTGACAGGCCATAAGGAATATTATTCAATTGGATCGTTGAACAATAATGCAAGTATTCTGACATTTGATATTTCTGGCACTTCAACTACTTCAAGAAGATAACTGATTGCTGTGCAGGGTACTGAGGGAATATATAGAAAGGTCTGCGCCTCTGCGGTATGTTTTCAAGGTTAATGTATTTCGAGTGATAGTTCCATCAGTGCCCTGAGTGTTTACCTTATGTTTGAATTGGCAACATGCAGTTGATAGTAGCAATGTAACAGTAGTATGAACTACGAAATTTTATCATGTGTTATGCAGACTTGGCAAATAAGGGCCTTTTTAGATCTCACAAACCGAGTGGTCATTGTAGCGCTTTTCTTATTTCTTTTATTGAAGCAGAGTTCATTTTGCAACCACCTGCGTCGCTGGGGAAAATAGACCGTACATATTTTCTTGCATCCTTAGATGTCCTAGGGAAGACGACACATATGTCAGATGTAATGTGACGGCGATTGTAACATCAGTGACTATCAGAAAAAGTTGAGGACAAAACGTAATGAAATGCCTATGGATAATTACATCAATATATGTATGTCATTAGCAATAGAAATAGTTCTAGCCAATAAGAAAACTGTAACTTGAAATAGAAAAAGTAAATTTACCACAGTAATCTTCAGATTTCAATACTATGTCTTCTATTATTCAATTACTACTACTGAAGTACTATACGCATATGTTTGGTAACCTCATATTTCTATATGCACATATATAAACCAGAAGAATATATGTGAAAGTTTAGCATCCATCCCATTAAGTTTTTTATTTCTTTTTTTGGAAAAAGGGCCACAAACTTACATTCAGGCTTCGGCAATGGAAAAGAACTCCCATCTAGTGTGGGGGAAGAAGCTACCACATATGTCATATGTTTCTCATTATTCTCATACACACACACATGACCTATGAGACTTAGCCTCATATACGACCTCAAAGTCCAATATTCTATATATTTTTCGATGATAGGAACTATTCATTTTAAACTTCATATTCTAAAACCCCAAAATATCAAATGTTGGGTGAACCAAAGTGGTTTGCTCATTCATCTATCCGTCGCAAATTTAACGGTTTCCCATGAATAGAACCTTTTGCAGTGTGTGAATGAAGGAGCAAAACCTTCTCGGTTCATCCAATTTTGTGATTTGGGGGTTTTGAATTGGAAGATCAAAATAAACTGTTCCGATTGTTTGAAAAAAATATGGGAAGGCGGACTTTTCGAGGTCGCATATGAGGCCAATCATTATAAATTATATGATACCCATTATTTTACACACACGTGTGCGTGTGGAGGGTCCCCTTTGAGACATTTGCTATGCAACTTTCACTTGCTAAGGTTTCTTCGCTATTAGTATTATTGATGCAAGGCATACATTGTGCATAAAGATACATAGCATGGGGTTGATATTGGTCCAAGGCTTTGTCTATCCTCAGATTCCCCACTACTGCGAAATTTTTTGTGGCAGAAATAGAGAAGTAGGTAGAAAGAAGCAACACAATAAAGTAGTCTACTTTTTCTCCCCTTTTTTCAAGTGGGCATTTCAGGCCACTATCACAAATCATGCCCTTGGATGACTTGCTTGGCCTTGGAGTTGGATGGCATGAAAATGGCTGGAGCGATAGGAAATGGGTGTTTCAGAGCTAAAGTTAGCTTCTCACTATTGTTGTTTTTGGCCCTTTTTTGAGCTTGTCTTGGGGTAGGTTTTTAGCAGGAGAGGGTGTACATGAATCCTAAAGGACATGCAAGAGAGAGAATGCTAAAAGGCCAAAGGCAGCTTTATTTTATCATGGTGTCTTTCACATGAGAGAAGCTCTCAACCAATATTGGGTGCTTTTTCTCCCCCAAAGTCTTTTCATAGATTTTCCACTGACTGTAGGTGAATCATGTGAAGGTTTTGAATGGATGAGGCACATGTGGAGACTGTTGGAGTTGGAGGGTGAGGTGGTGAAATATTGATGGGTGTCGGGAGAAAGCCAATTTGTAGTTTGAGTCTTGTGAGGTCTTCTTCTCTCAGTTTCTTTCATTGAAATCTCCCTCATTTTGAGAGTGGTAGATTCTCTAATTTTTATGGATCAATAACTCAACACATGAACAAACACAGTTGTTTCTCAAGAAAACAAACATTTTTCACTTCAAGCTGAGCATTCAATATCGATCTTAGTTCTTCAAATATTTTAAGTTACATCAAATTAGTCCTTTTGAGGGATTATTTTCAAAATACATAATTTTATGTGTTGAATATCAAAATATCAATGATTTAAGAGACTGACATTATAAACAAAAAACACAGAAAACAAATGAAAAAGATATACATCATGAAATGATGGCACGAAATTACGGATTCAAATTTGATGAAAGAAATGTAATATATATTCGTAGATAATTTGGTCATGTTATTGATGGGGATAGTTAGAAAGACTAACACTATACATTTTGTGATTTGGATTTGTTGAGATTGTGATTGAAACCTTGTGTCTTTCAGTTTCTTTAATCAAGATTGTGTAGGGCAATAAGTTTGCATTCCTTATTTATTATATATCGTTTGTCTTCATTTCGGGATGAAGGGGAATCTAAAGTCGGCCATATGCTTATGAGTGAGATTATGTACTAGGCTCACAGCTCTAGCATCTACCTACACAAAATATGTGCATTTCTACACAAATAAACAAATTTCTAATAATCAAAGGATGACACTAATGTTGTTGCTACTATTTATTCATTATGTTTATTCTGAGACAAATGATAATCTAAAGCCTGTCATATGCACGTGAGCGAGATTGAGGCCATATATATGTTTTATGGTCTTGCTGCCTGCCTGCATGCACGAAATATCTGATTTCTACGCAAACAAACACAATTCTGGTGAAACCGAGATCAATATGATTTTCAGCAGCCGAAAATGCTAAATCTGACAAGAAAGAGATTTCGTGGAGAGAACTAGAACATGTTTACAAATCCGAAGGAAAGGAGAAAGATATGGCAATGTTTAGTACAAATTTGGGGAGGGATTGCCTGTCTTAGTGGTTGATGCTTCTTTTATTTGAAGTATGTCCATTTCCCAACTGTTGTCTTCTGCTTGATGCTTCTTTGTATTTGGATGGTTCTTTTTAAGTGTAATCAACCACTTATCTTTCAATTCTTTTAAAAACCAAAAGGCCAAAAGGTGTTTGTTGTAACAAAATGATATTTTTCTCCTACTAATTTTATTCTTGAAGCCGTGAGAATCCTTCATAATTGAAGTTGAAAATTTCTTTTCTGACATGTTATGCTTTGAATGTTGCCATCAGGTTCACATAAAGATCACAGGCGGTGACAAAGAAGCGCGTTCAGATTTTTTCTTTCCGTTCTCCTTTTGGTTCTCTGACGATTAGAACAGCATCGATTCTTACGACTTTTTATTTGGCTGTGACACAACAGGTAATTACAAGCATTTCCAAGCTCTCAACACGAATACGCTTCTTTCTTCACATGCACCATTTCTTTTTTATATCCGAAAGAGAAAACGATGACAATGACAGCGAGAATGAATGAGCCACGTAACTAACACGCCCTCGCAACGCCATAGAGAAAAGACGAGGGGGAGAAGCTTCGTCGTTCAAGTTGTCCTCCGAGAGGACAGGGAATATCTTTGCAGGGCATAAACGATGAGTCATGGATATCGAAAGCATATGGAGAGGGCTATGGAAAATCAAAGGGCTTGGGCATGCCTAACTAAAGATTCTTGTTCTTTTATGCTTCCCTTGCATTAGGCAAGAAGTTGGTCTATAGAAGACACTGAGGTGGCACTTTGCTATGAGGTTTTTAGTCCTGGCAAATTACATTGATTCCATGCTTAAATTATTTAACAAGAGGAGGGCATCTGTTCCCCTTTTTGTACTGGTCAAAAGGTGGCCACATTAGGCTAGATAGAATTTCAATGTTGTGCTTCAATAGTTTCCACCACACAAGCTTGCGTTTGTGTTTGTGTGGGTGTGGGGAGTTGCATATTTTTGGTCCACTTATCCCACTGTTCTCAATTTTGGTTCAAGTGTTTGAACTGGCTTCTAACTCTGGCTCATGCATATGTAGACTTCTGCATAGTTGAGATTCATCATGAGTTGAGGGCCTAGATTACTAGCTTCAACTTTCAATATCTAATGACTATACTTAATTTGGTTGTTGAAGATATCATGATTATTCCTTCTTTGGTGTTAATCAAAGCAACAATCAATGTACAAATTTCTTAACTTTGGGGTACTCTGCTATGGCGTGCCTCTAAAGGTTAATGATTTTCCTATGACTGTCGGGTAGGAATGCTATTTTTAGTTGGGACAATCTTATTAATGTCGGGCTTTGCGACCATGTTTGACTCATATGCCAACTTGATATGCTTATCAAATGGACAATCATCCTACGGGGTTCCCAAAAATGGTTGAACCAATGAATAAAGCTAATGACTTTCTCTATAAAGCCAGCAACACACGCAATTTATGAAAGTAAATACAAAACAAAAGAAATTACGCACCTAATACCAATATTTAAATTGATTCCACCCAATTTTTTAGTGAACGTCTAGTTGCAGAGATCACACTAATGTTTCGATAATCTTGGATTACAAAGGCTGGTGCTTGGTTCAAGGAAAAAATCGAGCCAGTTAAAATTTTGGGATAGAAAAAACCGAGAAAACTTTCTTTTAACACTCAAAAATCCTCTCTTTGCCTTTCAATTCGCCGTCGGTACGTATTTCTACGGGTAGCCGCAAACTTTTACAAGGAATTCATGTCAAATTTAGGCAAAACTAGGGTTTTAGTACTCTTTGAAAAAACCCTAACTGGTCTGTCTCACAACCTGTTTGAAAAGTGGATTTACATCCACCGCTTGCACGCACATGTTTCCCGCGCGTTGACTGCTCTGCTTTAGTTGCATCCGTTCAATCGTCTGTTGGACACCCCGATGACATCGCGTAGCACCATCTGTTGACATTTGTTGTTGCGCGCGATCGTTTGAGGGCGTGCCACGTGATCTGTGCATCGCGCACGACACGTGTCACATGCATGCATGCATTGCACGCACGCGAGCTGTACACGTGGGCCATATGCGTGGGCCGCATGATGTTGGACTGCACTGTTCATTCATCTAAGCTGGGATAAAACCTAAAAATAAATCAAATTCTTGGTTTGTGAAACTTGAAGTACTGGGCTCCAAAAAATCTTGAAAAAAATCTTCAAATAATCCACATAAGTTCTTAATCAATCTTGGGATATTTTTGGAGAAAACTATCCACATAAGTTCAAATAATCCACAAAAGGCTGGTGCTTGGTTCAAGGAAAAAAATCAAGCCAGTTAAAATTTTGGGATATAAAACAACGGAGAAAACTTTCTTTTAACACTCAAACAATCCTCTCGTTGCCTTTCAATTCGCCGATGTATGTATTTCTACAGGTAGCCGCAAACTGTTACAAGGTATTCCTATCAAAATTTAGGCAAAACTAGGGTTTTGGTACTCTTTGAAAAAACCCTAACTGGTCTGTCTCGGAACATGTTTCAAAAGTGAATTTACATCCACCGTTTGCACGCACATGTTTCCCGCGAGTTGCCTGCTCTGCTTTAGTTGCATCCGTTCAATCGTAAGTTAGACACCACGGTGACACCGCTTAGCACCATCTGCTGACATTTGTTGCGCGCGATCGTTCGAGAGCGTGCCACGTGATCTGCGCATCGCGCACGACACGTGTCACATGCATGCATGCATTGCACGCACGCGAGCTGTACACATAGGCCATAGGTGTGGGCCGCATGATGTTGGACTGCACTGTTCATTCATCTAAGCCGGGATAAAATCTAAAAATAAATCAAATTCTTGGTTTGTGAAACTTGAAGTATTGGGCTCCAATCTTGAAAAAAATCTTCAAAAAATCCACATAAGTTCTTAATCAATCTTGGGATATTTTTGATGTTTTGTATCACATTTTTTACACTTTATCTTGATACAAACACACCTAAAAAATGAGCCAAACCAAAAACCTCCGCATCGTGAGGCCAATGAGCTTCACACTAAGCATCGCCAACTAACCAAGTATCCAGCACATCCCCTTGTGAAGGTGAATAGCTAAATTCACCACATCTCCTTAGTCCATAACCTAAGGCAAACTAGTAGCATCTCTCTGTGGCACATCGTGCCCCCCTCACATCTCTTCAAAGAAAATAAGTTTGAGTCCTGCTTAAACTTCACCGTTGACCTGTCCACTAGGGATTCTCCATTTCAGTAGGATGCGCTATCATATCGACATATCTCCTCGCAAATTTTCACTCCGAGTTTACATCCAAACTCAATGTATTCACCATAAATCTATCAACTGTATGGTCTTCATGTGCATGCAATGCATATGCCAAATTCACGTAGTTCTTGTACTGAGCTGAGGTCTTCACGGTGGATCACTTTACTTTGGTATCAATTGATTCATATACAGGAGCTCTAGGAGCTCCACATCGATTAGAATTCACACTACTGCCTTCATTATCGCTGCATGTAGTAGTATCCTTGTGTGTGCTCTCTTCATCAACCGCCACTCCATTACCAAAATATATATTGATCCTGCAATTTGGAATATGCATCTTCATCTTGTTTGGCACCTCCTTGTCTCTGCCTGTTTCAATATTTCTTAAAGCCTTTCCTTGCAGCATCGCCGACTCATCAATGTTACCTGTCGACCAATGTGATCCTCTTCGTATCTAAACTCCAAATTATGTATCTTATATAGAACCATCCATGTAACCCAACTAACATATTTCTATCCCTTGATGCCAAACTTGTTACCTTCCTTGTGAACATAAGTTGGATATCCTAATATTCGAAGATGATCTAGCTCTAGTGATGTCCCTTTTTAAACCTCTTTTGAAATTTTCTTGTCGATAGTTGATGATGGAATTTTGTTTACTAAGAAAGCTGCAGTCGATATAACTTCGGTCCAAAATCCATTCAACAATCCTAATGTAAATCTAAGACACTTCGCCTTCTTAAAACATATCTAGTTTGACCTCTTCTAAACTCCATTCGACTATGAATCCACCGATATATTTAAGTGCCTTTTTACTCACTGTTTTCCACAGAATTCCTTAAACTCAGCAAAAGTAAACTCATCATCGTTGTCTAATCTCAGCATCTTTAGCTTCTTCCACGTTTGACTCTCCAGAAGGGTCTTCTACACCTTGAACTTCTTAAATGTCTCTAACTTTTCCTTCATCGCATATACCCATATTTTTTTTGGAGAAATCATCGATAAAAGATAAGAAATTAACGGAGAGAGTGAACTAGTGTAGGACCCCAAACATGGGCGAGAATCTAAATGCATCTATTTCTCGATCTTGATATTCTCCTGTTGCAGCCTCTTACATTACTTCGCCCCGAAGAAAATATGCATTAAAGTCTAAATTTTCTCTGCTTAAATAAGCTCCTGACATCTAATCTCTCAACTCCTTGTTGTGGAGCTCCGCCTTCGTGTCCTTAATATTGAGAGTATCCTAACTGTAGACCATGATATTGACGAATGAAATGTATCACTCTAACAAAAGTAGGAGCAAGATCATCACCTCGTGTCCTGCATCTACAATCAATTCAATGGCACTCATCTTCATCACTAAGTCATTGAAGATATTCAGATGATCCTTCACTGAATCCCATCTCGCATCTTGAAAATGAAGAATATCTTCAGTAAGATCAGCCTGTTGGTGAGTGATATTTTATTATATATCTTTCAAGCTTTTCACTTAGTCCCCTGACGGTAGTATCCTCGGACACCTAATAATCACCTCGTCTGATAAGCTAAGCTGGATGGTTGTCATAGTCTAATCCTCCATCTCCATGTTCACTTGCTCCAAGATAAACATATGTAAAATATTCGTGTCATAAACAATCTTGTGGCAACTATTCTTCCTCAAGATTGTATTCATTTTGTACTGACATATCTCGAAGTTTTCCATACCATTGAACTTTTCAATTTTGTGTTGCGCTCTTCCAATCGTTGCATACGAACCACCCATGTATGAGCTCAAACCAATTGCTCATCCAATTGCACCGCTTTTGTAGAAGAATTCTCCGCCATTGCATTGGAGTTGTTTAACGAATTTTGCTCTGATACCAATTGTTAGGGGTCAACGACTAGCTGTTGGGCTCATATGGAAACTTGATATGCTTATCAAGAGAACGATCGCCCCATGGAATTCTCAAAAATAGTTGAACCAACGAACAAAGCTAATGGCTTTCTTTACAAAACTGCAACACAAGTAATATATAAAAGAAAACGTAAAATAAAAGAAAACGCACAACTGATACCAAGATTTATACTTGTTCCACACAATTCTTGGTATATGTCTAGTTGGAGAGATCACTAATACTTGAATAAACTTGTATTACAAAGTATTGCGATTGGTTAAAGTAAAAAACTAAGCCGGCTAATAATTCGGAAAAGAAAACAATGAAGAAAACTCTCTTTTGGCTCTTAAACAACCTTTTTTGGCTCCCTTTAGTTTGCCATCTATATTTCTACAGGTAGCTCAAACTTTTATAGGAAATTCACCTCAAAATCCAAGCAAAATAAGGGTTGAAATACCCTTTGGTAAACCTTAACGGGTCTGTCTTAGAACATGTTTCAAAGCGGATTGGGAGCCACATACCACGTGTGCCCGTTTCCCGCGCGTCACCTGCTCTTCTTTAGCTGTAGCCATCCGATCTTCTGTTAGACACTCCTGACGACATCGTAAGGCGCCATCTGCATGTATGCAGGTCATGTCTGTGGGCCATGGCATGGTCTGCACAATGTTGGGCTACACTGTTAATTCATCTGGACCGGGATAAAATCTGAAAATAAATCAAAATTTTGGCTTTTGAAACTCAATTTAGGGTCCAAAAAATCTTCAAAAAATCATCTATGGTTGAAGCGAAGGCCATTGGATAACAGAAGATTTGAAGCAAAATCAGTACGTTAAGAAAGATACACTCATCTTGTCTAATTTTTAAAATCATCTATAGTTGAAGCGAAGGCCATTGGATAACAGAAGATTTGAAGCAAAATCAGTACGTTGAGAAAGATACACTCATCTTGGCTAATTTTCAAAAATTTACCTTTATGTTTCATCGTTTTTCTTAAAATACTATCTAGAATATTGAAAATAAGAAGAAAATTACCATGCGCTTCAATTTTTTCAAATTAGTCCTCTAATGCCATAAACACAAAGTGCCTTAATCTTTCTAAATATGCTCAAATTACTTCCATCAATGTTTTTATAATTTTCAAAAAAACACACCTGTTATGAATGAGATTTTGTAGGCCAATGTTAAGCCCACGTAGGGCTAGGGTATCCACCCATTATGTAACCTTTTCCTACAAATATATGGCTACGGGTTCAATAGCCGACACCTTTACAACACGTTATTAGCATGATTCTCTGAAAATTTCCGAAGATCCGATCTTGCGAGGGCAATGAGGAGGAGGTACATCCACCACGTGCAAACGTCATCTTCCATGCGTAGGCTTCGTCAAACGTCGCTAGATCTGGAGGATGGATCTAGAGGTAATCACACAAAAACTCGACCTAAACTTATTTTTTTCCCATAGAAATCTCCATCGTCACGAACCCCAAGGGTACCGAACCCCCCGCCGATCCTCGCCACCATAACAACCGCAAAAGGAGGGGGGCCGAACCCTACCGGCCGCCTTGACAACTGCAGAACAGAGGGGAGGGGTTGCGGCAACCCCCCCACACACGACGAAGAGAGGGGGGGGGGGGCAGCCCCCCCCGGCGATTCACGGGGGGAGAGGGCAGCCCCCCCATGGCGACTGACGGGGGGAGGGGGGCAGCCCCCCATGGCGATTGACGGTGGAGGGGGGCAGCCCCCTCAACCCCCCCAACACGTCGACTGACCGGGGGGTGGGGGCAGCCTGCCCACCCCTGTTACCACGTTTTTCGTGGAAAACGACCATGTCGCTACGTTTTTCATGAAAAACGGCCCCAAAGGCCAAAACCCTAAAACGGTAAAGAACATGCCTATAATACGAATTGTCAAGAATTTTTCGGGGCACAATATAAAATTTTAATCCAATTTTCACCTTTATTACTGGTCCATACATGCCTATAATACGAATTGTCATTTAAATGCCTGAAGCATGCTAAATCTTTATGATGTATTTATAATGCCTGTTGCATAACTACATACTTACGATGAAATGATATATATGCATGCTGCATATTCTATGTTCTGTAATGCACATTTTATACTTCATTGTGGGTTTGGATCGGCCATGTGTCACCATTTTATTTTTCCTGGCATTATTTTTCCTTTTTGATAGAAATTGTAGTGATGATTAATTTGTAAATATCCAAGACTGGCGCACATCTCATAGAGAAGAAGACCAACATCCTGAAGATGGGGCCCTATATGGGTTCCTAAGTTGTACTATTTTACTTTTAATGGGATTGTATATGGACTTTGGATTGTAATTTGTAAATGGTGACTAGCCGATCCACATAACAAGTATATATGTCTGACCTGCATGATTATTTATTTTTCAAATATTTAATTGTTGCTAATTTACATGCTTAGATAAAATGGCAAAGATAGCGAGCGTTGACTTCGAAGTTTTGGACGCCACTGGTAAGAATCACCTGAGCTGGCAACTGGATACTAAATTTTATCTACGCTCATAGGGCTTGAGTTAAGCCCTCACAGCTGGAGACAATATGTCTGATATAGATACGGCGAAAGCCATTATCTACATTAGACTCCATATTGATCGGACCCTGAAGGCCGAATATCTAACAGTGGAAGACTCGCACGAGTTATGGACTGCACTCGAGGAGAGATACAAACATCAGAAAGATGTTATCCTCCCTCGAGCGCTCTATGAATGGGAGAACATCTGACTACAGGACTTCAAGTCCATAACCTAGTACACCTCCGCATTATTCAGTATCACCTAGCATCAGAAGTTGTGTGGTGAAAAAGTCATGGAGGAACGCAAGTTGGAGAAAACTTACACATCCTTCCATGAGAAGGATGTCATCCTCCTGCAACAGTATCGTGAACAAAAATTCACGAAATACTCAGAGTTTCTCTCATGTCTTCTGATGGCAGAACAGAACAGAGATCTTTTGCTGGCTACCCATAACCTGCGCCCTGCTCTAGCGCATGAGGCTCATGTCGTTTCTTTCCAGAAGAAGAATAATAGACACACAAAAAACCGCCGAAGGGAAAAGCAATGAAAAACCAGGCCAGAGGTCCCCCAGAGCAAAACAACAATGGTGGAAAAAATAAAGCTGCATGGAAGAAGAAGAACACTGGCCAGACATCTGCCCCCAGGAAAGATTGGGATGACAAATGCCACGGATGTGGCATGATTGAACATTGGTCCAAGAATTATTGTACTCCACGCCATCTCCAGGATTTGTACCAAGCAAGCCAGAAGTCTAATGTTGAAACAAACCTGGTGAAAAATAATGGCATGGCTCCAACTCGGTTCACTGTCGAGGCCTTCTCGAACGATGACCTCCTAGACTGATGCTCCATTTTATCTATTTTAGCAAATTGAATGTAGTTGAAAACAATTTCTTTCCATATATGTTTGCTTTTTGCTAGCATGTTGTTATTTCCAATCTATGTCATGAATAAATTAGATTTTGTGCCTTATTATGCTACAAATTTTTCTTGCTATATATGGATAATAAATTCCTAGTGGATAGTGCTTCTATGCACACGATCCTTCGCGACAAAAGATTTTTCCAAAGCATTAAAAATTACAATGATACCATTAATACTAATTCTGGTCCATCAAGTATAATAGAAGGACCATGGAAAGCAAATATTTTGCACCCCAATAATACACAAATTACAATAAAATTTTCTCTATTCTCACCATGCTCGAATAGAAACTTACTAAGTTTCAAGGACATCCGCCTTAACGGATACCACCTAGAAATGGTGGATGTAAATAATAATGAGTACTTGTATGTAATGACTCTAAAAGACGGTGCTAAAACCATCGTTAAGCGTTTCAAGGGACTCCCGTCGGTTTTGTCACATACAAAAATTCGAGCAATGGAAGCTAATCTAACTGAACACCAGTAGTGCAAAAATCATCAAGAGTTCTTACTTTGGCATAACAGACTCGGACACCCCCGATCGGTAATGTTGCACTGCATCATATCCCAGACCCGTGGATACAAGTTGAAGAACATGAAGATCCTTCAAAAGGGTGATTTTCCTTGTACATCTTGTTACAAAGGAAAACTGATTACGAGACCATCCCCACTTAAAGTGGATTTGGAAGCTCCTCGCTTATTGGAAAGAATACATGGAGACATTTGTGGGCCTATTCACCTCATAAGTGGTCCATTTCGGTACTTTATGATACTAATTGACGCATATTCTAAATGGTCATATGTGTGCATACTGTCCACCCGCAACTTAGCTTTTGCAAAGCTATTGGCACAAATCATAAAGTTGCAGGCACATTTCTTAGACAATCAGATTAGGAAAATCCGTCTGGATAATGCTGAGGAATTTACATCACAAGTCTTTCAGGACTACTGCCAAGCAACTGGCATTGAAGTTGAACATCCTATAGCTCATGTTTACACCCAGAACAGGTTAAATGAATCTCTTATAATGGATCGCTCGTCCATTGCTAATGCAATCTCAGTTTCCTATGACTGCATGGGGACATGCAATTTTGCATGCTGCATCACTAATGAGGATAAGACCATCTGAAAGTCAAATATATTCTCCAATGCAACTCATATATGGAACTCTACCAAATATCTCTCGCTTGAGAATATTTGGATGCGCAGTCTATATCTCCATTGCACCACCACAGAGGACAAAGATGGGTCATCAACGTCGTCTTGGTATCTACGTAGGGTTTGACTCAAACTCGATAATTAGATACCTGAAACCCCCGACAGGGGAGGCTTTTAAGGCACGTCTTGAAGACTGTAAGTTTGACGAAAATACTTTTCCCAAATTAGGCTTAAATTCTAAGAAGCCTGAAGCTTCAAAGACCATTTCATGGGACATTGAGACTTTGTCCAACTTTGATCCGCGTACAAACCAATGTTAGGATGAGATCATGAATATCCTCCAAATACAAAACAGAGTTCACATACTACCGGACAAATCCAGCGACAACCAGAAGATTGTCAGAGCATACGTCCCTGATGCAAACACACCAGCTAGAATTGACATACCCAAAGATGGAATCAATCCACCACCAGCAGAAGCAGACATACCTCAAAAAAGAGAGGATGACCCCAGGGCTCTAAGGATAAGTTTCCTCGAAAGAGAAAAACTCCTGGAGAAAATAAAACGATACCACCACAGGATGTTGAGCTCATCCCAGATACATCTTCCCTCCTCCATTCCCCAGAAGAGGAAAACATAGGAGAAATATCATTAAACTATGTACGTAATGGGGAGGTATTGGATAGAAAAAGCACTGTCATCGATGACAACTTTGCGTTCAACATTTTCATTCACGTCTCTGAATACGACGATGATATCGATCCACTCTCTCTAGCAGAATGTAAACGCAGAGAGGATTGGCCAAAATGGAACGAGGCAATAGGAGTAAAGATGGACTCACTCTTGAAACAAAAATTATTTGGACCAGTAATTCCAACAACAAAAGGTGTAAAACCTGTGGGATACAAATGAGTATTCGTAAGAAAGAGAAATGAGAATACTCAGATCGTATGCTACAAAGAACGCCCTGCAGAACAGGGTTTTTTCCAACGACCGAGAATAGATTATGAAGAAACGTATTCCCCGGTTATGGATGCAATCACTTTTCGATTCATAATAAGCTTAACAGCTATGAAATGCCTAGATATGCAGCTCATGGACGTTGTGACTGCATACCTATACGACAATATAGATAAAGATATCTATATGAAACTTCCTCGTGGCTATAAATTGCCAACAGAAATGAAAGATAGATCTCGGGACGTCTACTTTGTTAAGCTACAAAGATCATTGTATGGTCTAAAAAATCGGGAAGAATGTGGTATAACAGACTAAGTGATTTCCTTGTACAACAAGGATTCACCAAGAACAAAGTCTGCCCTTGCATCTTCATAAGAGCAAAAGGAACATGATTTGTAATTATTTTCGTCTACGTAGACGATTTAAATCTCATCGGATCTTCTGAAGAGATATCTGAGATATCTAAAAGCCTTACCAAGACTTTTGAGATGAAAGACCTAGGAAAAACTAAATACTGTCTTGGCTTACAGATAGAACACCTCAGTGGTGGAATCCTTGCATCAATCCACTTCTACACGCAAATTGCTGAAAAATTTCCATATGGACAAATGTCATTCGCTGAGTACACCAATGGTCCTCAGATCATTGGATATAAATAAACACCCTTCCGTCCGTTGGAAGAGGGGGATGAAACACTAGGTCCTGCAGTACCTTACCTAAGTGCCATTGAAGCACTCGTCTATCTGGAAAACTGCATACGTCCCGATATAGCGTTCGCAGTAAACCTACTAGCCAAATATAGTGCAGTGCCTATAAAACGCTACTGGAACATAGTTAAGCACCTTCTGCGCACCTCCAAAGGTCAATTGATCTGGGACTATATTATTAGAAAGGTGTATCCTCCAACCTGATTGGTTATGCAGATGAAGGTTATAGTTCTGATGCCCACACCGAAAGTCACAGACTGGGTTCGTGTTCACAGACGGTGGGTCGGCCATTTCATGGAGATCAGTGAAGCAGACTACGACAACAATCTCATCCAATCACTTTGAACTCATTACGATCCATGAAGCTAACAGAGAATGTTTTTGGCTACGTTCAGTCATACACTATATCCTAGTGACGACCGGTCTGAAGATGAGTGACCTTGAACCAACCATCATGTTCGAAGACAATGCAATCTGTATTGCTTAACTACGAGGTGGCTACATCAAGGGTGACTGGATGAATCACATCTCCCCTAAGCTCTTCTGAACGCACGAACTGCAAGAGAACAAGCAGATCGACATACAACAAATCCAGTCTTGCAACAACTTGGCAGATCTGTTTACTAAAGCACTACCTCGATGTACTTTTAGGAATCATGTAAAAGGGATTGGGATGAGACAATTAAGAGACTTACAAGCCTCAAGCTTGTACACAACATGGGGAGTTAAATGTTGGGTTGTACTCTTTTTACTTAACTATTGGTTTTTCCCACTGGGTTTTCCATAGCCAAAGGTTTTAACGAGGCAACCATATTAACTCTGGATCCAGAAGTATCCACCCATAGTGATATCCACCGATCAGGGGAAGTTAAGGAGACTTGTACTCTTTTTTCTTAGCTATTTGTTTTTTCCCACTGGGTTTTCCATAACCAAATGTTTTAACGAGGCAAGACATCCTAACTTAAGATCCAGAAGTATCCAAAACCTCATGATACAGATAAGCACTATGAATTCTGTAGTATTCATATACCAAGCTTATAATGATGGATGGATAAGGGGAAGTGCTATGAATGAGCTTTTGTAGGCCCATGTGAAGCCCACATAGGGCTAGTGTATCCACCCATTGTGTAAACTTTTCCTATAAATATATGACTACGGGTTCAATAGCCGCCACCTTTACAACAACACCTCAATTTTTGAATAACATTTCGAAAACTGTATCTATCTTGTAACGACATAAAGATCTATATAGAAACTTAGTTTTCTGAAAATTACCCATGGATCTTCTCCTTGGTATCCCCATTTTTTAGGGTTGTTGCTCATCCTCACTGGATCACATTTCATAATGATTCACTGAAGACTTTGCCATAAAAAGCTTTAAAAAAGTGATAGCTTTAATAAGAGCTGACCAGGCTTGTATTGTCCTGCAAAGTTCAGATATTCAAAATTATTCAGAAAGTTCAAGCAATTATTCACTCATTTTTTAAATACATGAAGTGGACTCCATTGCGTGAGCTGATATATTAGCATATTATCAGTTCTTTGCTTTTTTTCTTTAATCATCAATTATTTTGCATCAATTATTTTGCATTTTTAATCTCATTAATGATGATGTCAAATGAGGGCTTTTGCATGATTGGACACAGTTCGAGCTGTGGACTTTTCCTCTTTTGTTTTACGAAAAAGTTGGGATAATTTAGTCATTTGATGGTTAAAATCAAAGGACCAAATTAAAAAGCCAGACCATCAAAATACGAAAGGTACATTAAGGATGTAAATGGTTCGGCTACAAATCGTCTTACACCAATTATGACATGCCATTAATCCAGCAATTATGGCATGCTCTTGTGACATTCATTTCTTCGTCAATGGTGACAATTACTCTGATCAATACTTCCGCATCTGTAACGGCTGGTTTTTTGTATGATGATATTTATTTATATATATATTGATTGTTTGCCTTCTCTCTTTTCTTTTCCGTATCTTTTCCCCTATCTGGAGCTGAACGTGCTTCATGACACTCTTGTCTTGGAGCCAGACCCATCTTAGGAGTCCCTAGAACTCATCCCGAAGCTTCGCACCCCATTTGGAGACTTGGTGTGCACTTTAGTCGGTTCAAGAACAAGGACCGACCGACTAGATGTCAATCTAGTCGGTCAGAAACTCTTCATGGACCGACTAGTTTCTGTCAGGTTTTTCCCTTGAGTTACTGTTTACTCTTAGTCGGTCTAAGTTCATCCACCGACCGACTAGTTGTCGAACTAGTCGGTCAACACTTCTTCGCAGACCGACTAAGTTAGAGATCATTTCATGCAGTCGAGTTACTGCTTATCACTAGTCGGTTTAAGAACGAATACCGACCGACTAGTTGACGAACTAGTCGGTTAAGTTTTCTTCTCAGACCGACTAATTTTCCAAACTTCTTGTCGACCACTTTTATCCTTTAGTCGGTCAATGAACACTGGCCGACCGACTAGGTTGCAAACTAGTCGGTCGACGAGCCTTCACAGACCGACTAAATCTGTCAACCCTGTACCGACACTGTTCTCTGTTTGCCTTCTAGTTGGTCACAGTTTGACGACCGACCGACTAGTTCTCAAACTAGTCGGTCAACCACCCTTCTCAGACCGACTAACTGACCCCCGAAACCCTAGTTTTGACCTAGCCGCCGTTTCGTTTTCTTATTTAAACGTACTGCTGCTCTTCATTCCTCCTCATTGTTTTGAGTTGTTTGTTTCCCCAACTCATCTCCTTCTCATTCCTTGCCTCTCCTTTCTCCTCCTTTGCCCCTACCTTCTCCAAGGTCTTTTTCCCCCTTCCTCTTCATCTTCTTCCTTCTTCCTCTTCTTTCTCCCGTTTCTTCTTCTCCTTCCTGTTTTCCCACAAACAGCCAACCACCCTCTCAGATCTGAGATCCACGGCCAAGCTCCGGCCGCCGTCTCTTCGCGTGGCGCCCCGACCTCAGTTCTAGTGGCGACGACCCCGGGAGACGCTGAGATCTTCGCCACCGCCTACGGAGACCGACGACACCGCCAACGATCAACATTCCTCACTGCGCTACCCGCGGCCTAGGAATTTCCGGACGACGCAAAGCTTCCACCTTTCCAGATCTGACGCCGGATCTTTGTGCAACCGTCATTTTCAGGTTGGTCACCTAAATTCGTAGTAACCCACACAATAGATAATCAAACCCTAATTAAAATCAGCAACCTAATCAAATTAAATTTACTTTCCGCTCCTCTTTAAAACGTTGTGCAAACCGTAGAAATCGACGAATGGACGTTATGCATGTACACATAGGATAGATCGTCGATTAGGTTAATTACATTAAAATGTGATTTTTGATTAAATAGGGTAGTCCCGATAACCTAGACACAACCCTAATAGAAATTCTTAATCGTGAACTGACACCGTCGCCGTGTCACGATTTTCAGACGCTCTTCCGCCGACGAGACGTTTGGACGAGACGTACCAGGGAGACGACGCACTCGCCACCGCAGGCAAGTGTACCACTTGTGTACTTGGCCATGCTTAGGCCTTAGTCTTGTTAGATTAGACATTTGAACCATGAGAACCGGACGTGAAATGATAGCGTCCGGGACGTCCTTGATGGCTCAGATTTGACAACGAAATCTGAGTCCAACAACAACAATTTTTGACATCATAGGATTGACATGCGTGTGCGTGAGTTGTGGACACCCTTGTAAAACCCCTCCTGTTTTGTCGTGTCATGTCCCTTTTCGTCTTGCCATGTCCGTTCAGTCTGCACAGCCCACTGGGCAATAGGGCACTCGCCAAGCCAGAGCGAGTGATCCCTTGTACTAGTTCACAGCCCGATGGGCAATTGGGCACCTGTCAAGCTAGAGCAGGTGATCCCATGTACTGATACACAGCTCAGAGAGTAATAGGGCACTTGTCAAGCTAGAGCAAGTGATCCCTTGTCCTGTCACGATTCTTGGGGTTTTTGGGGTAGGGTTGAGCGTGCAAGCGGCAAAAGGGTCTGATCCCCCTCGAACCGAACAGGCGTGAACCCTTTTCGTGTCTTGTCTTGTCGTGTCTGGCTTTCCGTGTTTCTGTCTTGTCGTGACACCTGTAGGCTAGTCCCGTAGTCGGTAGCCCTCGCTACGACTACTACTTGTCGTGTTTACTTTTCCTGCTACGTGTACTTTCGTTGTTCGCCTGTTGTAACCTCAGCATGTTAATCAACCAGTAAAACGTTGTTAAGTAATTGGTGCACTTGCAGTTTGGTCTAACCTTTTCTTGTAGACCTTACCTGACGTACAGTTCCTTCTTTTGGTGATGTACGTCAGGGATCGAGCCAGAGTACGTTGAGGAGACTGACTTGCCAGCCGACGTGGAGCCAGAGGGCGTCGATCCTGAGTACGACCCTGAGGAGGACCAGAGCTAGAGACTCCTCGTTGCAGTTTCCAGAGACGTTTATTACTTTTAGTTGGGTGCGTAGCACCTTTTGTCTCCTTGTCTAGGTTGGGTGCTTGCACCATTAGATTTACTTTTCTGCTGTTGTAGCCCTTCGGGTGTTGAGACTTGGTACTCTTGATATGTTGGAATAAAATGTGATGTTCTTTCCTTCTGGTACTTTTATTGTTCTGTACTAACATGCAGGGACCTGTGCCTTCGTCTTGGTACCACACAGACGCTTATTGGGTCAGGGCTCCGTAGCTCTGGCCTAAGCGGGCCTAGTCACGCTTCGCCTCCGCTGTTTTGGGAAGCGGGGCGTGACATGTTTTAGTGGTGGCCCATGCAGGTCCACGTCCCAATTTTCCTGCAAGTACAGAACAGTAAGAGTAAGAACATGTAATGCCCTAGGAAGCCACTGCACATGTACTAGAGGGGGGGGGGGGTGAATAGTACTTTTAAATAATAGGGAGAGTTATTCCTAATTATCGTGCAATTAACAAACAACAATGCGGAATAACAACGATCAACAAGAATAAATGCAAACGCAAACAAATGGTTTAATGGGTTCGGATCCACCCAAGTCTCCCCGACTTGTTCCCGGTGATCCTACGTCCCAACCACTCGGATCCCTTCCGGATACTTGAGTTAGAAACCCTAACTCAAGATTTCCAATATGACCACTTGCGAAAACCTCACAAGTGCAAACGACCTACAATCGATGACCGTGAATCCCACAACCCGGGATCACGCAAAACCTCTCACAACCGAGAGTATACAATTCAAATATAACTGAAATGAAATGCTTACCAACAAAATACCTATGCCTTGAGATTTCTTACCAAATTAGGGCAAAGAGGATTTTGATGGAGGAAGAGTCACCAAACCCTACCTTCAAGAAGATGGCCAGCAATGGAAGCCTAGGGATGAGACGGATGACCTAGAATCAAACCCTTGGCTTGGAAGGCTCACAATCAATGAATCTCTCTTGAGGAATAAGAGTGAGGGAGAGATTCTTGAGAATGGGAGAGCTTGAAGTTTAGAGTTGAAAGCTTCTCTTTGAATCAATAGAACTCTGGAAATAGCAGCCTTGGATCCTATGAAATAACCCCTTCAGGTATTTAAAGGATCAAGGGAAAAGAGAGAAAGAAACGTCGCTTTCAAAACTCCAACGGATCTAAATCTGAAGCAGACTAGTCGGTCTAAGAAGGATCACTGACCGACTAGTTCATCAACTAGTCGGTCGGTGATTCAACATGGACCGACTAACAGCTCGACAGCCAAAAGAGTGATTTCCAGGCAACATGAACTAGTCGGTCTAAGAAGACTTGCCAACCGACTAGTTTGCCAACTAGTCGGTCAGAGAGTGTTCTTTGACCGACTAAGAGTGAAATGCACGAAGCTGAATACAAGTTACACTAGTCGGTCTAAGAACAAATGCTGACCGACTAGTTTCACAACTAGTCGGTCGATGAATGTTCTTGGACCGACTAACTGTAAACAGTAACTCAGGCTGTACAGAGGCAAGCTCAACTAGTCGGTCTGAGAAGGATTCCTAACCGACTAGATCGTCATCTAGTCGGTCGGTGAACCTTCTTTGACCGACTAATTGATCGACATGGCTGAGCTGAAATGAGTTAGGACATCTAGTCGGTTCATGAAGAGTTGCCGACCGACTAGATCGTCATCTAGTCGGTTGGTGACTCTACTTGAACCAACTAAGATGCACTAGAAGCCGAGGGAAGAAGTGATAGGCTTCGGGAAAGTTTCTAATGGCTTCTAAGATAATCCTAGCTCTAAGATATGAGCGATATGAAGATAGACATGTAAGAATTACTCAAGGCTTAACATTCTATAAATCGAAGCAAAAAGACTATGAATAAAACCTTAAGGAACGGTCTTCGAAAGCTTCGATCAAATCTTCATGACTTCCAAAAAGGTCCAAAATCTTCAACGTAGCTTTAGGCATTGAATTCGAGCTTTGAGAAGTCTTAAGATGTCGCTTTGAGTGTTCTCGTGAATTTGGCGACGATCTCCATAACTGCGCTCACAAATTGTTAGTTCACGATTTATTTATGTTTGCTCATCATCCAAAACCAAATACGGGGAGTCCAATACTCAACATTCTCCCCCTTTTTGGTGATGACAAACCACCATAAATAATAATCACTAATAATGTACTAAATGAAATTTACTTACTCCCCCTGCATTGATGACACATTAGTTCCATATGAAATAATAAACATATGCATCAATCAGGCGAGAAAATTAAAAATACAAATCCAGTTATCGAATTTGAAATACATTTATATTTTCTTAACTCCCCCTGAATCTAACATATCAAATTAGATTCATGCTAAACTATCATTTAGCACATGCCATTCATGCTAAACTATCATTTAGCACATGCCATTATTATATCTCTCCCCCTTTGGCATAATCCAAAAAGTGCGGGAGGAAGTCAATGATAACAGATCATGGCCAAATAATACATGAATCATGGGAGTCGAAGAATACGACCTCGGTCCAATGACACCAAAGTAAAATACCAAAACATATTAAAGGTGTGCCAAAGAGACCTTAGTCAAAAAACGAAAAATGAAGTCATCAAAATACCAATTGTAAATTCACGTATTGATGAAAGGAATTTATTCTCCAATATCAACATTTATAGCTATTTTAGTGCATGGAAAACAATTCTATGTTTTCATACAACTAAAGCTATTGAATCAAAATAAATCGTCGAGCGACGAAATCAATATCAGAGACATACATAAAATGTGCACAAAGGAATGAACCATCAGAAGAGTGGTGCACATCATAGAATATCAAATGTCACAATATCGATCGAAAATGAACATTAAGTAAAAGCACATCAAAACTAAGTGAAGTGTGCGATGAGAAATGACAGGGTGATAAAAGTAATACGAAAATCATCATAATAACTTTTAAGAACATGTCATGCCAAAAATAGATATGAATTTCAAAGCATTTATGTCATTCACAATTCTATCATGCTAGGAGAGACAAAATGAAATAGATATGAATTTCAAAGCATTTATGGCATTCACAATTCTATCATGCTAGGAGAGACAAAATGATACCAATGTAAAGAAATAGATTCTAACCAAGCATGCATTCAACCCTCATGGATACCAAATGTAATATCATACTTACAACATTAAGCTCCCCCTACATTGGTGCATTACCTAAGCACCATCAACTCCGTTTGAATGAAAGTCTTCGCAAATCGAGGAGTTGGTAGGGTTGGTATCCCACGGTGGATTGAACCTAGAAAACTTCATTTTGGTATCCAAAAATCCTTTTGGATCCAATGGGTTAGACAACAAATTTGAAATACGAAATAAAAATTATTGTAAGCCATAAATTAATATAATCAAAATCAATTTTATAAACATATGCCTTGGTACCCATAACATGATCATAAACTCATGGTACCAAGCATTGAAGAGTTAAAGGAACTAACCCTTCGGAAACCAAGTCCAAGAGGAACTTGACTTCCCAACATAATCATCATTCAAAATAACATCATTAATATATGATTTCACATAAACATTCATAGCATCATCGCTAGTGTTCTTGGGACCCCAAATAGTGTACATTTTGGGAATCCTCTTCCTAGTGGTTGCATGCACAAAAGGTTGATTTCTATGTGGTGCATGTGGCCTAGGAGCATGAGATCTAGCAATAGCATTATGATGAGCATGCGATCCATGATGTGGTGTAGCATACATACGTGGATAAGCATGAGGATGATTATGAGAGAAGGCATTCACATGTGGGTTAGATGTGTGAACATAAGCATTAGGATGTGCATAAGCATGATTACGTACATGTGGGTGTCTCATATGAGTGTTCGCACGTGCTCGTGGGTGCGGAGCATAAAAATCATTATTAGCATGCACCGGTGGAGTAGGATGTGTGTTCCTACGTGGCATAGCATGAGAGTACAAAAATGCATGACCCCTCTTTGGGGGTCTACCCAAAGTGGGTTTCTTTCCAATCGGGGGTGTGTACGAAGTGGAAGCACTATTGGTAGGAGAACTACCAATGGGGTGTTTGCTTCCACTCGTCGAGGCATCGGATGTCGGCCTAACAAAGGTGGTAGGCGATTTGGATGAGTCTCCCATCTTATACCCCAAGCCAATGTGGTGTTTGGCCGGAAGTAAGTCATTTAGGATATTATCCAAATGGCCCTTACCTCTATTGAAATCATTGATACGGCCTAACGTGCACTCATACTTCTCTTTGAGAGAATGCAAAGAAGCATCCAAAGTGGATACTTGCGATGTGAGTGCATAAACACGTGATTTGAGATTCTTATTCTCAATACTCAAAGTTGAGTTTTGAGACGTCAAATCCGCTATCACATGTTCATCCGAATCCTCAACATGAACATGCTCAAGTTGAGATTTGAGGTTCTTCACCTCATTTCTTAACAAGCCATTATGAGTAAGCAAACTTGCTTTCTCATTGGCGAGTGTCTCAACAATGGTGTCATTGTTGGTGATGGTAGACTTAGGAGAGGTTTGGAGGCTAACAAGTTCATCTTTGGTCTTATTATATCTATCTACTAATTTAGTAAATTTAGACCAAATTTCTTGGTTTGCTAACCTCATTTCATCAATAGTAGGTTCTCCGCTTTCATCCTCGCTACCATCCTCGCTTTCATCCTCGCTATCATCGAAGGAGGACTTTCGATCTTTTGCCTCATTAGCCATGAAGCAAAGTTTTGCTTTCTCCACTCTTCCATCATCCGACTCTCCACTTGAGGAATCCTCTTCGGAGTCGGTGAATGTGCCAACAAGTCCTTTCTTGTACTTTCTCGACTTGTCGTACTTCGATGCTTTCCCCTTCTCCTTGTGTTTGTAGAGAGGACAATCCGGTTTGATGTGTCCTGGCTTGTTGCATTTATAACACACGGGAGTAGAAGCATTAGTCGAACTAACTTTAGATTTATTCAAAGATATACCTTCTCGGAGGAATCGATCGAACTTCCTTGCCATACGGGCAATGGATTCCATGTCCAATTCGTCTTCCGATTCTTCATCATCGGTAGATGGAGCGACCTTGAAGGCAATCGCCTTTTTCTTTGGCTCATCTTGCTTCAAGTACGCTTTCATCTTTTCCTTCATTCGGATCTTACTATCCTTGCGTACCTCGTAAGACAACAAGGTACCCATTAGTTATACGACGGTATATTTATTCATGTCATTACCTTCCTCGATGGCGAAGGTACGCTTTTCCCAACATAATGGAAGACCGTCGATAATCTTCGTGACTTTCTCCTTTTGGGTATAGACCTTCCCAAGAGCTTCCAAGTCGTTTGATATATCCACGAAGCGAGCGTAATATTCCTTCATGGTTTCTCCCTGCTCCATATGAAACAACTCAAATTCTTTATTAGCAACGACGAGTTTAGAATCTTTTACCGTACTCGATCCTTCGTGCAATATGAGGAGTTGGTTCCATATTTGATATGCACTCTTACATGTGCATATCTTGTTGAAGTCCTCGGGCTCCAACGCACAATTCAAGGCATTCATTGCCTTGGCATTGGCTACTTCCGCGGTGACCTCCGAGGGAGTCCACTTCGTGAAATCTTCTTCTAAAGGCTCGACATACTCCGTCATGGTGGCTCTCCATAGTGAAGCGCTCCGGAAGAAAATTTGCATCCGGCATTTCCAGTACCTATAGTTGGTACCGTTGAAGTGTGGAGGCCTGACTGAGGATAGTCCTTCCATAACTGAAGAAGCTCCATTGCGGTTCTTGAAGACGTTGTAGTCGTTGTTCGTCATAGCTTTGAATTTTGGCTATGTGTAGCTTTGAACCTTGGCTCTGATACCAATTGTAATGCCCTAGGAAGCCACTGCACATGTACTAGAGGGGGGTTGAATAGTACTTTTAAATAATAGGGAGAGTTATTCCTAATTATCGTGCAATTAACAAACAACAATGCGGAATAACAACGATCAACAAGAATAAATGCAAACGCAAACAAATGGTTTAATGGGTTCGGATCCACCCAAGTCTCCCTGACTTGTTCCCGGTGATCCTACGTCCCAACCACCCGGATCCCTTCAGGATACTTGAGTTAGAAACCCTAACTCAAGATTTCCAATATGACCACTTGCGAAAACCTCACAACTGCAAACGACCTACAATCGATGACCGTGAATCCCACAACCCGGGATCACGCAAAACCTCTCACAACCGAGAGTATACAATTCAAATATAACTGAAATGAAATGCTTACCAACAAAATACCTATGCCTTGAGATTTCTTACCAAATTAGGGCAAAGAGGATTTTGATGGAGGAAGAGTCACCAAACCCTACCTTCAAGAAGATGGCCAGCAATGGAAGCCTAGGGATGAGATGGATGACCTAGAATCAAACCCTTGGCTTGGAAGGCTCACAATCAATAAATCTCTCTTGAGGAATAAGAGTGAGGGAGAGGTTCTTGAGAATGGGAGAGCTTGAAGTTTAGAGTTGAAAGCTTCTCTTTGAATCAATAGAACTCTGGAAATAGCAGCCTTGGATCCTATGAAATAACCCCTTCAGGTATTTAAAGGATCAAGGGAAAAGAGAGAAAGAACGTCGCTTTCAAAACTCCAACGGATCTAAATCTGAAGCAGACTAGTCGGTCTAAGAAGGATCACTGACCGAATAGTTCATCAACTAGTCGGTCGGTGATTCAACATGGACCGACTAACAGCTCGACAGCCAAAAGAGTGATTTCCAGGCAACATGAACTAGTCGGTCTAAGATGACTTACCAACCGACTAGTTTGCCAACTAGTCGGTCGGAGAGTGTTCTTTGACCGACTAAGAGTGAAATGCACGAAGCTGAATACAAGTTACACTAGTCGGTCTAAGAACAAATGCTGACCGACTAGTTTCACAACTAGTCGGTCGATGAATGTTCTTGGACCGACTAACTGTAAACAGTAACTCAGGCTGTACAGAGGCAAGCTCAACTAGTCGGTCTGAGAAGGATTCCTAACCGACTAGATCGTCATCTAGTCGGTCGGTGAACCTTCTTTGACCGACTAATTGATCGACATGGCTGAGCTGAAATGAGTTAGGACATCTAGTCAGTTCATGAAGAGTTGCCGACCGACTAGATCGTCATCTAGTCGGTTGGTGACTCTACTTGAACCAACTAAGATGCACTAGAAGCTGAGGGAGGAAGTGATAGGCTTCGGGAAAGTTTCTAATGGCTTCTAAGATAATCCTAGCTCTAAGATATGAGCGATATGAAGATAGACATGTAAGAATTACTCAAGGCTTAACATTCTATAAATCGAAGCAAAAAGACTATGAATAAAACCTTAAGGAACGGTCTTCGAAAGCTTCGATCAAATCTTCATGACTTCCAAAAAGGTCCAAAATCTTCAACGTAGCTTTAGGCATTGAATTCGAGCTTTGAGAAGTCTTAAGATGTCGCTTTGAGTGTTCTCGTGAATTTGGCGACGATCTCCATAACTGCGCTCACAAATTGTTAGTTCACGATTTATTTATGTTTGCTCATCATCCAAAACCAAATACGGGGAGTCCAATACACAACAGAACATTCACTTTTGATATTCAAACATTGTACGAGTGTAACCTATGTCTTTCTGCCAATAGGATGGCAGGGCGACGTACTACCCGATCGGGGAGTGCTGGAGATGGAATTCAGGAAGACCAGGGCAGAGAGTTCCGCCAGTTCCTTGGTGTGATGCGAGAGATGCTTGAGGTGCAGCATCAGCTGGTGCAGCAGTCCAACCGCGCTACCCAGGCCCCACCTGTTGCACCACCTCCACCTCCGCCTGTTCCACGAGCTGCTCCAGGAGTGAAGCAGTTCAACGAGCTTCAGCCAAAGACCTTCTCTGGGAAGGAGGGACCTCTGGGTGTCGATGAGTGGATCCAGAGCACCGAGGAAAAGTTTGTAGCTGCCAAGATTCCAGATGAGACTCGGGTGGAGATCGCGAAGATGCAGCTGACTGAGATTGCCCGAAACTGGTGGCGTATTGAGGAGAGGCGTCTGTAGAAGCCTGTGGAGTGGAAGACTTTTCGTCACATGTTCAAGGAGAAGTACTTCACCAAGGCAGCTAGGAGAGAGCTGATGGGCAGATTCGTGGATCTGAAGCAGAGGGACATGACTATCGATGAGTATGAGGCTGAATTCGAGATGCTGAGCCGTTTTGCCCCGTACATGGTGAAGAAGGAGGAGAACCGAGCTGAGCGGTTCCGTCAGGGACTTCGTCTGAAGGTCCAGGCTTACATGTCCTCTGCTAGTTTCTCGACTATGAGGGAGGTGTTAGATGCTGCGAAGAATCATGAGACGATTTCGCACATGCCTGACACTCCAGAGGACAGAGGAAAGCGTCCTATGGAGCAGTACCAGTCACCTGCCAGGCCGGTGATGAGGCCAGTCCAGACTGTGCCGTTCAAGAGACCTGGAGCGCCAGTGCAGCAGCAGAGCAAGGGTCCGTGCCATTTTTACGGCAAGCCCGGACATGTTCAGACCAACTGTAGGAGGAAGCTGGGTTTGTGCCTACTTTGTGGAGATGCTTCGTATGCTGCGAAGGATTGTCTGAGAGCCAGCAGTGCTTTTGTTGGAGCGCCAGCCCCGTTGCAGATGAGGGCGCCTGCCCCAGCTCAGAGAGGACCTGCTGTTCGTGGACCACCCTTGGTGCCACAGCGGCAGATGTACCAACGAGCTGTGCAGCCTCCGAGGCCGGCCTATACTATGACTGCTGTGGAGACTGAGGAGCTGGATGGGGTGATTGTAGGTAACATCTTGACCTAGTCGTTCCATTTCATAACTATATTGTATTGCTAGTCTTGTTAGTGTTGTTTGTTTGTTTGGTTGTTAGAGTAGTGTTTGACCTTAGACCCTTTATTTTCCATAGGCACCATTCTTGTGTCCTCTCACCCTGCTTTGGCTTTGTTTGACTCCGGTGCATCCATGTGCATCCTATACTGGAGGTTTATAACAAAGCACTCCATTCCTACTCATACACTTCCTAAGTGTTGGGACATCACTACTGGGAACGGAGTGGTGACTGTGAACCTGGGATGTCGATCGATTCCTCTAGTGGTCAGTGGACATGAGTTATATGCAGATTTCATTGTCCACGATCTACCACATTTCGATGTCATCCTTGGCATTGATTGGCTGGGAGATTTCCATGCTTCGATCGATTGTCATAGCAAGAGAGTGGTATTCCGGATTCCAAGCCATCCGGAGTTCGAGTTCCGCAGCAGAGATGAGTCGCTTGGGCCCATCAGATTTCGGGCCAAGCCGGAGGCGTCAATGTTAGCAGCTATGCAGATGGAGTTGGAGCTTGACCGACCAGCGGTTGTCAGAGACTTTAACGACGTCTTTCCGGAGGATATCTCGGGTCTGCCACCCGACAGAGCTTTAGAGTTCGGCATTGATCTGATGCCGGGTGCGCAGCCGATATCGAAGGCACCGTATCGGATGGCTCCCGCGAAGCTTGAGAAACTGCGGAAGCAGTTGGATGAGTTGTTACAGAAGGGTTTCATCCACCCTAGTGTGTCACCGTGGGGTGCACCTGTGTTGCTTGTGAAGAAGAAGGATGGGTCCCGCAGGATGTGCATGGACTATCGAGGATTGAATGCTATCACCGTGAAGAACAAGTATCCGCTGCCGCGCATCGACGACATTTTTGATCAGTTAGGAGGTTCGAGAGTTTTCTCGAAGTTGGATTTGAGGAGCGGATATCATCAGTTGAAGGTGAAGAAGGATGACATTCCGAAGACAGCTTTCCGGACGAAGTACGGGCACTATGAGTTTTTGGTGATGCCTTTCGGCGTGACCAATGCTCCAGCTGTGTTCATGAACCTTATGAATTTGATTTTCTACGACTTCCTGGATAAGTTTGTCGTTATCTTTATTGACGACATTCTTATTTACTCGATGTCTGAAGAAGATCACAGCTGTCATCTGAGGACAGTGCTGGAGACGCTGAGGCGACACAAGTTGTATGCCAAGTATGGCAAGTGCGAGTTCTGGCTGGACAGAGTCGCATTCCTGGGACACGTGGTGTCCGGGGATGGCATATCGGTGGATCCGGAGAAGGTCAGAGCAGTTCGAGATTGGCCGACTCCGCAGTCCGCGTCCGACATCAGGAGTTTCCTTGGTTTAACAGGCTATTATCGGCGGTTCATCAAGGATTTCTCGAAGATTGCTGAGCCGATGACGAAGCTGACGAGGAAGGATGTGGAGTATCAGTGGTCTGATGCTTGTGAGGAGGCTTTCAGTATCTTGAAGGCGAGGTTGACCACGGCACCAGTTTTGACTGTACCGGATCGAAGCGGAGGCTTCGAAGTATATTGTGATGCATCAGGGAAGGGCCTAGGATGCGTTCTGCATCAGCATGGCCACGTGGTCGCGTATGCTTCTCGTCAGCTGAGGACGCACGAGAAGAATTACCCGACGCACGATCTGGAGTTGGCAGCGGTGATCTTTGCATTGAAAATATGGAGGCACTTCTTACTGAGTGAGAGCGTGAATATTTTCACCGATCACAAAAGTTTGAAGTACATATTCACGCAGAAGGAGCTCAACATGCGTCAGAGGCGATGGTTGGAGCTCATGGCTGACTATGAGATTGATCTGCAGTATCATTCGGGGAAGGTGAACATTGTGCCGGATGCTTTGAGTAGACTTCCTACTGCTATGATGCATACTGCTGACTGGAGGATTCAGCAGGAGCTGAAGGAGATGGATTTGGAGGTCGTCCTACCTGGTGTGGTTCTTTCATTCATGAATTTGCAGATTCAGTCTACGATCGTGGATCGGATCAAGGCAGCACATGCAGGAGATCCGAAGTTGCAGAGGATCAGGAGGCAGGTTGAAGCTGGGCTGCGAGCAGAGTTCGTGATTCATGAGGATGGTTCGCTGCGGTACGGCAGCAGACTCTGCGTACCTGCGGGTGATGTTCGGGAGGAGCTTTTGAGCGAGGCTCATAGCTCGCCTTATTCTATACATCCTGGTGGTACCAAGATGTATAAGGACATTCGACTGAATTACTGGTGGATTGGCATGAAGAGGAGTGTGGCACGGAGCGTTGCCAAGTGTTTGATATGCCAACAGGTGAAGGGCGAGCACCATCGTACTGCTGGGTTGCTGCAACCGCTTCCTATTTCGGAGTGGAAGTGGCAACATATTACGATGGATTTCGTGACTGGTTTATCTCGGACCCCGAAACAGAACGACGCAGTCTGGGTGATCGTTGATCGGTTGACTAAGTCTGTGCATTTCATTCCTTTCCGAGTGGGCTAGTCTATGGAAGCTTTGGCGAGGAAGTACCTAGAGGTAAAAATCTCTTCTTTTACTTCTATTTGATTTATCCTCCTTGAGTTAGTTGTGACGTAGACCGTGTACGTGCAGAAGATTGTACGCTTACACGGAGTCCCCGTGAGCATCGTGTCTGACAGAGATACGAGGTTCACATCTCAGTTCTGGAGAAGTCTGCAGGAGCATTTGGGTACGAGTCTGAGTTTCAGCACGACGTACCACCCACAGACTGATGGCCAGACCGAGAGGACTATTCAGATACTAGAGGATATGCTGCGAGCTTGTACGCTCGATTTGAAGGGATCTTGGGAGGACCATCTCCATTTGGTGGAGTTTTCTTATAACAACAGCTATCAGGCGAGCATTGGCATGGCGCCGTTTGCTGCCTTATATGGGAGGAAATGTCGTTCGCTACTGAGCTGGGATGACGTTGGAGATCGGGAGCTGTTGGGTCCAGAGATGATAGTGGAAGCTGTGGATGTCGTGAGAGACATCAGGGAGAAGCTCAGAGTTGCACAGGATCGCTTCAAGCATTGAGCGGATGCTAAGAGGAGGCCTTTGGAGTTTCAGCCGGGAGACCAGGTCTTCCTGAAGATTTCTCTGAACCGCGGAGTGATTCGTTTCAGGAAGAAGGGGAAGCTGAGTCCGAGGTACATCGGACCTTTCGATGTGCTGGAGCATGTGGGAGCAGTGGCCTACCGCCTTACTCTACCACCATCTTTGGTGGGGGTTCACGACGTATTCCACGTATCTCAGTTACGTCGGTACGTCAGTGATCCGTCACACACGGTGGATTTTTCGGAGATCACGGTCCGTTCGGACCTGACCTACGACCAGCAGCCCGTGCAGATTTTGGACCGTCGACAGAAGCAGTTGAGGAATAAGGTAGTCGACCTGGTGAGAGTGATGTGGCGTCACGGATCACCTGGAGAGTCCACTTGGGAGAGAGAGGATGAGATGAGAGAGAGTTATCCTCACCTGTTCTGATAGAAATTCCGAGGGCGGAATTTTTCTTAAGGAGGGTAGGATGTAACGACTGGTTTTTTGTATGATGATATATATATATATATATATATTGATTGTTCACATTCTCTCTTTTCTTTTCCGTATCTTTTCCCCTATCTGGAGCTGAACGTGCTTCATGACACTCTTGTCTTGGAGCCAGACCCATCTTAGGAGTCCCTAGAACTCATCCCGAAGCTTTGCACCCCATTTGGAGACTTGGTGTGCACTTTAGTCGGTTCAAGAACAAGGACCGACCGACTAGATGTCAATCTAGTCGGTCAGAAACTCTTCATGGACCGACTAGTTTCTGTCAGGTTTTTCCCTTGAGTTACTGTTTACTCTTAGTCGGTCTAAGTTCATCCACCGACCGACTAGTTGTTGAACTAGTCGGTCAACACTTCTTCACAGACCGACTAAGTTAGAGATCATTTCATGCAGTCGAGTTACTGTTTATCATTAGTCGGTTTAAGAACGAATACCGACCGACTAGTTGACGAACTAGTTGGTTAAGTTTTCTTCTCAGACCGACTAATTTTCCAAACTTCTTGTCGACCACTTTTATCCTTTAGTCGGTCAATGAACACTGGCCGACCGACTAGGTTACAAACTAGTCGGTCGACGAGCCTTCACAGACCGACTAAATCTGTCAACCCTGTACCGACACTGTTCTCTGTTTGCCTTCTAGTCGGTCACAGTTAAACGACCGACCGACTAGTTCTCAAACTAGTCGGTCAACCACCCTTCTCAGACCGACTAACTGACCCCCGAAACCCTAGTTTTGACCTAGCCGCCGTTTCGTTTTCTTATTTAAACGTACGGCTGCTCTTCATTCCTCCTCATTGTTTTGAGTTGTTTGCTTCCCCAACTCATCTCCTTCTCCTTCCTTGCCTCTCCTTCCTCCTCCTTTGCCCCCACCTTCTCCAAGGTCTTTCCCCCCTTCCTCTTCATCTTCTTCCTTCTTCCTTCTTCCTCTTCTTTCTCCCGTTTCTTCTCCTCCTTCCTGTTTTCCCACAAACAGCCAACTACCCTCTCAGATCTAAGATCCACGGCCAAGCTCCAGCCGCCGTCTCTTCGCGTGGCGTCCCGACCTCAGTTCTAGCGACGACGACCCCGGGAGATGCTGAGATCTTCGCCACCGTCTACGGAGACCGACGACACCGCCAACGATCAACATTCCTCACTGTGCTAACCGCGGCCTAGGAATTTCCAGACGACGCAAAGCTTCCACCTTTCCAGATCTGACGCCGGATCTTTGTGCAACTGTCATTTTCAGGTTGGTCACCTAAATTCGTAGTAACCCACACAATAGATAATCAAACCCTAATTAAAATCAGCAACCTAATCAAATTAAATTTACTTTTTGCTCCTCTTTAAAACGTTGTGCAAACCGTAGAAATCGACGAATGGACGTTATGCATGTACACATAGGATAGATCGTCGATTAGGTTAATTACATTAAAAATGTGATTTTTGATTAAATAGGGTAGTCCCGATAACCTAGACACAACCCTAATAGAAATTCTTAATCGTGAACTGACACCGTCACCGTGTCACGATTTTCCGACGCTCTTCCGCCGACGAGACGTTTGGACGAGACGTACCAGGGAGACGACGCACTCGCCACCGCAGGCAAGTGTATCACTTGCGTACTTGGCCATGCTTAGGCCTTAGTCTTGTTAGATTAGACATTTGAACCATGAGAACCGGACGTGAAATGATAGTGTCCGTGACGCCCTTGATGGCTCAGATTTGACAACGAAATCTGAGTCCAACAACAACAATTTTTGACATCATAGGATTGACATGTGTGTGCGTGAGTTGTGGACACCCTTGTAAAACCCCTCCTGTTTTGTCGTGTCATGTCCCTTTTCGTCTTGCCATGTCCGTTCCGTCTGCACAGCCCGCTGGGTAAGAGGCACTCGCCAAGCCAGAGCGAGTGATCCCTTGTACTAGTTCACAGCCTGATGGGCAATTGGGCACCTGTCAAGCTAGAGCAGGTGATCCCATGTACTGATACACAGCTCAGAGAGCAATAGGGCACTTGTCAAGCTAGAGCAAGTGATCCCTTGTCCTGTCACGATTCTTGGGGTTTTTGGGGTAGGGTTGAGCGTGCAAGCGGCAAGAGGGTCTGATCCCCCTCGAACCGAACATGCGTGAACCCTTTTCGTGTCTTGTCTTATCGTGTCTGGCTTTTCGTGTTTCTGTCTTGTCGTGACACCTGTAGGCTAGTCCCGTAGTCGGTAGCCCTCGCTATGACTACTACTTGTCGTGTTTACTTTTCCTGCTACGTGTACTTTCGTTGTTCGCCTGTTGTAACCTCAGTATGTTAATCAACCAGTAAAATGTTGTTAAGTAATTGGTGCACTTGCAGTTTGGTCTAACCTTTTCTTGTAGACCTTACCTAACGTACAGTTCCTTCTTTTGGTGCTGTACGTCAGGGATCGAGCCAGAGTACGTTGAGGAGACTGACTTGCCAGCCGACATGGAGCCAGAGAGCGTCGATCCTGAGTACGACCCTGAGGAGGACCAGAGCTAGAGACTCCTCGTTGCAGTTTCCAGAGACGTTTATTACTTTTAGTTGGGTGCGTAGCACCTTTTGTCTCCTTGTCTAGGTTGGGTGCTTTCACCATTAGATTTACTTTTCTGCTGTTGTAGCCCTTCGAGCGTTGAGATTTGGTACTCTTGATATGTTGGAATAAAATGTGATGTTCTTTCCTTCTGGTACTTTTATTGTTCTGTACTAACATGTAGGGACCTGTGCCTTCGTCTTGGTACCACACAGACGCTTATTGGGTCAGGGCTCCGTAGCTCTGGCCTAAGAGGGCCTAGTCACACTTCGCCTCCGCTTTTTTGGGAAGCGGGGCGTGACAGCATCAGTGTCTCAAGATGGCCTAACGGTCCAAAAGCCCGTAGCCTGGACCGAACCAGAGTTGATCGGGCCGCGGGCTAGGCCCGGCCCGAGGGCCGGTTCGGGTTTCCTGGAGTTCAACGGCCCATCATGCCAGGCCAGCCTGGCCCGCGGACGGGTCCGGCCCGGCCTGTGGCCTGGTTCAGGAGGGCCCAGATTGCAGGAGCACCCCCGAACACTGGTGCGCCTAGGTGTGTGGGGACAGACCTGAGAATGGACAGATTTTGGGCAGATTTTGGCGATTTTTGAGAACTCCTTTGAGGGGTCAGACGACCTCGAAATTGAGTGTCGTTAGTTTCTATGTGATCTCCGTTTGAAGCTCTTCAAAATGATATGTCATTTTGCTTCTTTGGCTTACCGGATAGGGAGAATCAATTACTCAAAGTTTAGTAAAAGGGAAACTAGATTCTAATTTTTAGTACCATACCAGTTATGTTACTAATCTGAAGGCTCAGCTCACCCTATAAATATGGTTCTCCTCTTTCTCTTAAACTTACACCAAGCCTAGATCAAGAGAGCTCATCCTAATTAAATGAGCAAACGTAGATCTAAAGGTGACCAAATTTTTCCCTGTTTTCCCTCTTTATTCCGTCTTTCAGGTTCTAGTAAAACTTGAAGGGAATTCGGATTTGATCCAAAGCTTGTGATGGGGGTTCCAACTATGGTGAAACTTTCTAGGGCAAGTGGTCGGCTCTAAGACGAGGCGTTGCGAACGCTTCAGAACGTCGTCCTAAGGAAATTGTTTTTACGACTACAAAAACAACGATTTGATCTTTTAAGCATTTTATTTTCTTAAATATTAGATCTATCTTTGTAAGGTCGGTTCACCTCCCTACTTATATAGTAATGGTCATGCAAAGGATTTTTATTACGTATGGGTTTTCATAAAAAATCGGGTTTTATGATTTTTCTTCTTCCACTGCTTCCCACTTCTGCTAAGCCTAGGGTTAGATGATAGGAAGCCCTACGGAAGCTTCCTCAACACCCTTTAGTTTCTTCCTCAGACACCTTTCTGATTACTTTATCAGATAATGATAACAGCAACGCACTAGTGCCTTTCTCTCTCACTCTGATTTCTGAGTTTCCGTGATGTCCTTATCAATGTTGTCTTTCTCAAAGCCAATTTGAAAGCACGCATCTCTCATTAAGAACACCTTCATCTTCAGTCACCGCAGGCTAAAGTCATTCCTTCTAGTGAACTTATCCAGCTTGAACGATGTGGTATATGACGCCATCTTGACTTTCTACTTTCTTCCCACCATTGCACCGGTACCACTTGTTGGGATTGGACGTAGCAGAATAATATAGATATAATAATTTGTCACCAACTTCAACAAACAGAGTATGACCTTAAAGAAATTATAGAAAGCATAAAGATAAAACACCACACACAAGATCAAGCAATCACATAGAGAGACACAAGATATATACTGGTTCGGCCCAATGTGGTGCTTATGTCCAGTTTTCTGTTGTCACGGTGTCCACTTGATCAGAGATGTAGAACCAAGAGAATACACTGACTACCAAGATCTCTTACAACAATGAGCAAAACCCTCTTGATAATATAGATCTAGCACTCTAACAAATACAAAGTCTCATGCATGCTTAATAATGGAAAGGTTTTACTAGACAATCCTAGAACAAGGAATATCTCCTCTCCCATACTCATAACTGTATCCAAAGCACTTGCCGCACAAACACCGTATTCTCCAATTGTGTTTTGCACCTTTTTGCACCATGCGCCTTCAAAACAATGTGTTCTCTTGTTTTCATATTAAAGGAATCATTCCTAGGGTAGAAGAGAGTGTTTTAAGTCGTGGCCGTTCAATTTGATCAAGTATCAAATCAAAAGACCAAATTAAAACCCGCAACAGGTCAAACTCAACCCGACTGGGTATCGACACGGTCGTGCCATGATTGGCACGATCGTGTCACTGCCTGGTTCAGAAAATCTGGACATTCTGATGCTTCTGCACTACCATGCTAATCCAGTACAAATTCTGGCACGATCGTGCCACTGTGCCGGAACTTACTGCCAGGCTTGCACGATCGTGCCAATTGATGAACTAAAACTTTGGCACAGTTGTGCCACTAGCCCAGAACTCTCTGCCATAATTGCATAACCGTGTTCCTGCATGGCACGACCGTGCTTCCGCATGGCACGACATTAACATGTCCAGATTGAGAATTTGAAGCATAATTTCAACACACTCTTACCTTCATTTTCTGTTAATTTCACTGTAAAACACTCCCCTCTTCCCTCTGTCTCAAAATCATTTCTCGCTCAGCTCGATCTCACTTCGTGAGCTCCCCCGCAACGATCTGGTACTCTTCGCTGCCTAGCCGCCGCAATTTTCAATGATTCACATAAATAGAGAAGCGGGAGAAGGAGAGAAATGGGCAGCAATAGTTTGATTTCACGCCTCAATTTTATGTTTCATCGTTTTTCTTAGAATACTATCTTGAATTTTGAAAATAACAAGAAAATTACCATGAGCTTCAATTTTTTCAAATTAGTCATCTAACTCCGTCAACACAAACTGACTCAATCTTTCTAAGCATGCTCAAATTACTTCCATCAATGTTTTTATAATTTTTTTTTAAAAAAACCTCAATTTTTGAACAACACTTCGAAAGTGCATCTATCTTGTAACTATTTAAAGATGTATTATTTTCCAAGTTATTTTAGAGAAACAATAGTATGATATTGTCTAATTTGGGCCAAGGTCTGCACGGTTTTGTTCTTGGGCTCTTTCCAAAAAGCCTCTTATCAATGATGATTCAATTCCATATTTATACCCCTCAAATCCCTTTGTCTAGCCAACGTGGGACTATGTTTGATATCTCACAATATCCCTATAAAATTTATAGGGTTGTTGCTCATCCTCATTGGATCACATTTCATAATGATTCACTGATAAAGTAAAAAGCTTTAAACAAAGTGGTAGCTTTATAAGAGCTGACGAGGCATGTATTGTCCTGCAAAGTTCAGATATTCAAAATTATTCTGAAAGTTCAAGCAATTATTCACTCTCTCTTTTTAATACATGAAGTGGACTCCTTTGCGTGAGCTCATATATTAGCATTTTTTTTTCAATCATCAATTATTTTGCATTTTAAATCCCATTAATGGTGATGTCAAATGAGGGCTTTTGCATGATTGGACACAGTTCGAGATTTGGACATTTCCTCTCTGGCTTTATGAAAAAATTGGGATAATTTAGTCCTTTGATGATTAAGATCAAAGGACCAAATAAAAAAGCCAGACCAACAAAACACAAAAGGTACATTAAGGATGTAAATGGTTCGGCTATGGATCGGATGCATGTTATCATATCTGTCTCCAAAATTATTTATCAAAATTTAATATATGTTGCCGTAAAAAATTTAGTATTTGTAAAGCAAGCAGTGCATTTATGCTAGAAGGAAATATGGTACAATTGCGGGGATGATAAAGATCTTCCCTTGATCAATGACTTTTGGGCGTACGACACCGTTCTTCGATTCATCTCTACTATAGCTCGGTCGACACCAACAATAGATATGGGTTATGGGTGGTCGGTGTAAGGGTCGACACCAACAATACCAAGATGAACAACTGAATAAAAACCATATCTTGGTGCAAGTATACTCAAGCGATACCCGCAGATCCAAACCTCTTTCGGTAAAGACCAGAAGCGCCCAGTTCTCCTCTCCAACCAGTGCCTTAGATGAATCACAGGATGAAGAACGCCTCCACGATTCACGACCCTTAGAAGAACTCGAACCGCCCTTCAAGCTTTGCTAGAGCAAGGAAAAAGGAGAATGAAAAACTTTTGATTTTGTTCGAGAGATTCTTCCTCTAAAGAGTTTGAATATCTCCGCACAATGAGACTTTCTTAAAAGATACTGGTGTCTTCTTAAGGGGTCGGGGAAGACCCCCCCCATAGTGTTTGGGACAGCCGAATCAGATTCAGATTGAGTGTTCGTATAGGACTCAACCTCTTCCTAAACGTGCAAAAAAGAAGAAGTGACCTTTATGAGTTCTAATCGCATTACAACTCTTGAATACAAATTAGATTTGATTTAGGATTGATTCTCAATCAAATCCTGCATCAAATCTCGAATTTCGCATCCTGCCACATCAGTACTAGACGACTCGCATAATATACCAGTCGAATAGTCAGCTGCCTGGGCCAACTTACGTAGTTTGGCCTGACTAGTCGATTGGTGCTAAAGCACTAGTCAACTAGTTGCTGACTAGTTGACTACTGACATAGCACTAGTCGACTAGTTGCTGACTAGTGGACTAGAAACAAAGCACTAGTCGACTAGCCATTGCTAAGTGACTGTGTCTACTTCTTTCTTTCATCTGATCACAACTCCTTATGATCTATGCCCTTGTATATACACTCAAAGTTTCTTCCTTTGCTTTTCGTGAGGAGTTCATAATCAATGTGAGACTCTAATAGCCCAATTCCTACTTTAGTGATGACACGATCACATCGTGTTATCAATCGGTAGCTGCTTTAGCTGAGCACGCAGATACCATTTTAGAATCGTCATTATGTGGTTTGTGAGACTGGCATCTCTCTGAGATAATCTAGGCCTTACAGTGACAGAATTCGCGAGTCTAGTCCCTTCGTCATCACGATGTCGCTAAGGTGTCTTGTGTACGGTATAATGTCAAACCCAATTACACCTTAAAAAACTTGAGTCAAATGTGATCTCATAGTTATCGGTTGGATGACACTTGTTAACTCTTAACAAGTTCATATACTACTCTGGTTATGGATTTACTATGGATCAATGGACTATATTGTGACATGCTTCCAACTATACCCATCAGGTACCTACACATCAGCTATGAAGCTAATGTTTGATAACTACATAAGTGTAATCTTTCACATGCAAGGTCCTTCCACACTTCTCCGGTCAAAGGACTAACATGCACATATTGCCACCTGATAGCTTCTGTTGACACTCAAAGTATTATAACCGTATAGAAGCATCTCTGGCAAGACGTTCTGTAAACTTGTTCTCTAATAAGCACATTTACACCATCTATCAATGTCTCCACACTGAGTGGCTATGAGGTAAGTCATTACCATCTGATGGTATAGATCAATGCACACTGGTCTAACCAGAATATCGATGCCTTGTCTCCATATTCCTCCGACCATGAACATTTCTGGACATATGTTAGGTGGACATATTGGCATCAATATTATGATATCATTATGATCCCAATGTTCCTCACATAAGTTTTGGGACTTTATCCATGCATCATAAAACACAATCACAACCATATGAGTGACATATATACTTACAAAGATAAAGAATACCAAATAACTTACTATTATTTTGAACGAGATGTTTATTACAATTACAAGAATTGCGTGAATGGCATACATTCTCCAACAATCTAGAGGTACACCACTCCGATGCTCAAGTCAAGGTTCAGCATATATGAAACTAGCAAAATTTGTAACTTGAATTCAGCGCAATGTGGATGGATTTATACACAAAACTATTAGGTTCTTTATAGAAAGAGATCTTGCCCTATATGGACTTCCCAACGGCCTTTGGTGTCCCACCTCTCGTGGGACTTCATCATGGCTGCCCTATATGGCCTCCATGTGAGTCTCATATTAAATATGTAATAAGAGGGTCCTTTGTATAAAAACATTCATAAAAATTTAATAATTAATTGTAGTTAGAAATCTCTGGGGATAAATCGTGGCTATCTTTATGTGTTCTTGCATAGGGTGTTACAGATGGTATCAGAGCCTGACACTAGACGAAAATGTGTGAACTAAGTGTAGGAACCAAATTCCATAAATAAACAAGTGCTACATAAAGTAAACCATCACATCACACAAGGATGTGATGGGGGCCTTACTGTTGGATATTGGCCATTAAGCCCAATATGTTTTGATGATGATCACCACATTCTTTTGGTACTAATGACCTTATTTGTTTTAGTCTCAGATTAAATTTTATTTCATATTTTAATGGAGACAAAGTCATGAGATGCTTGGGACGATGAGCAAAGGGGAACATGATAGCTCAAGGCAATTGCAAAGCCTGCACAAGCTTGATGATATATGCTCTTCTTTGTGTATTTTTCATTTTATTGTTAGATGCTTTGTATGCCTTGTAAATGCACTCATTCATACCTTAAATCATTTTTCAAACTCACAAAAATGTTTTAGAAAAGTTTTGAAATGATTTAAAAAGATTTCCCAAACAATTTCAAGCTAGTTATCCATGTAACGATTTTTCTGAAATCAATTTCAGTCTTCTAACCTTTGCCAGTTTTTCTATGGTTGAAATTTCTCATCCATTCCTAGCTCATTAGATTTCATATTTCACTAGCTTTCCAAAGCATCTTGAATCACCTCAATCGGAATTCATTTGTGCATGTTATGACTGTTTTTGTTCACTGGTACTCATAACAGTTGACTATTTTTTAATAAGAGTCGACTATGAATGATAAAAGAACTTTGCTCTCTGGACCCCATGGGAGCAGACTGTAGTTCAACTAGGAGTCGACCGCAGTGTTGTTGGAAGTCGACTACCAGTATAACAGGAGTTGACTACTGCTGGGAAAAACACAATACCGACTTTTACGGAAAACTGTCTATTTTCCGTTGTAAGGGCGTTCTGGTCCATATTTTTCAACGGATTTTGGGGCTCTATTTAAGCTTGTTTTGCTGAGAATTTTGGCATACATTATTATCTTTTATTAAGCTTATTTTCCAAGTTTTCTAAGCTTTCCGAAGTTCTCTTTCTCTCTTTCTCTTGAATGAGTTAAGCTTTTAAAGTTTCATCAAAGAGAGGGTTTTTCCCCTCCAAGTCTCAATCACTTTCAAGCACTTGGTTTTCACGCATCCTAGCCTTTAATTTCAAGTGGTGAGATAATTTACAAGGCTTAGATAAGAGTCTGTAATTTGTTTAATCTCATTTTAACCTAGCTCCTGGGTTGTGAGAGCATTTTGGAGGGTTACTCTAAATTGAAGGGGTTTACTCCATCTTCGGTAGGGTTTACTCCATCTTCGAGAGGGTTTACTCCTTGTATCCTGATTTAGAGATTGTACTCGGGTTTGAGTTGTGTTGCCCCGGTTAGGATGCATTTAGTGGATATCCACATCTTGAGTTTACGAGAGTGTGACTGGAGTAGGTGTAGCCGAACCAGAATACATCGTGTGTTTGCGATTGTTATTGTGTGATTATTGTTTGTGTTGTAATTATATTTTCGCACTTGCTTAATTATTTTAATTAGCAATTTTAATTTCTACTACACTATTTACCCCCTCTGGTGTATTGCTTAGTATTCAGGATCCTAACAATTGGTATCAGAGCGGGTAGAAAGCATACAAGCAACCACTATGTCGTTTAGATCTTCATCATTATCCCACGAGGAAGGGTTATCCACCGTTTGATCACCGCTCTTCAATGGCACAAATTATCCATCATGGAAGGTGAAGATGATGATTTGGCTAGAGGGACAAGAGCTATGGGACATTATCGAGTCTCCATTTGAAAAGCCCAAAAAGCGACGAGAAGAACAAACTCGGAGAAAGACTTGATTAACTATAATGCTAAGGCGATGATAACATTTCATTGCGCTCTTGATGCAAATGAGTCCAACCTTATATCGATGTGTAAATCGGCGAATGAGATTTGACATATTTTAGAAGTTACTCATGAAAGGACGTCAAAGGTAAAGAAATCGAAACATAGTGTTTGTATTTCTAAATACGAAATGTTTAAGATGCAAGAAGGAGAAAGCATTTCGGAAATGTTTACTAGGTTCATCGAGATCATGAACGCGTTAGAAGGCATTGGGAAGGAGATTTCTCAAGAAGATTGGGTGATGAAGATACTTGGCTTACTCAAACCTCAATGGGAATCCAAAGCCAATAGTATTGAAGAATCCAATGACATGAGCAAGTACACAATGGAGGAGTGCAATGGAAATTTAATGGTCTATGAGGTGAAATTACAGCCCAAGAAGGATTGCCAACAATCAAAGTCCGTAGAGAAGCAAAAATGGATTGGTTTCAAGGACATTGATGACAAGCATAAGAAGAATAAGAACACGCCCAAATACATCTCAAGTGAGGATGAATGAGATCATGAAGAAAGTGGTGATGAAGACAAAGCGACCATGGAGCTTGCCAACCAACTCTTGAAGATAATGTACCCGACACATTATAAGAAAGCTGTAAAGTTATTTTCTAATACTAACAAAGTTTCTGTTAGTTGATACAATTGTGGAAATACATGACATTATGCAAATAAGTGCTCAAAAAAGAAGGACAAAGAAAAATTCAAAGGAAAAGGAAAGAAATGTTGGAAAGGAAAGGAAAGAAAGCATCCAGCGCTTATTGGGACTTGGGATGATTCCTCTTCCGAAGAGGAAAGTGAAAGTGAAAGTGAAAAAGAAGAAAAGGATGCGAAGGCCTACACATCCATTATTGGTAATCCAGATTCCTTCTCAGATTTGATGAAATCGGCTTGGAGAGATGAAAGCCAAAATGCCATGAAAATCAAATGTCTCATGGCGATTGGTGAAGATTCCGCATCCTCAAGTGAAAGTGAAGAGGAGAGTAAAGAAGAAGAGGAAAGTGAAGATGAGAAGGATGAAACCATGGATGATCTTCGAGAAAACAACAATCTAATGTTTACTTCACTCAAGAAATTAGCTAAAGCTCTTACTTCTTTGCAAGCTAAATATATGTTTGTTAGCTAGCCAAGGGAATGCTCCCTTTATTGATGTTGAATTACCTATGCATGCTACACACACTTTAGGTGATAGTGAGAAAGAAACACTTCTTTCTCAAATCAAGGAACTTGGCAATAAAATGAGGATTAGAAAGCCAAGAACCTTGAGTTAGAATCCCGCATTTCTACAATAACTTTGAAATGCGATGAGGAATCCTAAAAACTTCAAAAGTTTGTGTCATTCGGGGATTGCCTCAATGATTTCCTTAAACAACAACATCCATCAAATCATCGTGGGGTTTGGGTTATATCAAAGATTGGTTCCCAACCCACCATCTCTTCTTTTGGAGCTAAACACCGATCTTATCAAGCCCCAAAGAAGATGCACCATGTCTTCTTGTATAACAACACCAACCACATCAAGAAGCATGTAAAACACGACGTTGTGAATGGGAATCAACATGATTCATTTTTTTCCAAGAGGCAATCCATTCACAATAGATATGATAAGAATCATCTTCTATACACAAGCATGCATATCCCTCTAATTTTCATGCCATGCCTCATCATAATGTCACTTGTTTCAAATGCCAATGTTGTTGAGTATTGGTATTTCATACCAATCTTATTTTGATGATGATCACAACATTATGTTGTTGCTAATGAATCTCATGTTTTAGTCTCTCAGTTTATTTCAAGGATATCTTTCTTAGAGACTAATCACTTGGTGTAAGGATGGACATCATGTGAAGAAGAGCCAAAGTTTGGACTCAAGGAGTGCCAAAGCTTGGAGATGATGGAGAGCTATCAAGGCATCAAGAATGAAGACTTAGACTCTTAAGAAAGCATTGTAATCCATGTAATTTACTTTATTGCTTTCTCTCTCTTTTGAGTCTAGGGTTGATGTAATGCCTTGCTAGATGGTTTGCTCATTCATGCACATGCATTTAACCATCTTAGTGAACCTTAGGATTATCATAGAATCCAACCCAATAGGTTCACTCTGTCCAAAGACTCACTTGGAGTCTCTGGCTTTCCGTCAGTCGCCTGACGAGGGAAACACAGTCGACTGGGTGATTTCCAGTCGCCTGTAGATCCTTCTACAGTCGCCTGATTTGCACAGCTCAAGTCTACATTTGAATTGACTGAAACTTGAGCTTTACGCACAGTCTTCTGTTACTGCATTTACAGTCGCATGTATATTTATAGTCGCCTGTGAAATGGGCATCAGTCGTCTGAAAGGCGTAAGTACGAAATATGCATCTCTCTCTGTCTTTTCTCCATCTTATTCTACAGACTACTGATTAAGGTTTTACAGTCGCCTGACTAATAGACAGTCGACTGTATTATTGACATCAGTCGCCTGTGCGTAAACTGGAGAAAGAGTGCAGCTCTCTGTTTCGATCCATCCCCTGCAGTAGTCGTCTGCTGAAGGATTAACATGCGCCTGTCCTGTTTGTCAGTCGACTGTATTGTCTTCATCAGTCGACTGTCCTGGCTCAGAATATAGCCGTTGGATATTTTCTAGCCGTTGATCAGTCGACTGTCTTTTGATCATCAGTCGACTGTTCCTGTCGTTTTCGCCCAGTTTCTAGCCGTTGCAGAATTGATTCTTTGGCTGTTTTCTTGGGTTTTGGGATTTGATATAGGGTTCCTATATATATGAGTGTGCTGATATCTCTTATACTTCTTGATGCTATTGAATATCTCAAGAGATTTATAAGCAACTCTCAAACTCCCTCAATTCCCTCTTTTGAGCTCTCATTCCTCTTCATGTATTGAAGTCCAGCTCAATGGAATTCATCCAAGTGCTTTCAAGCATATCTCAACACTTGGAGATCCTCTTCCATGCCTTGCATTCATTTATGAGTAAGTTCATCTCAAGGCATAGGTAAGAGTATTTGTTTTACTTTGTTATTTCATTGAAACCCTAGCTTTCTGTGTGAGAGCTAGTACTCTCTGTGTGAGAGTATAACCTTCTGTGTGAGGGTTGGTTGAGTTCTCTCTGTGTGAGAGTTTAAGTCTTTCTGTGCGAAAGCAAGGATTTCTCTGTGTGAGAATCCTAAATCCTCTGGGTGAGGTCTCTCTATATGGGAGTGAGGATTTCTCTGTGTGAGAATCCAAATCCTCTGTGTGAGGTATCTCTGTGTGAGATTGTATTCACTTTCTCTGTGTGAGAATTATAGTAGATATTGGTGTGGCTGGACGTACCCAAGTTTGGGGAACCATGGTAAAATCTTGTGTTTGCGTTTGGATTGATTGTGTTGATTAATTCCTCTTGCACTTATTATTCCGCATTTGCAAGTTTAATTTTAATTGCACAATTTATTGCCATTACTCTATTCACCCCTCTCTAGAGTGTTTGTTGTTAGTATTGCAAGGGTTAGACGATCCCTACAATTGGTATCAGAGCGAGGTTGAAGCATACAACAACGATGGCATACAACGCATCATCCATGTCTCATGAAGAAGGTCTATCAACCGTTCGACCCCCGCTCTTCAATGGAACCAACTATCCAAGTTGGAAGATCAAATTGATGATCTACATGAAGGGTCAAGACCTTTGGGACATCACAGAGTTGCCATTTGAGGAGCCTACTACACCCGCGGCTTCGAGAACAAAAGCAAAGAAGGACTCGATCAAATTTAATGCTAGGGCTATGAATGCATTCCATTGCGCCCTCACTTCAAATGAGTTCAACTGCATCTCCATGTGCAAATCGGCCAACGAAATATGGCATACATTGGAGATTTCTCATGAAGGGACTTCGAAGGTAAAGAAATCTAAACAATGCGTATTTAGATCTAAATATAAGTTGTTTAAGATGCAGGAAGGTGAAAACATCTCGGAGATGTTCACAAGGTTCACAGAAATCGTGAACACTTTGGAAGGACTTGGGAAGGTGATTTCCCAAGAGGATCGAGTGGAGAAGATCCTTGACTCACTCACATCTCAATGGGAGTCAAAGGACAATGGTATTTTGGAGTCTTACGACATGTCCAAATACACTGTTGAGGAGTGCATTGGGAATCTCATGACGTATGAAGTAAAGTTTCAACACAAGAAGGAGATTCAATCAACCAAGCTCGAGAAGCCGGAGAAGCAAAAGAGGGTTGCATTCCATGCCAAAGAGGAGCCAATCAAATGGAGGAATAAATTCCATCAAGAAGCTCCTAGTGAAGAAGATGAAGAAGATAAGGATAGTGGAGATAAAGTCATGGAGCTTGCCACACAACTGAGAGTGCTCCTCAAAAGCAAGCAAGGTAAATCTTCTTCAAAGTTTGCCTCTAAGTCTTACAATTCTATTTGTTTCAATTGTAGATGAAAAGTTCATATTTCTACCGAATGCCCTTCCAAACCCGACAAAGAGACCTACAAAGGAAAAGGAAAGAAGCATTGGAAAGGCAAGTCCAAGTTCAAGAACCAAAAGAAGGGACTTGTCGACACTTTTGATGACTCCGATGAGGATACATCAAGTGATGAAGAAGAGGATGACAAGAGCAAGCTCATATGTGCTTCGCGGCTTTTGATGATTTTTCATCAATCTCCTCGAGTTCAAGCGATGAAGAGTTGGAGGCGTGGCTCAACCCCAACGAGGAAATGTGCTTCATGGCAAAGGGGGAAGAGTCTTCGTCAAGCTCTAACGAGGAGGAAAGTGATGAGGAAGTTGAGGAGGAGAAGCTATCCTACGAGGAGCTCGAATACCGCTTCAACGTGGTCTCCAACGGGGCAAGTAAGTGCATCGACTCATATGCTAAATTGAAAGCAAAATTTAAAAATGCTATGAGTAGGTTGCATGCCTTAGAATCTACTAGTGCTAATGACAATGATGCTTTGCATGTTTGTGACACTAGTGAGAGAGACACACTTCTCTCTCAAGTTAAGGATTTGAGCATTTCTAATGAAAAATTATTAGCTCAAAACCTTAGCTTAGAAATTCGCATTCAACAATTTACGTTGAAATGTGAAGAGGAATCCCGAAAGCTCAAAAGCTTTATGCATTCTAGGGATTCACTCCACGATTTTTTGGAAAAACAACATTCGGTAAATCATAGAGGAGGTTTGGGGTATAGTCAAAATGTGGTACCCAAACCCACCTCTAATTCCTCTTACGGTGCATATACAAGAAATATTGCTAAAGCACCTAAGAAGAATCACCATGCTTTCTTGTACAACAAGACCATCAATAAGAAGCATGTAAATCACGAGGTGGTGAGGAAAAATGAAAATCCTTCATTTTTTGCTAAGAAGCAAAGTCCTCACTTCATGCATGATAAGAAAATATTTTCTAGACCTAAGCATGCCACATCCACCCCTCTTGCTAAGGCAAAACCCTTGCCTAGGAAATCCTTGAGTTTATGGATTCCCACTAAGGTTAGTGTGCAAGAGAGGAATAGTTATATCAACTCTCTAGTAAGGGATGCGATCACCTCATGTGATTACATTAGGAAATCAAACTCCTCTTGGGTTTGGTTTCCTAATGTTTAGGTTCCCCACACACATTTGCATATTGCATGGGTATTGTGCTTAATGTTATATTCTTACATACCCATTGGTTGTGTGTGTGTTTCATGACTTTGAAAATACTTTCAAATGTATGTATTTTTCATGAAAATGGGAATCTTGAGGATTTTATTGACATACATGCACTTTTGATCCATGTGTATGTCAATAGGGGAGCTAATATGTTATATGTTTAAAATATTTTAAAACATATTTTGACTCTCATTTTTGGGGTTGTTTGATATCATTATTCACAATTGGTTATTGTTGGTCTCAAACCAAACCTCTTGTTTATTGCCAAAATGTTTCATGTTTTATTTGTTCTGGCAATATCTTTGTGTATCTTCAAAGCTTGATTCTTTTCATATCTATTGCTTTGATACACTTTTGACCCATGGCTCCATTAATTAATTGGTATTAGATCCTAGAAGTCAAAAGTTGACCATTTCTATGATCTAGGGGGAGCATGGGATAGTGAATTGATACTCACTAATTTTTTAAATTTGGTATCATACATATCTTTCTTTTCTTGCATATTGTCACATCTTGGTTAAGATGATAAATGGGGATATTTTTGATGTGCACCTTTTTGACGATGTCACGGGGGAGAGATATATGCATTATGTGATCATATCTATAGGGGGAGAGATATATACATATGCGTATGGGGAGAAATATATCTAAGGGAGAGATATATGGGGTTTAGATAAACCATTCATGTTTGCATGCCTTTATTCTTTGCAATTGGTTTATGTGACCCATGCCTATTATATGTCACCTTGTTGTTATTGGTATTATGAGTATTTACCTTTGTGTAGCTCATTATATAATTGGTGCATATAAGTAGGGGAGATCATTAGCTTTGTGCTTTAATTCTTTATGATTTACATAATGTGTGTCATCATCAAAAAGGGGGAGATTGTTGAGTATTGGTGTTTCATACCAATCTTATTTTGATGATGATCACAACATTATGTTGTTGCTAATGAATCTCATGTTTTAGTCTCTCAGTTTATTTCAAGGATATCTTTCTTGGAGACTAATCACTTGGTGTAAGGATGGAATCATATGAAGAAGAGCCAAAGTTTGGACTCAAGGAGTGCCAAAGCTTGGAGATGATGGAGAGCTATCAAGGCATCAAGATTGAAGACTTAGACTCTTAAGAAAGCATTATAATCCTTGTAATTTACTTTATTGCTTTCTCTCTCTTTTGAGTCTAGGGTTAATGTAATGCTGCTAGATGGTTTGCTCATTCATGCACATGCATTTAACCATCTTAGTGAACCTTAGGATTATCATAGAATCCAACCCAATAGGTTCACTCTGTCCAAAGACTCACTTGGAGTCTCTGGCTTTTCGTCAGTCGTCTGACGAGGGAAACACAGTCGACTGGGTGATTTCCAGTCGCCTGTAGATCCTTCTACAGTCGCCTGATTTGCACAGCTCAAGTCTACATTTCAATTGACTCAAACTTGAGCTTTACGCATAGTCGTCTGTTGCTGCATTTACAGTCGCCTGTATATTTACAGTCGCCTGTGAAATGGGCATCAGTCGTCTGAAAGGCGTAAGTGCAAAATATGCATCTCTCTCTGTCTTTTCTCCATCTTATTCTGCAGACGACTGATTAAGGTTTTACAGTCGCCTGACTAATAGACAGTCGACTGTATTATTGACATCAGTCGCATGTGCGTAAACTGGAGAAAGAGTGCAGCTCTCTGTTTCGATCCATCCCCTGCAGCAGTCGTCTGCTGAAGGATTAACATGCGCCTGTCCTATTTGTCAGTCGACTGTATTGTCTTCATCAGTCGACTGTCCTAGCTCAGAATATAGCCGTTAGATATTTTCTAGCCGTTGATCAGTCGACTGTCTTTTGATCACCAGTCGACTGTTCCTGTCGTTTTCGCCCAGTTTCTAGCCATTGCAGAATTGATTCTTTGGCTGTTTTCTTGGGTTTTGGGGTTTGATATAGGGTTCATATATATATGAGTGTGCTGATATCTCTTATACTTCTTGATGCTGTTGAATATCTCAAGAGATTTATAAGCAACTCTCAAACTCCCTCAATTCCCTCTTTTGAGCTCTCATTCCTCTTCATGCATTGAAGTTCAGCTCAAGGGAATTCATCCAAGTGCTTTCAAGCATATCTCAACACTTGGAGATCCTCTTCCATGCCTTGCATTCATTTATGAGTAAGTTCATCTCAAGGCATAGGTAAGTGTATTTGTTTTACTTTGTTATTTCATTGAAACCCTAGCTTTCTGTATGAGAGCTAGTTACTCTCTGTGTGAGAGTATAACCTTCTTTGTGAGGGTTGGTTGAGTTCTCTCTGTGTGAGAGTTTAAGTCTTTCTGTATGAAAGCAAGGATTTATCTGTGTGAGAATCCTAAATCCTCTGTATGAGGTCTCTTTGTGTGGGAGTGCGGATTTCTCTGTGTGAGAATCCAAATCCTCTGTGTGAGGTATCTCTGTGTGAGATTGTATTCACTTTCTCTGTGTGAGAATTATAGTGGATATTGGTGTGGCTGGACGTACCCAAGTTTGGGGAACCAGGGTAAAATCTTGTGTTTGCGTTTGGATTGATTGTGTTGATTAATTCCTCTTGCACTTATTATTCCACATTTGCAAGTTTAATTTTAATTGCACAATTTATTGACATTACTCTATTCACCCCCCTCTAGAGTGTTTGTTGTTAGTGTTGCAAGGGTTAGCCAATCCCTACAAATGTTTGGGACATTATGCTAATATTTGTCCTAAAAGAAGGCCAGACAAGAAGACTAGGAATGCCATGAGATTTTGGATTCATACTAATGTAGGGTTGCAAGATAGGGATTTCTACATTAAAGCACTAATTAATGATGTGATTTGTTCAAGTGATTTCTTAAGAAATCAAACTCATCTTGGGTTTGGTGGCATAATGCTTAGACCCACACACACTTTTTTGTCGGTTGGATTGTTTGATTAGTGCATATTACTTTGCATTCAACCTATGTATTTGTGTTTGATTAGTGCATATTACTTTGCATTCAACCTCATGGTATCCATAGGTCTATTGTGTCATATATGCATTATTTATCCATGTATATGACATGGACGAGTTAATATATGCTATGTAATTTCAAAACTTATTTTGAAGCATATTTTCCTCCTTTGATGATTTTTGGGATATTTACAAACAAGAATGTTGGTTATCATCTCAATCTCATTATTTTGACATTGTTCTCTCTTGAAGTGTTGATTTTTTATAACAATGTCATTTGTCAATGCCTTAGCTTAATTTCTATCATTTTGCATTGAGTTCTTTGTTCAATGTATCCATTTTTTGTATTGGTTCATAGAGTCAAAATTTTGACATATTCTATGATCTAGGGGAAGCATTGTATATTGAATGATACCCACTTCATATGCTTTATTTTGGCATCATACATTTCTGTTCACCCATGTCTGTTGTCATATTTGGAGGAGAGTGTCTTTAATGACAAGGGGAAATGCAATATTCATGTCTACCTTTTTGACAATGATAAGGGGGAGAGATGTATGGATTATGTAAAAGTAAGTGCTTGCATGAATGTTTTTATCTCATTTAGCATTGCTTTTAAATATGTCATCTTATATGCCACTTATATGTTTTATATAGTATGTTAGTTCAATTGGAGTGCAGATAAGCAGGGGGAGCCATTAGTGATTTGTGGTGAAAAGTGTATATTTATACCCCTAACTATCCCCATTTTGTGCTAAAGATTAGGCTTAATCTTTCTCTCTTAAGTGTATTATCACTTTATGTTTTATATTAGAGCTTATCTACATTCTTTGCACAAAACATCAGTATATGGGCTAATTTCCACTTCTCCTATTTTTCAGGTACTACTGGGAGTCTTGGAGATGTTTCAGAATTTTCTGGGATTTCTCTGGAGCCCCAAAGGAGAAAAATCAAGTAAATGGTGAAGTGAAGCTGGGGCCAGGACAGTCGACTGTCCTTACAACGACAGTCGACTGTTCTATCAAATTCTGTCGACTGTTCTTTCAACAACAGTAGACTGTATATGTCCTCCTGAAGGACGAAAAAGTGCCGACTTACTGTTATTTTTGCACTTCTATAGTAAGCGACTGAAGCACAAAAGACAGGCGACTGTGTCATTCACAGTCGCCTGTGCATTTCTCAGCAGTCGCCTGCCTAACCAACGACAGACGACTGGAGTTTGTTCAGCAGTCGCCTGTCGCGGGTTTTTTCTGTCGGATCTGGGTGGCAAGAAATGGGTTTTTCTTGACCCGATTTCTCTCCAATCGTTGTGGGCTGTTGGATGCTTCTTTGGAGGTTAGGATGCAATCCTTTAAGGGTTTAAACCCCTTAAACTCTGATGTAATGAAAATCAGATTCGGCCAGGGCGTTTTTACTGTTCCATTGGGACTAGGAGAGCCCCATCTTCTTTCCCAAGGCTAGAAAGGGCTTGGAGGCCATTGGATGCTATGAGAGCTTGGATGAGGAGCAAGGAAGGGGGAATCTTGGGGTTTTAGGGTTCCATTTGGTGATTACTTCCCCTTTCTTGTAGCTATTGGTTTCTATTACTTTGTATGAATATTTATGAATGGTTATTGAATGAAAGTGAGATTCATTGGATAATTGTTTGCTTAATGGATTGTAATGAATGCTCATTAATGTTTATCATCCTATTTTCATTATGAAGGCCTAGAGCCAATAGTGTGTGTTATTGGGTTAATTAGGGCTTGTGTGGTTGAATAGTAATTGCTCATTCCGTGCACTTAATAGACCTAGCATGCCTTGAAATGGATGCTAGTAGTGTAGATTGATGGGTTATGCCTTAGGTTTTATTGAGTCATGCACTACTCTTTGTGGGGCCATAGAACGGTGGTGTACCTTAAGGGTCACACCTACGTGCACCGTCCTCACATTTGACACGTATGCAAGGATTGACCCACGAGCGTAAGTTAGGGATTTCAACACACTAATCAACACACGAATGAATCGTGCATTACCTTTGGTGGGGTCGTAGAACGGCGGTGTGCCTTTAGGGCATTACCTACGTGCACAACCATGCATACCTTGAAATGGATGCGAGGGTTGATTCATTTAGAATGAACCTATTACTAATCAACTCACAACTCTAATTACATCCCATTCCACACACTTCTCCTTGCTTGACTAGCTCCTACTTCGGTCTCCAGCCTACCTACCTTGGGTTTGGCTCGACCGTACCACCACACTTCCACTCACCGCACTTGTTAGTTTAGTTGGTTGGCCCAACACCTTTAGCATTTCTTAACCTATTGAGATTGTGATTGTGAAACGAATTGTCTCTGTGGATTCGACCCCGTACTCACGGGTTTATATTGCATTTGCCACTCCTTCTCTTGGGAGGCGAGCGTGTGCATCCTACTTGGGTTGTGCATGCTCTGTGGTCAATCAATTAGCATGCTTTTATTGTTTATTTTTACATAACGCGTGTCATAATCAAAAAGGAGGAGAATATTGAATATTGGCCATTAAGCCCAATATGTTTTGATGATGAACACAACATTAGGTTGGTACTAATGACTTTATTTGTTTTATTCTCAGATTAAATTTTATTTCATATTTTAATAGAGACAAATTCTTGAGATGCTTGTGACGATGAGTCAAAGGGTAAAATGATAAGTCAAGGCAATTGCAAAGCATTCACAAGCTTGAAGATATATGTTCTACTTTGTGTAATTTTCATTTTATTCTTAAATACTTTGTATGCCTTGTAGATGCACTCATTCATACCTTAATCATCTTTCAAACTCCAAAAAATGTCTTAGAAAAGTTTTGAAATGATTTAAAACAATTTTCCAAACAATTTCAAGCTAGTTATCCATGTATAAGTTTTTCTTAAATTTGTTTCAGTCTGCGAATCTCTACTAGTTTTTCTATGGTTGGAATTTCTCATCCATTCCAGACCATTAGATTGCATATTTCACTAGCTTTCCTAAGCATCTTGAATCACCTCAATCCGAGTTCATTTGTGCATGTTATAACTGTTTTTGTTCTCCATTACTCATAACAGTCGACTATTTTTTTAATGAGAGTCGACTATTTTGAATGTGAGAAGAACTTTGCTCTCTAGACCCCATAGAAGCCAACCACAGTTCAACTGGGAGTCGAGCGTAGTATTGTTCGGAGTCGACTACCAGTATAACAGGAGTCAACTATCACAGAGAAAAACACAGTACTGACTTTTACAGAAAACTGTCGATTTTTCTGTTGTAAAGGCCTTTTGGTCTAAGTTTTTCAACGGATTTTGGGGCTCTATTTAAGCTTGTTTTGATGAGAATTTTTGCATAGATTATTATCTTTTTAAAGCTTATTTTTAAAGCTTTCCAAGCTTTCCAAAGTTCTCTCTCTCTCTCTCTCTCTCTGTTGAATGTGTTAAGCTTTTAAAGTGTCATCAAAGAGAGGTTTTTTTCTTACAAGTCTCGATCAATTTCAAGCACATGGTTTTCAATCATTCTAGCTTTCAGTTGTAAGTGGTAAGATCATCTACAAGGCTTAGATAAGAGTGTGTAATTTGTTTAATCTCATTTTAACCTAGCTCTCGAGTTTTAAAAGCATTTTCATGGGTTACTCCAAATTAGAGGGTTTACTCCATCTTCAGGAGGGTTTACTCCTTGTATCCCAGTTTAGGGATTGTACACGTGTTTGAGTTGTGTTGCCCTGGTTAGGGTGCATTTAGTAAAAATCCACATCTCGGGTTTAGGAGAGTGGGACTGGAGTAGGCGTAGCCAAACAAGGATATTTCGTGTGTTTGCATTTGTTATTGTATGATTATTGTTTGTGCTGTAATTATATTTCCGCACTTACTTAGTTATTTTAAATAGCATTTTTAATTACCACTACACTATTCACACCATCTCTAGTGTGTTGCTTAGTTCAGGATCCTAACACTTTCCACCAGAAGCCCACATCGGCTTAGTATGATGGATGCATACAGTAAACGAGGGGTTGGTAAACCAAGGGGTTGATGATGTGTCAGTATGATGAGGGCATCGTATCTTAAGCTAGGGATCATGGAACACCTTATTTATTAAGAGAGCAATTCCATATTGGATATGTGATAAAAAGATCTAATGTATACAAGAATTTGTTTGAAACAAGAATCACTGATAACTAGCATTTTGGAAGGGGGGAACCATAAACAATGATCCTGCTCGAGACAGTACCATATATGTATACAGTTGCATACACAAGTAAGAAGGGGAGAAGGAAAAGGAGGATAGAGCATGAACTCGATATGAGTAGGGGAAAACTATTGAGCAGCTTTGTGATTTTTTTCAAAATAATATGTAAAACCGTCCTATTTTCAAAATACCATACTTCTCCCTGTAAAATTCAAACTACCAAACTTATACCATGTATGTGTAAATTGGTTTTTGCTAACATGCCCAGACTCTTATTCCAACCATACCCACTTGCCCATTAATTGATTATTAAGTAACATGCAAGATGCAGGTGTTGTTGGAAAATTTTGGGTTTTTCTCATATTAGTCCCTTAAATTATGTGTATTTTGATATTAGTCCCTTAAATCTTTGTAATTTAAATTTAGTCCTTTAAAGGGACTATTTAGGTTAAACTTTAAACATTTAAGGGACTATTTAGGTTAACAAAAGGGACTATTTAGGTTAATGTTAAACATTTAAGGGACTAAATTCAAATTACAAAGATTTAAAGGACTAATATCAAAATACACATAATTTAAGGGACTAATATGAGAAAAACCCTTATATAAAATGAAGTATTTTTTCATAATTTTTGTAGGCCTCACCTCAAGGTGGCCAACGGGCCGGTCCGGCCCGTTACCCACCGGGCTTCAGCCGGCTCATGGGCTGGGCCGGCCTGGGGGAAGGAAGCCGCAGCTGCCCGGCCCAAAAAAAATTAAAAATTAAAAAAATTAAAAAATCTAGGTTTTTTGATAAATACATAAAATTAATAAAAAAATTTAAAGAAGAAAAAATAATTTAAGAAGTATATAAAATTTTAAATAAATTTATAAGAACTATATAAAATTATTTAAAACTAGTTTTTAAGAAGGAAAAAAGTTAGGCATTTTATAAATTGAAGTATATTTAATATAACATTATCAAAAATTCAAAATGATAAAATGAAAGTATTTTAAACAATGTTAATGATAAATAGTCTTTTAAAAAATATTGTACTTTAAAAATTATATATATTAGTTTGGGAAAAATTGAAGTGTACAATTTTTAAAATAGATGAATATTATCTTCTTTTATTTCTAATTTAATCTATATTATTGAAATAAAGATATTTAATACCGAAATTCACGAAGGTCCCGGGATGAAGCTTTAAATTTCATTAATTAAATTTTTTTGAGGGGTGGACTTACACTGGCCTACCTCACCCCTCATACAATGGCCAAAACAAAAGACTTTTAAATACTAATACAAGTAAGAAAATACCAATACAAGCAAAAAAAAATCATCCAGCTTCTGTAGCTTCTTCATTTGAGTCTTTCGAAAGGTCCTTATTATCTTGCGAGCGGTTTTCAGCATGAAACCAATCCTTTAAACATACCGTCGCTTCAACTATATCTTCCTTCAGACTTGACCTCTTGTCACTCAGAACCCGACCACTTGCACTAAAAGCAGACTCAGAAGCAACAGTAGAAATATGTACTGATAACAAATCACGAGCCATAAGGGCAAGAATTGGAAACCTATGTTCATACATTTTCCACCAAGCCAAAGTATCAAAATTCTCATCATCCAAATCTGACTAATTAAAAGGAAAAGTAGTTTCTAAATACTTAGTCAACTCACTAGACGAATTATCTATAGATACGTTTTTTTCTTCCCCAAAATCTGTCGGAGTTTACTTGTAGTATGAGCATTAACATGAATAGAAGAAGTGTGTGAAGAACTATCATAGCCTCATACATCGCAAAAAGGACTCTTAAACTAGTTTTTAAATTCATAATATGATCATTAACATCAAATCCCATGTTTTCGTAAAAGGTTTCTAATAACCCAACTACTACTTCCTCTTTAAACCGTGGATTAAAAACCTTAGATAAGGAGTAAATAAAAAGAACATGATTCTAATATTTCGCTAGTTTACTATCCATTTCTTATATCTTATGAAGAAGAACAATGTTAGTGTCTGTAGTGTCTCTATACTTTGATAAAGTGTCTGAAATGATAACTAATTGATCAAGGCCTAAAATGAATGTTGAGTAATACACACCCGAGAGTTTGTTTGTAGCAACAAAAAAACCTCAAAAAAATCACAAAGCTGCTCAATAGTTTTCCACTCAACCTCACTAATGTTGTAATCCGTGTCATATGTAATGTGTGTACTAACAAAATCACTAAGCTAAATCTTGTTTTAATCATGCAGCACATCATTAGATACGTTGAATTCCACCTATATGAAACACTATATTTAAACTTTCGACAAGGAAGTTGGCTAGTTTTACATACTTCTTTGTACAAATTTCTCTTATTGGCAGAAGACTGTATACATAACATAAGGTTCTTACCTTTTTCTAACCAATCAGAAGCAAATTTAAGCTCATCCTGTACTACCAAATTCAAGATGTGACAAGCACATTGGTGATGAAATAATAAATCATCAAGATCAGGGTCTGCCTTTTTAAAAATGATATTGCACTTGTATTGTTAGATGCATTATCAAATGTAAAGAAAAATATTTTTTCAGAAATATCATACTCACGAATAATAGACATAATCACATTAGAAATGACAGCACCTGTATAAGCATGTTCTAACATTTTAAATCCGATAATCATCTTGAGTGTAGTCATGGTCTAGTAATGTGACGTAACACATAAGTAAGAAAACCCCCATTTTGTTGTCCATATGTCGGATGTTAAAGCTATTCTAGATTTTAAGTCTACAAAAGTTTGTATAATTTTAGCTGACGAGTTTGTATAATTTTAGCTTTGCCAGCTTGAAAAGCTGACATAACATCTCTTCTAGGAGTGTTTCTAGGCACTCTTCTAAAGACAGGGTTCAGTGCTAATTGGTTAAACTGTTCTAATGCGGAGCTTCCCTATAACTAAAGGGTAATTCTTGGCATAGAACTAATTTATCCATCTTCTTTCGCATTGTATCAGAAGAATATGAAAAAGTAGATAGAGAGCTAGAAGAAGCTGATAAGTTTAAAGTGGTCTATCTAGCCACTTTTTTGTGAGAATCTAAGTGTCTCTTAATGTAACGACTGGTTTTCATGTAATTGGATTATCTATATTAAAATATATGCTTGGTGGATTTTCTCCTTGGATGTGTGGTTTTCGTCGCCATCGCTTTCACTTTCGATCGTTTCGTCGTGATTTTCTAGCTTCTTCCTTCGATCGTCGATTTCGGAGTAAGTCATTCGTGACGAGCTTCAAATCGCTCATATCTTAGAGTATAAATCGATCCTAGAAGCCATAGAAGTCTTCCCGAAGCTTCACGCTTCGAATCGACACTTTTCGTGCACGTTAGTTGGTTCAAGAAGGAGAACCAACCGACTAGATTTCAATCTAGTCGGTCGGCAATCCTTAATGGACCGACTAGTGGGCTTAATTATAATTCAAGAGTTACTGTATCTGTTTAGTCGGTCTAAGTTCATCTTTCGACCGACTAGTTGTCAAACTAGTCGGTTAAGTTATGTACTCAGACCGACTAATTCTTCGTTCTTCTGAACAGTCGAGTACTGTTCACTCTTAGTCGGTCTAAGAACATTCATCGACCGAATAGATGAGAAACTAGTCGGTCAGCATTTGTTCATCGACCGACTAAATCCAAATCCTATTTTCGTTCAGAAGTTACTGTTTACACTTAGTCGGTCTGCGTTGGTCGACCGACCGACTAGTTGCCAAACTAGTCGGTCAGTGGTTGCTCTTTGACCGACTAATCTGTGTTAAAACCCTAATTTCTGGGTAGCCGCCAGCCCATCCTATTTATACTCCTCCCAAACGTTTTCTTCTTCCTCCACTCGACCCAAAACCCTAAAATCTCCCCCATTGAGCCCCCATCTTCCTCCAAGCTTTAATCCTTCATTCCAAGCCCTAGATCCATCATCTAAACCCTCCATCAACTCTTTCCACCTCTCATTTTCCCCAAAATCTCCATCGAATCCCCAAAATCCCCAAAAACCCTAGTTCTCCAAACTTCTCCATTGGTTCCCAGATCTGATCCATAGGTTCTCCGGAGTGTTTCTTCCGCCTCCTCTCGGTAAGAAATCGATCTCCCGATGTTATCATAACCTATTTGTATTTTTATGAAACCCTAATGAAATTTCATGTTGTTTGATGATTGTTTCCCCATAACAGCGATTTTCCCCCGTAGATTAGCATCCGCGAGACGAACCTTCGTGATCGTCATCCCCGGTGCTAGGCAAGTGAAACTTGCCACTTAGGGTTTAGGCCATGTTTTAGGCCATTTGCTTGTTGTAGGCGTAAAAGAGGCTAGGCGACGAAATGATACTCGCCTAGGCGCAAATTGGGAAACTAGCTTGACAACGAAGCTAGTTCCGACATATATCATGTTGCACAATTACCATGTCATGTTTACTTTCCATTAACGGTACGCGAATTAATTGTCATGTCATTGCATTCTTTAAGTGTTGCTGTGATTGCGTAGCTTCGCTACAATGCTTGTGTTCCTGGCTCGTGTTCCAGAAGCGAGCCCTGTAGTTGGAAACCCCAACGCTCGATATTGAATTGTGAAATAGGAAAACAAGCTCCCGTGCGGGGCAACCCTGGCTCACTTGCTGGGCTCATGTGCAGGGACCCTGGCTTGTTTACGTGTGGGATGTGGTAAGAGTTAAGCGGTCATTCAACTGGGAGTCTGCCTGATCAGCAACTGCAGTTGTAAGGCGTAAACTCTGGGTTTTGGGGTAGTTGTTAAGCGGCCACTCAGCGTGAATGTGAAACCGTTCAGCTGTAAGGCGTAAACATTTACAAACAACGTGAATAGTGAATTGATTGAGATTGCTAGTAGCTTGGCTACTCTTGTCTTGTCCCGATGATTGTTCTCTTGTACTTATTGTTCACCATGTCTTACTTGTGCACTCATGCTATAACTGCCATGTCATGCATACTATAACTGCTAGGTTGCTAGTTGCCTTACTTTCAGTTTCCTTGCCCAAGTCTTTTAGACTTGCTGACATGTGCCCCTTTACTCTTTTGGGTGACACATGTTAGATCCTGAGCCTGAGTACCTTGTTGAGGACGAGGTGTTTGCTGACGCCGAGCCCGGGCTTGTGTTTGGCGGGGAGTACGTGGACACTGGGGACCAGTCCTAGTATCTTTGTTGTGTTTTACTTTTGTTTAGACAGTTGTTTTGTTGTCGGTGCGTAGCACCTATACTTTGTTATGTCGTTGCTTTTGTTGGCCTTGTTCTGGGCCTTTAGACTCTTTTCTTTTAGCCTGGTGGCTTTTCTGGATGTTGGACTTATTTTCATGTTGGACAATTTATGAGATATGAGATTTTATTTCAGTCTCTCCTCGCGTTATTATTGTTGTTCCGTTGTGGTTACAGGGACCTGCTTATGTTTTATTGACGCTTATCGGGTTTGGGGCTTCACAGCTCCACTCTCGTGCGGACCTTTTCACGTCTCGCCTCCATTTTAGGGAAGCGGGGCGTGACACTTAAGGTGTGTTGTGCCATCGTTAGCTGTGCCAACTAAATCTGCTCTACAGATTTTGCAAACCGCCCTAAGTCCTTTCCCAGGGATTGTTTCAAGGGTATAGTTTTTCCAAACCTTAGATTTCTGTTTTCTGGTTTGGGTTGCTTGTGTAGAAGTGAGACCAGCAGTAGCAGCAATTTGTGCAGGGATAGAAGTTTGTGCAGAAGCAGAAAACCATTGTGTATCCACTATGGGTTAGGATGATTACTATCGTTCCATTCTTGTGCCTCATTTTGTGTCATTTCCAGAAAGTCCGGTGTATAGATAGGGTAGTTCAGTATATTTTGAAAATATCCAATTTCCTCCGTGTTATTAAAATTAAGGTTAATAGATCTACGTGGGTTTGATCCGGCCATTATGCCAAAGGAACTTGATTGCAGACTAGAGCAAAGATCAGCTTGAGCCGTAGTGAGTTTGCAGATGATCCGAGACTCATGGAGATAGCAGATGGAGCTTGAAAGTTAAGATGCGTGGAGGTAGCAGCCGGATCTTGAGAGCACAGTGAGTTGAGAGCAAGAGCTTCAGATTTGAGAATAACTTGAGAGTAGAGATGTTTAGAGGTGTGAAAAAATTGAGAGGAATTGGTGGGGGTATTTATATGAATTATTTAGGCCAAAAGACCAAAATAACTCTCCAATATGACCGTTTTATGGCTGTTGGGGAGGTTTTTGGGGTTTTGGCCTAAAATGACCAAAATACCCCCCCATTAGATCGTTTATGGCTGTTTGGAGGGGGGGTATTTGGTCATTTTTGCCCAAGACCCCCATAGGCTGCTGGTTTGCTGCTGCGTGCATGGGCCGGGCCGGGCCGGCAGCCCGGCACGACGACCGGACGGGGTCGGCGGGCTAGCGGGCTTTCGGGCTCAATGGCCACCTTGAGCCTCACCTAAGAAAATCTCTACCATGTAATTGGGAGAGAGTTACCCGGTTTCAGTCCAGCACACAGTCTTCTCCAGTAATATGGTACAAATTCCAACAAAATGATATAATAAGATGTGTGATGTATACATAGAGGGGTGTATATTGGGGTGTGTATCAAATACAATCAAAAAGCATTTGACCGACGATATTTCCGTCGTTTGATGTCCGTTTTATGCACCGTTGGAAAGCATATGAAGAGTAGAAGCAACTGATTATAATTTGGTGGCCTTTTTTGGCGTTTTGGACTTTCAAATAAAATAGGATTTACTCGATGAAAACGCTAAAGAAAGACCACCAAATTAGTATCAATGGCTTCTATTCTTCATAAGCTTTCCAATGATACCAATGGTGCATACAACGGACACCAAACGACGGGAACATCAATTTTTGGTTGTATTTGACACGCAACCTAATATACACCCATCCTTGTATATAGCACCCCTATAGAACAACGTTATCTTTTGTCCTAAATGTTTGGAATCAAATCACCATCTAACTAAGATTGCTTGAGTTTGACTTGAGCTGTCAAATATATAGAATTAGTTAGACAGTAACATGGGCACATCTCTAATTATGAGAAGCACTAATTATAGAGCACATGCACCACTGGCTTGTTGTATAATTATTAATTATATGTTCAACTCTTTGAAATCTGTAATTATATATTATACTCATCGACCCATGAAAGATAACCAACGTTAATGTTGGAGAGAGGACACTAACATACCACAACGAATTTGAGGCCGGGGGGTGTGTGCGCGCGCAAAATTATTAAAACTACCCTAAACTATGCTTTATTTTTATAAAAATACCTTGAACTTAAAAAAAACACTATCCTAATTTTTACGAAATTTAGTCGGAGGTTGTTGTTGTTGTTGTTTTTTTGAAACTTTAAAATTTTAAGCAAGTTTTATTTATATGGGATTCATGTAGATCAGGTGTAAAACACAAAAAGGTTGACTCTACAAGTTCATGTGGGGCTTGTACTTTCCATTCTTTTTATGTCTTGGCACCTCATCTATTAGATCAGCTGTCACTTTTTCTACATTAAATCCTTTATATATTTTAGTAATTAACTTGTATGTACTGGTGATTTAAACTTATATATTTTCTGATGGCACAAACTGAATGGCACAAACTGAATTTAATGGGAATTTAAAAAGAAAAACAATAACAAATGTAACTTAATAGTTATTTGCCAAAGTGTTTAAGCAAAACTGCTCGAGTTTCTATGAGTTGAATATCTTCATTGGACTTTATGGCTCATGAAACTTGGAGGGTTCTTGCCTCACCAATTGCAATGGTTGCATCATGTTTTACACGTGTAGTATCCAGATGATGTGTCGGGGGATGTGATGTGTATCGATCTATAACCATCTGATGCACAAGCTAGATTGTTTGAGTTGGCTAAGGATTTTTGGGTAGATTGTATTGCATGCTTTGGACATTGAGAGTATATCCATTTTGGTTATACGAGTATGATTCTATATATGACAAACTCATTTTTGTATTTTAGAAGCTAAAATGTCTATCCATTGGTTTCATTGTGACGTCGGAGTCAGATGCCATTAGGTGGCTTTGGGAATGTTCTTTTTGGTTTATTTGGTTGTGAAAGTGGGAGATTCCACTATTCCTTCCACTATTCACTCATTCTCACCCTCACTTTCACTTCTCCTGTTCTTCTGTATTAGCTTCTTTGACTGTGAAAATTGCTGACGTGGCCACAAAAAACACACAATAAAGTTGTGTGGGACCCACAAAAAATTCCAATATCCACATTCACAACCCACTTTCACCCAAAAAAACACAATACCCACTTTCACCAACACTATTCACAACTTCAACAAACACAAATTTAAACACAAAAAAACAGGCCGTTTGAGTCCTAATCTCTTAACGGGTCATCTGATGGGTCAAAGCCTTGTGCTTCTTGCAGGCCTCATAATGGGGTGTAACAGCCGCCCCATGCTCTTAAGTTTGGTCCATAGTGCTTGAGAGCAGAATTGATTTGTGTTTGCCTCATCACGATTCTCAAGAAACAATCCACTTGATTGCTATAGTTAATGAGACTAGCTGATGCATTGATGTGTTATAATATTCCACATTATATATATACGTTTATACGTCAAAATGATTGCTTAAATCACGATTTTATGCGCTTGTATGTTGATAATTAGAATTATTTGACTTTGAGAGCGTTTGGTTGTATTTTAGGGAATATCGAACAATTAGGAGCAAATTGGAGAGAAGGATATGAACACCGATGCTGGAGCATCAACCGTGCCGTATTTGACTACTCAATGGAGCAAAGAAAGGGAGGAGAATAGAAAGCAAATAAAAAAGAGAGCAACGGAAAGAAAGAAGAGAGTAAGAGAATAAGGGACCCAAGCTGAGTTTCCAGGTAGCTCGGTCGAGCATTCCACATGCTCGACCGAGCTGAGCACTCGTAAAGAAAAGGAAAAGTTGCAAGGAGCCGCTTGGCCGAGCGACCCACCTCGCCCGACCGAGCGACCCCCTGCAGACGACCACCAAATTGGACTTGAAACTCTCTGGCCAATTCGCTCGATCGAGCGGCTTACTCGTTCGACTGAGCGGCCTCCTTCCATCCAGACTCGAAGATGAAGCATCTAAGAGGTGCTCGACCGAGCGCTAGGGCATGCTCGATCGAGCGACCAAGGCCGCTCGGCCGAGCGGAGTAGAAAGTGCAGATTTCAGGACAGCCTTGCACTCTTTGAAGATCTGCTATCACCCGGGATTTTACAGTAGCTTTCTCATATTTTTCCCAGATAATAGACTTCATAACGACTCCAACGCCTTTAAGAAAGTGCCAAACAGAGGTCGGATATGTCTTGGGGAATTTCAGTAAGTTGACAAATCTGTGGTGGAAACTGTGCTCGGGGCAGGCTGTAAAGTGTGCTCGACCGAGCCCTGCACAGCTTGATTGAGCTGAATGGGCAGCAAGCGCGGGCCCAGGTCAACTTAGGGTTGTTTTGAGGCTTTTCTTGGGGATATATATATGTATTGGGCAGCCATCAATGTGGGATCTCATCTTTTGTTAGGGGAGCTCGTTTTTAGGGTTTTGCGGCTATTTTCGGAGGTTAGGCTACGCCATCGCCCCCCTCCTTGATGATTTTGTATCGAATCTATTGCCAAGATAAGTATTTCTCTCATTAAATCTTCTATATTTCTGTTCCTAATTGTTTGTGATGTAGATTTCTATTGTTTTCTTATCTTTCCCCATGATTGAGTGTTCTATTGCTAGGGTTAGGGATGAACCTTGGGATTCTAGGGATTGGATGTTAGGTTAACCTTAGTTGGATGAATCTAGGATTACTCTATGGTGGTTTGAACAAGGATTTTGTGGGGATTAGCCCTAGAATTAGAGGATTGCGAAAGTAGCTCCTTGTTCTAGAGAAGATCCCCACAAATCTGATTAAGGATTAGCGCCATCTTCTAGGGTTCGTGATCATGAGACTGACTCGTGCTCTAGGGGTGATTACTAACCTCCGATCCGCAAGTCGGTGACTACAAGAGTAGCCCGCCTACTAGAACCTACAGTGCTGTAGTATCTCAATCCGTAGATCATGATAGTGGATACAGATCTGTGATATGGGAATCGTGTCAAGCGTAATGCACGTATCCATGTGTGAAGAGCATAACGAAAGCAGCTGCTGAGCATAGGGATACGTTAGACGAGTATGACAATGAAAGTCAAGTACTCGTTTTCATCTTTGGATTTGACACTCCTATCCTCATGTGTAGTTTGACGAAAGGGTCCATAACCTGATATCCAAGCCCGAAAGTCCTAGCGGGGAATCCTGACACCCCCAGATTCGTTTTCTTTGTTTCTTTGTTTTATTTTTTTGTGAAGTCTTTGGTTGTGCCTTGTTGATTGTGACACCCTTGCATTCTACTTCCATCGCCATTACGACCCCTTTCGTAATCCATCTCCACCAATAAAATTCGAAGCCTAACCCAACTTAGGAATCGGTAGGTAGTATAAGCAACACCTCCCTGTGGATTTGATCCCGAACTCATCGGAAATATATTGCTCTAACACCCTTGCACTTTGGGATGAGGGTGTACAGTAACCTTTTTGGGGGTGCGCATTCTTGACAGAACAACAAAATGGCACCGTTTACCGAGGAGGCATTTTGCCATTTTACCTATTTATCACAATTAGATTGCTAGACTTTGAATAAATAAAAAGAAAAATATATAAAGCACTTGAAAACTTAAAAAAGAAATAAAAAGAGATTTTTTTCCACCACCACATTATTATTTTCTTTATCTCTCTTGTGCCACTGGCGTCTTTCCCAGATTGTTCATTTCTGTATTATTCAGGTTCTCTACATTCGAAGATGTGGGGAAGGTTCACTCCAATGAACCAAATCGTTTAGTGTGGTCCGTAGCTTTACCCAAGCTGAAGGAGAGAGTCTCAGCTAAGCTTAGGGGAGGTTCAACGACCTATTATGTAGATACCCGTCTCGTGCATATTTTTATGATACAGAGCAATTTTGTCGCTTTGATGGAGGGCTAAAGGAACCCTCACGTGAATTTATGCGGAGGATACATGTGGGAAAGTTCGGTAATCTGTAGTTGGCAGCAGCCTTGGAACAATTAATAGATGATGATGTAAGGACCCTGGCTATGGGGAAAACACTAGAAAAGGGTTGAATAGTGTTTATGCAATTTAAAAAGATAGTTACACCAAATTAAATTTCTAACCAACAATTAATGCGGAATAAAAGTAAACCTCAAAATGAATAATGCAAACGCAAGGATGTTTCAAGGGTTCGATTTCCAAGTCACTTCCCGACTTGTTCCCGGTAATCCTACGTCCCTTACACCCGGATACCACCGGATACTCATGTTAGAACTGTAACGGTCGGTTTCCGATTGTAATTTCTTTGTGCACGTGTGCTTGACCGTGCACGTATTTATTTTAGACTTTGTTTGTTTCCGAACCCTATCGTGTGATATGTCGTTGTGACTCTCTCTGAGGGTACTACATTTGTCGTGTTGACTTGCAACGTCAATTCACGGGCCGTTCGCCCACGATTTGACCTTATCTGAGGAGACGTCGCGTATCTCACTTTTGACTTGAGGCGTTTTTATTTTTAATTTCATTTCTCGTCATCGAAATTGTAATCCGTCTCTTCTGACTTCTTTCTCTCATCGCCCCGGTCGCCCCGGTATTTTTCTTATAATTTTTGGGCACCGTTTGACCCTTGTGCACCAGTAGAGCCAGTTAATTACAAGTTTGCCCTAACTATTTAACCCTATTAAACCCTAATTAACCCTAAAACTAGCTAGGTGGCAGCCCCATCACGTGTAACTCCTCCTCCTAGTCACGTGGGCCCCACCCTATAAAGAAAACCCTAGCTTCCTAATATTTTTCACAGCTCACGCAATAACCCTTGCGCCGGCCCTAAAAACGCAAACCCCTCCACGCAAAACCCTTTCCTCCTCCACCTGAGCCCACACCGGAGGCCGCCGCCGCCGCCGACCTACCCACGGCACTCCCCCGACCTCCTCTCTCTCGACTGGAACCCGAACCACCGTCGGAAGCCGTCGGAATCGTGCGCAGCAGCAGCAGCAGCTCGCCACGGCCGCCGCCGCCGCCGCCGGAGCCTCCTCGCCGTCGACGTGAACCCCCCTCTGCCCCCTCTCGCTGTTGGCTGCGACCCAAGGCCGTAACTCCTCTGAAACAGTGAGTTTGCTCGCTGTTTTGCGTGTTTGACGCCGTACCGACACGTCGCCAAGATCCCGCCGTCTCTCCTCACTGTTGGAGCCCTCCGACAGTCTCCTACACCTCCTGGGAGTATTTATCGACGTCTCGAGCCTCTCCTACGACTCCCGACATCGTAGGCGTGGGATACGACGAACCGTTCATCTCGGTTGTCGTTGCAGCTCTCCGGAAGCCGTAGAACGCCTACCCGACGCGCTGCTCGCTGATTCACCCTCACCCGCTGTTCACGCGTTTCGTCCGCTACCAGAACGTGTCTGGCTACGCTGCCCGTAGCCGAGACACCGCTAGGAGACGATCCGTAGCCGTGCCAATCAGATCGGTCGTCGTTCAGACTCTACATCCGCTCTACCCCAGACACCGGACAGGTTGGTTCCCCTACCTCGTAGCGAAACCCCCACAGTAGCAAAACTAAAAACCTAACTAAAACCGGCAACTTAACTCAGTAAATTTATTTTTTGCTCTCTTAAATCGATGTGTAACCGTAGACCGACGTTTGGACTTTTGACTGTGCACATAGGATAGAATCGTCGGATAGGCTGATCGGACAACTTGACTCGTGACAGTTAGGGTAGCCACACCTAACTTAGAAATGAACCTAAATAGGATTTGACGAAAATCGCGACTTGACACCGTCGCCGTGATCTCTTTTTAGACGGACTACCGCGGACGCGACGACTGGACGAGACGCCCCGGACAGACGACGCACTCGCTATTCCAGGCAAGTGTACCCACTTGCGATTTGACCGTGCCTTAGTTCTAGTTTGTAGAACTGTTAGATTGTGTGTGATGAGAACCGGACGTGAAATGATAGCGTCCGGGACGACCCGTGACGGCTCAGACTTGACGACGAAGTCTGAGCCTGACAACAATAAACTGCTGACATCATAGGACTATCTTGTGTGTGCGTGTGTGTGGACACCCTAGAATAACTTTCCCTACACTTGTCATGTCGTGTCCTGTTACACAAAAAGCCTTCGGGCGTTTCGGATGCTTCCCTCCGCGGAAGTGATCCCTGTTAGCAAAAAGCCTTCGGGCGTTTCGGATGCTTCCCTCCGCGGAAGTGATCCCTGTTACCAAAAAGCCTTCGGGCGTTTCGGATGCTTCCCTCCGTGGAAGTGATCCCTGTTACCAAAAGCCTTCGGGCGTTTCGGATGCTTCCCTCCGCGGAAGTGATCCCTGTTACACAAAAAAGCCTTCGGGCGTTTCAGATGTTTCCCTAGCAGAAATGATCCCTGTAAATCTTGTCCTGAGTTCCTGGGTTTGGGGTTGGGTTGAGCGTGCGCACGGCAAGAGGGTCTGATCCCCCTCGAACCGTAAGGCGTGAACCCTTTCGTGTCTTACTTGTCCTGTCCTGTCCCGTCTTGTCATGTCCTGTCCCGTCACGTCCCGTCTTGTCTTGATACCTGTAGGTTAGTCCCGTAGTCGGTAGCACACGCTACGTCTACTGCTTGCTACGTTTACTTTTCCTGCTACGCTACTTTTCATTACTCAGTTATAACCCCAGCATGCTAAAACAACCAGTAAATTATTGTTAATAGTTGATACACTTGCAGTAGAGTCTGACAGTTTGTGTAGACTTTGCCTGACGTACAGTTTCCTTCTTTTGGTGCTGTACGTCAGGTGTGGAGCCAGAGTACGAGTACGAGGCGGACTTGCCAGTTGACTTGGAGCCGGAGGGCGCTGATCCGGTGTACGATCCAGAGGACGATCAGAGTTAGAGATCTTCTGTTGCTGTTCCATAGTTATCCATTTCAGTTTGAGTTGGGTGCGTTGCACTCTTATTTTCTCGTCTAGGTTGGGTGCTTGCACCATTAGTTTCCCTTTCAGCAGTTGTAGTCGTTTTCGGCATTTTTAGACTCTCAGTACTTTGATGATAAATTTTGGAATAAAATGAAATGTTTCTTTTCAGTACTTCTGTTATTTCGTACTAACTTGCAGGGACCTGTACTTTCGCTATGGAAAACTACAGATGCTTATTGGGTCTGGGCTCTTAGCCCCGGCCTAAGCGGGCCTTCGTCACGCTTCGCCTCCGTGTTTTTGGGAAGCGGGGCGTGACAGGTTTTAGTGGTGGCCTATGCAGGTCCCCTCTTCTGCGAGTACGGAATAATTGAAGTATTAAATTTCATTTTATTATCATCCGGTGATTGTACGAGCCTAATCTGTGTCTTTCTGTCAATAGGATGGCAGGACGACGTGTTACCCGATCGGGGAGCTCTGGAGATGGGATTCAGGAAGACCAGAGCGGAGACTTCCGTCAGGTTCTGGTCGTGATGAGAGAGATGCTGGAGGTGCAGCATCAGTTGGTTCAGCAGTCCCAGCATGCTGCCCAGGCTGCTCCAGTTGCACCACCGCCACCTCCACCTGCCCCTCGAGCTACTCCAGGAGTGAAGCAGTTCAACGAGCTCCAGCCGAGGACATTTTCGGGGAAGGAGGGACCCCTAGCTGCTGACGAGTGGATCCAGAGCACGGAGGAGAAGTTAGTTGCTGCGAAGATTCCAGACGATACCCGAGTGGAGATAGCGAAGATGCAGCTGACGTAGAATGCGAGGAACTGGTGGCGCCTTGAGGAGAGGCGTCTGGAGAAGCCAGTGGATTGGAAGATCTTCAGGTCTATGTTCAGGACGAAGTACTTCACCAAGACTACTAGGAGGGAGCTACTGAGCAGGTTTATAGATCTGAAGCAGGAGAACATGACCGTCGAGGAGTATGAGGCGGAGTTTGAGATGCTGAGTCGCTTTGCTCCGCATATGGTGAAGAAGGAGGAGAAGCGAGCTGATCGCTTCCGACAGGGACTGCGTCCGAAGATTCAGGCTTCTATGTCTTCAGCAAGTTTCACGACTATGAGGGAGGTGCTGGATGCTGCGAAGAATCATGAGCTTATTTCGCTCCTACCTGACCCTCCAGCTGATAAGGGGAAGCGTCCTATGGAGCAGTACCGGCCACCTGCTAGGCCGGCGATGAGGCCAGTTTAGACAGTACCATTTAAGAGGCCTGGAGCACCCATTCAGAGTCAGAGCAAGGGACCGTGTCATTACTGCGGGAAGCCAGGACACGTTCAGAAGGATTGTCGGAAGAAGATGGGACTGTGCCTAGTTTGCGGAGATCCCTCGCATGCTGCGAAGGATTGTCCAAGAGCCCGTCATGCTGTAGTTGGAGCGCCAGCCCCGTTGCAGATGAGAGCGTCCGCTCCAGTTCAGAGAGGACCTGCCGTTCGTGGACCACCCTTGGCGCCACAGAGGCAGATGTTTCAGAGAGCAGCGCAGCCCCAGAGGCCGGCTTACACCATGACGGCTTTGGAGACTGAGGAGCTGGATGGAGTCATTGCAGGTAATTCTTTGATTCTAGTCTTTCATTTCATAGTTTAGCTTTTAAATTGTTAGTCTTGCTTGTCTGACTTGTTTGTTAGAGTAGCTTGGTTTGACCGTAGTTTCTTTTAATATCTTAGGTACCATTCTAGTGTCTTCTCACCCGGCCTTGGCCTTGTTCGACTCCGGTGCATCCATGTGCATCTTATCCCGGAGATTCGTGACAAGACACTCCATTCCCACCCATACACTTCCCAAGTGTTGGGACATCACCACAGGGAACGGAGTGGTGACAGTGAACTTGGGATGTAGATCGATTCCTTTGGTGGTCAGTGGACACGAGCTCTTTGCAGATTTCATTGTTCACGACCTGCCACATTTTGATGCCGTTCTTGGCATCGATTGGTTGGGAGATTTCCACGCCTCGATCGATTGTCGCAGTAAGAGGGTGGTGTTCCGGATTCCAGGCCATCCAGAGTTCGAGTTCCGCAGCAGAGATGAGTTGCTTGGACCCATCAAGTATCGGGCCACGCCGGTGGTGCCGATTGTTGCAGCTATGCCGATGGAGATGGAGATCGAACGACCAGCAGTCGTCAGAGACTTCGACGACGTCTTCCCAGAGGATATCTCAGGTTTGCCACCCGACAGAGCTTTAGAGTTTGGAATCGATCTTATGCCGGGAGTGCAACCGATATCGAAGGCGTCGTACCGTATGGCTCCCGCTGAGCTCGAGGAGCTGCGGAAGCAGTTGGATGAGTTGCTGCAGAAGGGTTTCATCCACCCTAGTGTGTCACCGTGGGGTGCACCTGTTTGCTCGTGAAGAAGAAGGATGGGTCCCGCAGGATGTGCGTGGACTATCGAGGATTGAATGCTGTCACCGTGAAGAATAAGTACCCGCTGCCGTGCATCGACGATATCTTTGACGAGCTTGGAGGTTCGAGAGTCTTCTCGAAGTTGGACTTGAGGAGTGGATACCACCAGTTGAAGGTAAAGAAGGACGATGTTTAGAAGACGGCTTTCCGGACGAAGTACAGACATTATGAGTTCGTGGTCATGCCGTTTGGCGTGACCAATGCTCCGGCTGTGTTCATGAATTTGATGAATTTAATATTCTATGACTTCCTGGACAAGTTTGTTGTTATCTTCATTGATGACATTCTTATCTATTCGAAGTCTGAGGAGGAGCACAGCTGTCATCTGAGGACAGTGCTGGAGACGCTGAGGAGACATAAGCTTTATGCCAAGTATAGCAAGTGCGAGTTCTGGCTGGACAGAGTCGCATTCCTGGGACACGTGGTGTCTGGTGATGGCATATCTGTGGATCCGGAGAAGGTCAGAGCAGTCAGGGATTGGCCGACTCCGCAGTCAGCATCAGACATCAGGAGTTTTCTGGGTTTAGCAGGCTATTATCGGCGGTTCATCAAAGATTTCTCGAAGATTGCAGAGCCGATGACGAAGCTGACAAGGAAGGATGTGGAGTTTCTCTGGTCAGATGCTTGTGAGGAGGCCTTCAGTATCTTGAAGGCGAGATTGACCACGGCACTGGTGTTGGCAGTACTGGATCAGAGCGGAGGCTTCGAAGTTTATTGCGATGCGTCAGGGAAGGGCCTAGGATGCGTCTTGCATCAGCATGGCCACGTGGTCGCGTATGCTTCTCGACAGTTGAGGACTCATGAGAAGAATTACCCGACGCACGATCTGGAGTTGGTAGCAGTGATCTTTGCACTGAAAATTTGGAGGCACTTTTTGCTAGGTGAGAGTGTGAAGATTTTCACCGATCACAAGAGCTTGAAGTACATCTTCACGCAGAAGGAGCTCAACATGCGTCAGAGGTGATGGTTAGAGCTCATGGCTGACTACGAGATTGATTTACAGTATCATCCGGGGAAGGTGAACGTAGTGCCTGATGCCTTGAGTAGACTCCCTGCCACGATGATGCATACAGCCGACTGGAGGATTCAACAGGAGCTGAGGGAGATGGATTTGGAGGTTGTCCTACCTGTTGTAGTTCATTCATTCATGAATCTGTAGATTCAGTCCACAATCGTGGATCGAATCAAGGCAACACAGGCAGGAGATCCGAAGCTGCAGAGGATTAGGAGGCAGGTTGAAGCTGGACTACGGACGGAGTTCGTGATTCATGAGGATGGTTCGCTGCGGTATGGCAGTAGACTCTGTGTACCTGCAGGTGATGTTCGCGAGGAGCTGTTGAGCGAGGCTCATAGCTCGCCATATTCTATACATCCTGGAGGCACCAAGATGTATAAGGACCTCCGTCTAAATTATTGGTGGATTGGCATGAAGAGGAGTGTGGCACGAAGCGTTGCCAAGTGTTTGATATGCCAACAGGTGAAGGCTGAGCACCATCGTACTGCTGGGTTGTTGCAACCGCTTCCCATTCCAGAGTGAAAGTGGCAACATATTACGATGGATTTCATGACTGGTTTACCTCGGACCCCGTGACAGAACGACACAGTTTGGGTGATCGTGGATCGGTTGACCAAGTCTGCGCACTTTATCCCTTTCCGAGTGGGCCAGTCTACGGAAGCTTTGGCGAGGAAATATCTGGAGGTAAAGTTCCGTTCTACTTTTACTTCTATTCTGATTTTCTCTTTGAAATAGTCGTGACTTAGACCGTGTACGTGCAGGAGATTGTACGCTTACATGGAGTCCCCGTGAGCATTGTGTCTGACCGAGACACGAGGTTCACGTCTCAGTTCTGGAGAAGTCTGCAGGAGCATTTGGGTACAAGTCTGAGTTTCAGCACGGCGTACCACCCGCAGACTGATGGCCAGTCCGAGAGGACTATTCAGATTCTGGAGGATATGCTGCGAGCTTGTGCGCTCGATTTGAAGGGATCATGGGAGGACCATCTTCACTTGGTGGAGTTTTCATATAACAATAGCTACCAGGCGAGCATTGGCATGTCGCCGTTTGCTGCCCTATATGGAAGGAAATGTCGTTCACCACTGAGCTGGGACGACATCGGAGATCGGGAGCTGTTGGGTCCAGAGATGATAGTGGAAGCTGTGGATGTCGTGAGGGACATCAGTGAGAAGCTCAGAGTTGCACAGGATCGCTTCAAGCATTGGGCTGATGCCAAGAGGAGACCTTTGGAGTTTCAGCCTGGAGATCACGTCTTCCTGAAGATTTCTCTGAACCGCGGAGTTATTCGTTTTGGGAAGAAGGGAAATCTGAGCCCGAGGTATATTAGACCTTTCGATGTGCTTGAGCGTGTGGGAGCAGTAGCTTATCGCCTTGCTCTACCACCATCTTTGGAGGGTGTTCATGACGTTTTCCACGTATCCCAGCTACGTCGGTACGTCAGTGATCCATCACACACGGTCGATTTCTCGGAGATTACAGTTCACCCGGACCTGACTTATGACCAACAGCCTGTGCAAATTTTGGACCGTCGACAGAAGCAGTTGAGGAATAAGATAGTCGACCTGGTGAGAGTGATGTGGCGTCACGGATCACCTGGAGAGTCCACCTGGGAGCGCGAAGATGATATGAGAGAGCGCTTTCCGCATCTATTCCCGGGCAGTGCCTGATGTTGATTCCGAGGACGGAATCATTTCTAAGTTGGGGAGGATGTAACGGTCAGTTTCCGATCGTAATTTCTTTGTGCACGTGTGCTTGACCGTGCACGTATTTATTTTAGACTTTGTTTGTTTCCGAACCCTATCGTGTGATATGTCGTTGTGACTCTCTCTGAGGGTACTACATTTGTCGTGTTGACTTGCAACGTCAATTCACGGGCCGTTCGCCCACGATTTGACCTTATCTGAGGAGACGTCGCGTATCTCACTTTTGACTTGAGGCGTTTTTATTTTTAATTTCATTTCTCGTCATCGAAATTGTAATCCGTCTCTTCTGACTTCTTTCTCTCGTCGCCCCGGTCGCCCCGGTATTTTTCTTATAATTTTTGGGCACCGTTTGACCCTTGTGCACCAGTAGAGCCAGTTAATTACAAGTTTGCCCTAACTATTTAACCCTATTAAACCCTAATTAACCCTAAAACTAGCTAGGTGGCAGCCCCATCACGTGTAACTCCTCCTCCTAGTCACGTGGGCCCCACCCTATAAAGAAAACCCTAGCTTCCTAATATTTTTCACAGCTCACGCAATAACCCTTACGCCGGCCCTAAAACGCAAACCCCTCCACGCAGAACCCTTTCCTCCTCCACCTGAGCCCACGCCGGAGGCCGCCGCCACCGCCGACCTACCCACGGCACTCCCCCGACCTCCTCTCTCTCGACTGGAACCCGAACCACCGCCGGAAGCCGCCGGAATCACGCGCAGCAGCAGCAGCAGCTCGCCACGGCCGCCGCCGCCGTGAACCCCCCTCTGCCCCCTCTTGCTGTTGGCTGCGACCCAAGGCCGTAACTCCTCTGAAACAGCGAGTTTGCTCGCTGTTTTGCGTGTTTGACGCCGTACCGACACGTCGCCAAGATCCCGCCGTCTCTCCTCGCTGTTGGAGCCCTCCGACAGTCTCCTACACCTCCTGGGAGTATTTATCGACGTCTCGAGCCTCTCCTACGACTCCCGACATCGTAGGCGTGGGATACGACGAACCGTTCATCTCGGTTGTCGTTGCAGCTCTCCGGAAGCCGTAGAACGCCTACCCGACGCGCTGCTCACTGATTCACCCTCACCCGCTGTTCACGCGTTTCGTCCGCTACCAGAACGTGTCTGGCTATGCTGCCCGTAGCCGAGACACCGCTAGGAGACGATCCGTAGCCGTGCCAATCAGATCGGTCGCCGTTCAGACTCTACATCCGCTCTACCCCAGACACCGGACAGGTTGGTTCCCCTACCTCGTAGCGAAACCCCCACAGTAGCAAAACTGAAAACCTAACTAAAACCGGCAACTTAACTCAGTAAATTTATTTTCTGCTCTCTTAAATCGATGTGTAACCGTAGACCGACGTTTGGACTTTTGACTGTGCACATAGGATAGAATCGTCGGATAGGCTGATCGGACAACTTGACTCGTGACAGTTAGGGTAGCCACGCCTAACTTAGAAATGAACCTAAATAGGATTTGACGAAAATCGCGACTTGACACCGTCGCCGTGATCTCTTTTCAGACGGACTACCGCGGACGCGACGACTGGACGAGACGCCCCGGACAGACGACGCACTCGTTATTCCAGGCAAGTGTACCCACTTGCGGTTTGACCGTGCCTTAGTTCTAGTTTGTAGAACTGTTAGATTGTGTGTGATGAGAACCGGACGTGAAATGATAGCGTCCGGGACGACCCGTGACGGCTCAGACTTGACGACGAAGTCTGAGCCTGACAACAATAAACTGCTGACATCATAGGACTATCTTGTGTGTGCGCGTGTGTGGACACCCTAGAATAACTTTCCCTACACTTGTCATGTCGTGTCCTGTTACACAAAAAGCCTTCTGGCGTTTCGGATGCTTCCCTCCGCGGAAGTGATCCCTGTTACCAAAAAACCTTCGGGCGTTTCGGATGCTTCCCTCCGCGGAAGTGATCCCTGTTAGCAAAACGCCTTCGGGCGTTTCGGATGCTTCCCTCCGCGGAAGTGATCCCTGTTACCAAAAAGCCTTCGGGCGTTTCGGATGCTTCCCTCCGCGGAAGTGATCCCTGTTACCAAAAGCCTTCGGGCGTTTCGGATGCTTCCCTCCGCGGAAGTGATCCCTGTTACACAAAAAAGCCTTCGGGCGTTTCGGATGTTTCCCTAGCAGAAATGATCCCTGTAAATCTTGTCCTGAGTTCCTGGGTTTGGGGTTGGGTTGAGCGTGCGCACGGCAAGAGGGTCTGATCCCCCTCGAACCGTAAGGCGTGAACCCTTTCGTGTCTTACTTGTCCTGTCCCGTCTTGTCCTGTCCTGTCCCGTCACGTCCCGTCTTGTCTTGATACCTGTAGGTTAGTCCCGTAGTCGGTAGCACACGCTACGTCTACTGCTTGCTACGTTTACTTTTCCTGCTACGCTACTTTTCATTACTCAGTTATAACCCCAACATGCTAAAACAACCAGTAAATCATTGTTAATAGTTGATACACTTGCAGTAGAGTCTGACAGTTTGTGTAGACTTTGCCTGACGTACAGTTTCCTTCTTTTGGTGCTGTACGTCAGGTGTGGAGCCAGAGTACGAGTACGAGGCGGACTTGCCAGTTGACTTGGAGCCGGAGGGCGCTGATCCGGTGTACGATCCAGAGGACGATCAAAGTTAGAGATCTTCTGTTGCTGTTCCAGAGTTATCCATTTCAGTTTGAGTTGGGTGCGTTGCACTCTTATTTTCTCATCTAGGTTGGGTGCTTGCACCATTAGTTTCCCTTTCAGCAGTTGTAGCCGTTTTCGGCATTTTTAGACTCTCAGTACTTTGATGATAAATTTTGGAATAAAATGAAATGTTTCTTTTCAGTACTTCTGTTATTTCGTACTAACTTGCAGGGACCTGTACTTTCGCTATGGAAAACTACAGACGCTTATTGGGTCTGGGCTCTTAGCCCCGGCCTAAGCGGACCTTCGTCACGCTTCGCCTCCGTGTTTTTGGGAAGCGGGGCGTGACAAGAACCCTAAATTGAGGTTTCCTTAAAAACCCACATGTAGCAACCCTACAAGTGAAATCGAAATACACTCGATGTCCTTGACTCCCACAACTTGGGAGCAAGCAAACAACTCTCACAATCCGAGAGTAAATCAAATAACAAAAGTTATGAAATATGAAATTAAACAACACTTACAATCACCTATGCCTTGAAGTAGAACTTGAAGAAAAAGTGTGTTGTGTGTTGAATGACTCTCTTGGAAGAGGGGAAAGCCCTTTCTCTTGACTACACCAACTGCTTATAAGATTTCTCTTTGGTTCTAGGTTGAAGAGCAAGAGATGCAGTATAGGAATTCTAGGGCTTTTGGAATTTGAGATCTTTGATCTTTTAGAATGAAAGCTTGAATGTTTGAGCAAATGAATCTTAAGTGAGTCAACCTCTCAATGGAATAGTAGAGGCTTCTTTTATAGTTTTCTCAAACCCTTCAAATAGAATCCCCAAAAACCCCTTTGAAATCTGTGAAGAAAAGCTCAACAGATAGAATTTACGCACGCGACAGTCGACTGTTGAACAACTCACAATCGACTGCTGCACTGTGATAGAGAGTAGGTGAGAATTCAAACAGTAACTTACCACGTGGACAGTCGACTGGCAAGAAGTAGACAGTCGACTGTTAAACCAATAGGCGACTGGCCGTAATGAGGGTAAGTCCAGAACATCCTAGAAAAGCCTTGGAATACAGGACAAGCAACTGATAAAGAGAAGACAGTCTACTGTAAATGCAACAGGTGACTGTAATTCCTTCTACAGACAACTGTCACAAACCCTGACATTTTCCAGAGAGTTGAGTCTTCAGAGAGGCTCAAAGACAGACGACTGTTGAAGCATTGATAGTCGACTATGCCAGTTGGACAGTCGATTGTAAATACAACATTAGTCGACTGGCCTGATCAAACTGAGAATTGGTTTGGGCTGAAGATAGACAGGCGACTGAGTAACAAATCACAATCGACTGTCACTAGGACAGGCACCTGTGAAATGCACGGCAGTTACCTGATATAGTTAAAGCTAAGAAGTCCAAAAATTGACTGATTAAGTATGTGCATAACATGTGATTATAGAACAAAACACAGTCGAATGTTTTGAGACAGGCGACTGTAAATCGTTCAGCAGACGACTATTGAGATCATGACTTGCACATTCTTGATAGAAATGAATTGGAGTCTAAGGAAAGTTGATCTAATGATTTCCTAAGACTGAAATGAAGATGTGTGTGTGCTCCAACATAGTTCTACTTCTAAGATACATACGAGAAGAGAAACAAGAAGATTACATTTGAAGAACTCTTTCTTCTATCCAACGCATGAGCTTGAAGTCTTCTAGGAGCTTCATTCACCATCTTTGATCATCCAATCCACTTCCTTTGCTTTCAATGATCTTTGAGTGTCATTCATTGCTAATTGATCTTCATGATATACTTAGGCAATGGATTAACTGCAAATAGGGGAGTCACAAGTATTTATGTTTGCTCATCATTAACACCAAGTAAGGAGAAGTCCAATACTCAACATTCTCACCCTTTACGATGATGACAAACAAACATACACAAAAAGATAAATAATTGTGCTTAAAGAAAACTTACTCCCCCTACATAGATGCCAATCAAGTTAGGGCCTGTTATTTTGAGTATAAGTGAGTGGGAAACCTCTACATTGGTGGGCCCCCTTGCACTGTTCACCTACTTTCCTTTCCTTTTCTTCTCGTCTGTTCGTTTGGAGAAATTGGGAATCCTCGTATCGTTGCTTTCTCACGCCGATGTGGTTCCCGGTTGCGAGCAACTCCATTTCGAAGTTTTTTGGGTGGGATTCTCCTTCGCTGGGGCCCCCGGGGCATGTGATCACCTCCTCCTTCTCCACAATGCAGATAGCTTCGATCAAACCCTAAAAAATTTTGCTTTTTGATTTTTCGAGTTGATTTGAGGGCATCCATGACTGCCGAATGAGATCAAGGGTTTTGATCTTCTTGGGGGGTGCCATTGAGGACCTTATAGGGTTGTGCCATTGAAATTCTGATCGGGGTTGCCACCTCCATGGCTGCAAACACATTGAAGCAAACACACTGTATTTTTTTTGCTTCATTGTGTTGGTGATCACTGTATTTTTTTGATTCATTGGGGGGTGAACTTAACCTATACTCACCCCTCCCTACCATACTCCACTTTCCCACTTTCCCTTATCAACTTTCCCAACCCAAAAGAACACAAGAAAGTTGGTTGGGACACACCATCCACTACCATATCCACTTTTCCGACTAACTTTCCCATCAAAAGAACACAAAACCAACTTTTTCTCTCTCCTAGATTCCTCCATCCCCCAACTTTCCCAATTCCCCCTTCCACCCAAAAGAACAGGCCCTTAGTTAATAAATATTAGGGCATCTATAGATCAAATGAAAGCAAATGAGTAAGATATGCATGAATGTGATGGTATGCTTGATTTAAAGAAATCTAGGATTCTAGGATCCGCATTCATTGTATCTTTCTCCTTCTGAATCTAAGGCAACTTCAATCTTAGATTCAAGTTAGTTTTGAATTAGAATTGACTTAGCATATAATTATGATATGTTAATTTCTCTCCCCCTATGGCATGATCGAAAAGGTGGGAGTGGAATAACAACAACAATAGTGCTAAATAAGTACTAAAAACTAGTTGAATCCTAAAATTGGCCTCATTAAAACTAGTTAATCCTATTAACTAGTTGAATCCTAAAATTCGAAATTGTTAGGATTGGTTAATAACTTTTATTAGAGTCCTTATTAACTATAAGGATTTATTGGTTTCAACATGCTATCCTAATCATGTATTAAGATTTTAATAAATTCAAATTTCAACAATTTGTAATATAGCTTTTTATCAAAATTATTATCAGAATGATTAAAATAATACTTGTTGGAAAGGGCTATCTTAATCAGGAATTAGGAATTTAATTGTTGTAATAATTTATTAAACATAGCATGTCAATCTAAAATTTAAACATAGAATTAGGAACCTCACAACCTTGAGGAGACTCAACAAGTTGATTGGTTCCATGATTGGTAGACTAACTCTTAGTCATTCACATCACATGTGACTCCCTATCGTTTTTTACCCACAGTCACTTATGATCTTGAGGAGACTCAACAAATCATAATGACTGGTCTAGTCAGACCCTTGATTTCGTGTCCAGATTTGAATTAGATCGATGCTCGAGGAGACCCGACGTATCGATTTGGGTCAAGTATAGACTACATCACATGTATGTTGGAGTTTGTTCCTTAAAGATAAACATGTCATAGCTTGAGCAGACTCAACAACTATAATTGTCTTCTTTGAGTTACCAAGCTCCAAAATCAAGGAGGGATACGGATTAATCTTTAATAAGATTTATAACGCATTAACTAGATATAGTCCAGGATGTCATACAATCATGATTCGCGACATTGCGGTCCATCGGAACACAGCTAGGGAATTGACTAAGCCAGGATCACTGCCCATTGGACTAGCAAGGGTTGACCCAGCAAACTTAGCCAAGCACATTGACTGGATCATGGTCCATTGAATGAAGCTTGTCATTTTTGTATGTGTGCCATAGACTAAACAGCTTTTATTAACAACTAATTAATCCTATCAACTAGTTGCATCCTTAAATTCGAAATTTTAGGATTTGTTTAATAACTTTTATTAAGACCTTATCAACTATAAGGTTCACGTGCTATCCTAATCGTTATTAGGATTTTAATAAACTTTATTAACAACGCTAAAAGCGAAGTCCTTTAATGAGAATTAATTATAACAATTAGAATTAAGATTCATTAAAAGGACTACCCTAATCAGGAATTAGGTCTTGGAGTGTTGTTAATGTTTTATTAAAACATAGCATGTCATTAAAATTCAAGTAATAAATTTTAATCATTTTTAATGGCTAACCTAAAGGGTTGTCTTGTGTTATCAAATAAGGGACAAGAAGAACTAGCCATTAAAATAAAGCTACACTAATTTATCGCATAAAGATAGTGCACAACTATTTAACAATTAAATAGACTAAGTTTATCGCATAAACAATTTTAGCATGCATACATAAATTTAACATTTAAATTTGAAATATGATTTTAAAATATTTTATTTTTATCTCATAAAAACTTGTTTTTAAAATCACAAATTTGCATGCTACTTTAAAATTTTATCGCATAAAAATTTTAACCTTTAAAATCAGTTTTAAAATATCTCATAAGATTAAAACATCATTTTAAAAAACTTTCATGCTTAAAAATTTATCATATAAAATTTTAGGCACTTTAAACTTATCACATAAATTTTAAAAGATTTAAATTTAGTTTAAAAAATTTTCACATAAATTTTAAACGTCATTTAAAAATTTCCATGTTCAAAATTTATCAAATAGAATTTTTAAACATCAAAAATATTTTTTAAAATTTATCTCATAACTTTAAAAACATTTTTAAAAAGTATTTAAAGCAGTCTAAATGTTTAAAGAAATCGCAGGCTAGATCGTAACACAGACCGTGCTCTGATACCACTGAAGGGGTTTTTGGGACCCTTAGGGCACAAAAACTCTATGCCCGTCCTAGGTCGGACGTAACATAGACAGAAAAGCAGCGGAAAAATAATCATGTTAATCTAATTAACATTTAACCCTAAGGTCCGAGACCCTAATCCAAGATCTATGCCGACTTGGGATGGGTCTGACCATCCCAAAAAGGATCTAGCCTACTGCGATTAAATTAAACTAATGCTTAATTAAACACATACCCGGAATCTCAGCCCTGGGGCAGGCGAGATGTTCCGCACCGTCTTCCGAGCCGCTCCCGTCCCACGCCGAGCTGCTCCTCGAACCGCTCCCTGAACCGCTCCTCGAACCGCTCCGCATCCCGAGGCGATCAATCCCGTGTCGCCGAGCCAACCACGCGCCGAAGAAAGTTTCACGCGAGTGAAACCTCCGCCTAGATTTCGGATCTAAATCCGAACTCCTTTGCGGCTTTGCTAGAGCCCTCAGGAGCAAGACAGAAATTATAGGGAGAGGAGAAATATTAATTTAAGCCTAGATCCGAGCGTGCTCCAACATTTACGAGAACCGATCAGATCTAGAGCTTGGGACGAGTTTAGAGGAGGAGAGCAGACCCCTATTTATATAGGCGGCTGACCCCTCCCCTCTACTCAATTTCCGATGTGGGACTAAAGTTGGAGTTAATTAATTCAATTTAGTTTGCCTTTCACAAAGGCTAAACTTCCGTGAATTTTAACTCCCTCACCGTTGAACTTCATGATTGATACAACCTATCAATACGAAGGGCGTTTAATGGTGAACGCATAGGAAAAAACCGTTCGTCAATCGGAGTTCGTTTGACCCTCCAATTGAGTGTCAAAGTATGCCAAAAACCCCACCCAAATGCACAATCCCAGCCGTCGCAAGAAGCACGCAGCCCTAGGGCTGCGTGCGGGCCCGCTGCGCCAGGCCTGTGCAGCGCACGTGCCCCGAGGCGCGTGCGCTGCACGCGCCTCTGCGCGCGCATGGCAGCCCGTGCAAATGCACGGGCACGCATTAGTCTGGGCCCGGGCAAAGCCCATGCCCGCGTAACTGCCAGGCGCCTAAGCGCCTGGCTGCGGCCAACCGGGGGGCACCACGTGGCGCCCCCCCTTTTTCTCTTTGCGGCTGTAGTGGCCTGGCCTTTGGGCCGGGCCCACGGCTGCCCCAATTAATTCTGCATCAAATGTAGTTTAAGTTGTGGGCATTATTCTTTGGGTCTGTTTTGGCTCTAACTTGAGCATTTTGTGTCCGATTTGGACGCCGTTCGAACCTGGGTCTAGACCGGGACATTCCCGTCTTACCCGTGAACTTTTCCTTGTGTTTGTATCATTAAATATTGTTTTAAGATAATTTTAAAACACATTTAATCTATTTTGCATCATATGCAATTTAGTCCCTATCTAGGCTTAAATTATCATTTGCATCAAATACAAAAGATCTGAGGGCATATATCCATACAGGCTAGCCCTGCCTGAATGGGCTGGGCTAGCCCGCCCAGTCTGGGTTGGACGATGCCATAACTAGGCAAATGCCCAGTTATGGCCTTTTGGGCTATTCTTGAGCTCTATAGCTCCGATCGAGTCGATGTCAGATCCGTTTGAAAGCATGGTTCGAATGGTACTATTCGAAGAAGCCATGTAACCATTTCTATGCCTTTTATTATGTAAAATATTCTAGTAAACATTTTACAGTATATTTTCAACCATTTTGCATCATATACAACAATCCCTTATAGCATTCAACTAATGCTAATATCGCAAACATTTTACGATATTATTAAATCCCATTTAATTTAGACTTATTGTCACAAACTCTTTGTGACTCCTATTATTCTCGTGCACCCGAGTGCACTCCTACTGAATCCTTCCTATTACTAAGACGCAAATCCCACTCGATGTGAGACTCTACAGCCTGACCCTACTACAGGTTGGGGCTCGAAACCCCCAGACCACAGTGACCACGAGCAGCAAGTGTCGCCCTGTTTTGGCATCATAATTACTTGATTGACCCATTGACAAAAGTGTCATCGGGATCACTCTGACTGTGTCAGTGATGGATACCGCAGTTTTAGCCCCTTCGTCATAACTATGTCACTGCATAGCCTAGGGTATGGTGAACCGTCAAGGGTGAAACATCAACCCTACTAGCTAGCACTGGTCAGCATACTTCAGTCTTTGGTATGTCCATGTTGTACTTCCTACAACATACCCTGGCCAAGGTTTAGCACAAATAACAGTACTAAGCCTGTGACACTAACTTCCCTTTAACAGAAGAGACGAATCCTATCTTAGTCACTACTTACCTCGTACACTTCAAGTGTCACCCAACCTAAGACCTTTCAACGAGTAAAGACTCGGATCATAGATCTAAGTGACACCGTTCACGAACAGGTTCGTACAATGACCTCAAGTCTAAAGGACCAACTAGCATATCATCACTAGAGGGTTATCAATGATAGTTTAGTTAATGTTAACCATTTGATAACTCTTTATTGGGTCGTTCAGTGGACTTATTCTCCAATGAGCACATGTGCCTTATCTTCGACATCGCCAGGTCGAATGATCATGAGATCATCATTACTTTTTAGGTTAAGACAAGGAAGGCAAGGAATATCATCAGTATAATGTTCAACAAATGACCCATTAGAGCTAATAAGGTAGAATTTCAAAACTGCAGCAAGGAATATCAGTAGGGAAACCCGAGACTTCGGTTTCCACCCTATCGTGTGATTCTCGCTAATACGACCGGCGGATAGGATATCGATCGGAATTAGGGTCTAATGGTGAGACGTTTCCTATAAAAGTGATACCAGCGTCCCATGGGCCCGATATTCCGGTCGATGCCCAGGATGATACACCGGACTACCTGGGTTCAGTCAGTGGGCATTCCCATGTCCATTAACACTGACGGACTCCGGAAGCACTAAGCTCGCAACGATAACTCCCAACATCTCGTCCTGCCGCTCCCGCACGCTAGGATTCGATGTCTACGCAATGGGCGTGAGCTATGGCTAGGGAGTCAACCGCCAAGTTTATTCCCCCTTGGCCCGACGGTCAAAGGCGGTCGTTTTCCCGCCGATGACAATAAAACACCTAGCGTAACCAATAGATTCATATTCCCTATCGATATCCTAGTCCTATGGACGCATTAGGGAGAACCCACGAAGGTGTTTCCACCAAAATCCCAGATTTGGGAACTACTCACACATTTTAGGTAAAAAGCTATCTAAATGGAAATCGACCGTTAAAAACATAATCCGACGATTGAAAAGTAGTAAAAGCAATGCAAATAACACTATATTACAGTTTGGTAAAGATCAGACAACTTACAAATATCAAATAAATTCCAGCCGTCACAAAATGGAGAGAAAACAGAAAAAATACAACAGCCCCCATTTCTGGAAACCTAGGGCTAATATATACAGAAAACGACGTCACCCGAACGGGTGAAGAATCAACCGATCAGGTGACCAGCTTCGTTCTTCGGCAGCGCTCCTCAAGACTTCACCCGGTCAGGCGACACGATCGGTTGGCGGAAGCTTCTAGCCGTTTGGATCTTGAGCTCATCAGGTGAACCGATCAGTTGATAAATTAACCGATCGGTTGGAATTGTCGCCCAAAAAGACAGAAACTTCAGACGTTTTGGCACGGTCTGCTGGCGGTCGGGTGAGCTCTCCGGGTAATCTCTTTAGGGGAATCGGCTACAGATGAACCGATCGGGTGAAGGTCACCCGATCGGTTGGAGTTCAGCTCCAATTTCCCAAGAAGACAGTCGGGCTGAACCGGTCGTCGACCAGGTCGGTTGATGCCCACGTTGCTTCAGCGGCTGTCCAGCAACGGCTGTCCGGGTCGTGCACGTGTGCATCACCCGATCGGTTGGTTGTAGCCAACCGATCGGGTGGGGGCTGAAAGATAGCTATCTTGGTCGTTTGACCCACTGGATCACGCGTGACTTCTCCCGTTGCTCCGGGGACTTATGATATCTTCGTTATGTGTCCCCTATGCTGACAAACTCCTGCAATCACACAAAAACATGGAAAAGTGAAAGAAAACGAGAAAATACGAGAAAACAGATACGAGACGGCGGAAAATAACGGAAAAACACAAAAGAAGACGGGCGTGAATATATGAAATATAAAAACACGTCAAAATCCCCCAAGCTGAACCCTTCCTCGTCCTCGAGGAAGACGAGTGAGAGTAGGAGCTTGGAGGGAGAAAATAGAGAGGAAGAGAGAAAAAGAGAACTCTAAATCCTAGATCGCCCGTCAGGGCCAACAAAATCAAAAACGACACACTAAGCGAGCAAACGCCAAATCACAACACTAAACCAAGGAATACGAGTCCAGACAGGTGTCGTGGGCCCACGCGGTGAAGCGTGAGTGAGTGTGGTCGTGTGCTAGCAGACGGCGTCGCTATCTACATTGTGCTATAAGCTCCATATACACAAATCCAGGGAAAGACCCAAGTATCGATTCGATTTGAAATATGCGGTGAACATAAAGCTCAAGCATGCATGAGAGGAAAGTGAGAATCGAAACGTATCATGTGTCAGGGACTCCACAGCTAGGGACTTGGACATCACCACACTATCGCCTAGACAATAGCTAGAAATTCCCTATTCCAAGTGTTTTCGAAAGCGATGGGGGGTTGAGATGATGTGGAGTAGAACACTCGGTGCAAATTCTCGCCTTACCTTTATTCTCGGTAGATATGAAAAATATTCACATGGGAATTTTTTTGGGTTTTGGGTATTTGTATTTTTTTGGATTTTTGGCTATACATATTTTTTTCTTTTTCTCTTTTCTTTTCTCCTTTTTTTTATTTTTGGATTTTGGGGTATATACACGTGTGTACTCTCCCAAGCGGGAGAACGGTACACGACGAGGAGATTTGCACCAAGTAAAATAAAAAAAGAAAATCGGATTCTATACACTTGGGCAAAGGAGATTTTTCGCTAATCAGAGCGTAGGCCAAAATGTGTTATCCTAGTCCTAACTGTAGAATCCCGACACATGCGAAATGAAGCATACGATATATATATTCATGCATACAGAAGCAGATAAGAGAGGCAAATACTGCGTATTCAAATCGAAGCATGATAATCTAGGGGTCATTCCTAGACAGGTATATAAAACACAATCACAAAGTAAAAGCACACCAAACAGCTAGACACGACACACGACTCACAAAAAGCTAAGTGGGCCCACAATGCATGAAATGCAAGAGGACTCGGCTTCCTAGGGTTAGTGAATGTGATTATCGAAGCCATGCTAGGTGTGTGTGTGTGTGTGTGTGTGTGTGTGTGTGATTTTTGTGGCAATTCATCATAGGGTTCATCTCTAGGAGAAAGAGATAAAAAGAAGAAAAGAAAAAATAAAAACACGATGAAAACGACTCAAAACGATGAAAAAGACGCAAATGACGCACCAAGTGCGACTCCCCCAAGCTGAAACTTGCATTGCCCTCAATGCAATAAAAGTGAATACGGGAGGGCAATGAAAATGGGGGGGAATACGCACTGACGCAAAAAGAAATGAAAAACAAGAAAAAACACACATACAAAAAAGGGAAATAAAGAAAATCACACCACACGACATACAAACAGAAAAATAATATAAAATAAAATAAATAAAAATAGAAAATCACACCACACGACATAAATAAACAAACACACATAGAAAACATCATACGATAGCACACAAAAAAATTGACTTCCCCTAAGCTAGACGTGACAAAGCTAGCGAAATGATATGATCATGAAAATGCAGAGATATGCAAGGGGGAGACCAGAAAACTAAATGGAATCAAAAAGCGGATGATGAATCTTCCTCGTCCTCCTCGGTGGAAGATGTGGGGGAGCGATGGAGTGGGCGGGAGAGGTGACTGGTGTGCGGAGAAGTGGAGAAAGTGGTCGAGGTGATGGATCGGTGGGTGTGGATGTGTGAATGATGGGTGGAGTGGCGAGTGGGAGAGAAAGGGCGACAAGGGTGGTGGTAGATGGGGTAGAAACGGCGGTAGATGGGGTGGATATGGTGATATATGGGGTGGATACGACGACGGTCGAGGATGGTGGGGGAAGTGAGCGTAATCGCACCTGCAATTTCTTGTGGTGCACATATGGAGTGACGGAAGTGGAGGGTGGTGGATTTGTGGGGACGACAGTGGAGGGAATGGAAACGGTGGTGGAAGTGGTGATAGGAGGTGATGGTCACCTAGGGGGGTGATGGTGGAGGTGATGGGTGTGGTGTGGAAGGGGGTGGTTCGTGGATGTGAGTGAGAATGCGGAGGATGGTGGCCACGTCCCTCTCAAGCGCAAGGAAACGTGGGTGAGTGAAGATCGAAGAGGATGGGACCGAGGTGGCGGAGGATGAAATGACAACACGAAGTGAGGCCAGCTCAGTCTCGAGACCGAGGCGAGCGGATGTGGCTCGACGAAAGGAGGAGGAGGAGGAGGTAGTACGGACCGGAGAGGTGGTGACGGTGGTGGTGTGAACAGAGGCAGGGGTGACACTACTAGGCCCAGCCCCAGGGTCTCCATGGGACGCAGGGATGTCCTGCTCGCCTAAGTGGGTGGCAAGGGAAGGTGGTTTGGGTGCACCCGGGATAAATGGAAGACGCAACCCCCCAAGAAACTCAGGATCAGGTGGGAAAGTCCAGTCTGCCACAAGCTGGATGGTCATGCAAGCGGGGTTGGGCAGAATGGTATAGGGAGCTGGGGGTGTCCGTAATGGAAGGTGAAGCGGCCATCGGGGCGGGGCTTAATCATGTAAATATGCCGCAGGACATCTAGATCTAGACGTGAGGGTCCTGCGGCAGCAGGCAAATCTCGGGGGATGACAATGTTGAACTGGGGAGCAGAAGCTATGATCGTGATAAGGCCCCCGCAACAAAGTTTGCCCTTGCCGGCACAGCTAATCTCAAGAAGCTTGGAAACAAGCCAAGCACTGGCATGGACGGGAATAACTGGGGCCCTAAAAGAAATCCTGTCATCCTCGGGAACAAAAGGAAAGGTCACTGCCCATAAAATAAAAAGATCAGGGAAGGTCACGGTACCAGACTCATCCCTGGGGAAGAAAGTGCAAGAAATGATCCGGTGGGCCAGACAGAATATGGGGTGAATGATTGAGGAGGCCTTGGCCTTACCTCGGGGGTAGTGAGCGTGAAGGGTGAGAAGGAACCAAAACTAATCGACGTCAAATTCGGGGGGATGCCCGTAGGGCGGATAGAGCCGTTCCCAATGATGGGGAAACCAAAGATGTTATTGATGGTATCGAGGTGGGTGCGAATGGTTTTGTTACGGACGCGGAAGATGACGACTGACCCCGACTCAGAAGCAAGTGAGGATAAAAATTCAAGTGTGAGGGAGGGGTAGGACACCGCGGAGGTGTTTAGGAAAGCTAACCAACCTAAATTTGCGAAGAGAGTCTCGACCTCGGTGAAATCACCGAGATCGATAAGCGTTTGGGTGCGGGCAAATTTGGTCGATAGGTGCCCCTATCATCAAGTCTATGATAGAAATCTTTTTGTTTTTGATTCCTAAAGCGATAGCCACATGGGTCCATCAGTGGGTCCTCAACTGGGATGACAGGTTGGGGTTGTGTAGGCTGTGCAGGAGGAGGGCGAGAGTGTGGTGGACGCGTGGTCTTGCGTCTCTTGCGAGACGACCCCTCCTCTCGCATGATACTCTTACCCTTATCTTTATCTTTGGCCATGTGAGTGTGTGTGTGAGTGTATACAAGATGTAATGAATGCACACTAACACGGGCAATCGAGCAAAATGAAATTCTCGGGCAAAATATAAAATTGAGCTAAGGAGCAAAGTTACCTAATCGAGATGAAGATTCTTGCTTGTAGATGTCCCAACGCATCGCAATGGGTTGAGTGTGAAGCCGTGGTGCTTCTTTTCAGCAAAATTTCGAAATGGTGGGGAGGGAGCGAAAGTTAGAGGTTTTATGGGGTTAAAAACGAAAATGGAAGGGAGAAATCGATGGAGGGGAGGAGATGGAGAGTGGAGGGATCGATCTAGGGGGCTTTGTAGTCGGTTGAGGGGAGATCATCGCCGGTTGGGGGAAGAGGGAGTCAAAACGATGAGAAAAGTCAAAGTCGGGTGAATGGGGAGATGAACGGGTGAGGGCGGGTATTTATAGGGTTTAAGTCGAACCGATCGGGTGAAAGCTCACCCGATCGGTTGACAATTAGGTCAAAAAAAGTTGCTGAAAAGATGCTACAGGCGAACCAATCGGTTGATAACTCAACCGATCGGTTGGTCGTTTCACAGATTTTTCCGAGAATTAAGTGCTCCTCACCCGGTCAGTCACCCGACCTCGCTTTGTATCAACCGACCGGTTGATCAATTCCCCAAATTTTCCGAGACTTCGGCCCAGCTCACACGGTCTGTCACCCGGTCTCGCATTGCTTCATCAGACCGGTTCGTTGGAGAACAGATACGTCCATTGTCTGATACGTCTCACCCGATCGGTTGAGTGGTCACCCGATCGGGTGAGGGCTTGTTTCCTGCAAAAATTCATAAATGGCCTAAGTCTCTCGACGGAAGTTCCCGCTGCTGGATTTATTTATTAATATAGTTAAAATAAAGCTAAAAATAATTTTAAAACCGAAGATAAAAGTTTAGAGCATGAGTTGCCTCTCATGAAGCGCTTTTGTTTAATGTCGTTTGCTCAACGCCCGTAGATGATTTCAAGGTGGACGGGGGTGATGCCCTAAGATCGGCATCGCTTTGGATTCAGAGTTGGCAGCCTTTGGTGTCGGCGGCGGTGACAAGTAAACTTGCTCGATGACCCTCCTTTCATTGACGGGATCCGGGGGTTTCTCCCTTATATTGGCATCTACCGCCACTCGTTTCAAGATCCGGATCTCATCACTGGTGAGCCCCATGGGCTCTTTCCATTTCCTCCTCAGCGGAGGGGCTTTTTGAAATCCAGGAGGGACCGTATGTGCCGCATCCGCTTTCCTAGTAACATCATCTTTCTTCAGGTCGTCATGTTCTTCTAAGTCCCCCAAGCTGTCGGGAGGATTCCTGGAAAGTATTTCCCAGGCGCCTGCTTCCACAACTCTTTCTTCTTCTATCTCCAGCATGTTGCATCCTAGATCATCTGGGGGTTGGGGTGCTTCATTGACAACCCTAAGTCAAACTCGACTTTTTCGTTGTCGACGTTAAGGGAAAGATTCCTATTCTTCACATCTATTAAAATTCCAACAGTGGCCATAAAAGGCCGTCCAAGTATGATGGGGGTGTGCGTATCTTCAGGCATGCCCATGACGACGAAGTCCACTGGCACTTGCACCCCACTTACGTTGACAGGCAGGTCATCTACAACCCCCACCGGATATTTGACCGATCGGTCTGCAAGCTGTAGGGTCATACCGGTGGGCTCCAGGCCACCCATCCCTATCCTCCTATATAGCGACAGGGGCATTAAACTGACGCTCGCTCCAAGATCGACGAGCGCGCGATGGATCTTTACCTCCCCGATCACACAATGGATAGAGAAGCTCCCTGGGTCTTTAAGCTTAGGCAGATTTGCTCTCTGAATGAGAGCGCTGCATTCCGCCGTTAATACGACCTCCTTTCTGGATTCTCTTGTTACCAAATCCTTTAAAAATTTTGCGTAGGAGGGAATCGTCTCGATAGCTTCGAGGAAGGGGATTTGCAAGCTTAAGTCCTTGACCATGGCAAAGAATTTGCCATACTTCTCGTCTATCTTGGCTTGTGCTAGCCGTTGTGGAAAAGGCACAACGGGCTTGAATACTTTGAGGCTCCCTTCCTCGTCCTTCTTCTTCTCCTCTTCAGGGACTCCCTCCGGAGTTGTGGTTTTTGGCAACAAAGCACCGTTGTCATTGGCTTTTTCAATTGGTTGCTCTACGACCAACGATGCTTCCGGTTCCTTGACGGGCACTCCTGTGGGGATTTGTGTTCCGCTCCTCAACACGATAGCGGACACATTCGTATGCTCGTGCGTGAGTGCCAAAGTCTGGTTTGCTCCCCTCGGGTTCACTTCCGGTTGTGGCGGCAATAGATTTTGCGACCTTTGAAGGTTCGCCACCTGTAACCCCAGCTGGGTTACCTGGTCAATGAGAGCCCTCTGCACCATTTCCAGTTTCAAATTTATCTTCTCTTGGTTGGTAATGTATTGAGTCAAGAGGGACTCAACTGGAGAGATGGCCTTCTGCTGGCCATATTGCTGCTGCTGCTGAATGGGCTGCTGGTTCCTTAGGAGATATTGCTGATACTGTTATGGAGGCTGTTGCTGCTGAAACTACTACTGTTGATGTTGCCTAGGCGGCTGATACACTAGCTGCTGCTGATGATGAGGATGCGGCTGCTGATACGGTGCCCGGTAGCTAAGATTGGGGTGGTTCCGGTTGTTTGGGGAGTAGGCTGGATTGGAGCTAGTCCGTGGAGGATACGGTGCATTCCTCGTAGGATTATAGAATAGTGCATTCGCTTGGTCCAATGGTGGTGAGATGTCACCACCCTCGAAGTCCCCCGTGACTTCTGCTTCCACCGCCGCAATATGTTGTGTACCGGCACCACCGGCCCCTATCATCAGCGCTGAGATCTGGGTCCACAGCAAGTCAAACTTGCTGGATAATTTGTCGACGTCCTTGACCCTGAGGATACCCCCAGATCTAGGTGTGGCTCTCTCGTCGTACCACCGCTCATTGTTCGATGCCATGTTTTCAAGAATTTGTCAGGCATCTTCTTCACTTCTGGACATGAAGGACCCCCAAGCCGCGACGTCCATTGAAGACTTCAAGTCATCCCTCAATCCGTTATAGAACAGATTTATAATCTGTCACTTTGGAAGCTCGTGATGAGGGCATCTTCGTTGCATCTCTTTAAATCTTGTCCAAGCTTTATGCAGGGACTCGTGGCTGGCTTGGGAGAAGGAGGAGATCTCACTCATCAGCTTCATGGTCTTCCCTGGAGGAAAGAACTTCGTCAAGAACGCATTCAAAAGATTCTCCCAAGTGTTGAAAGTGTTCGGGTCCTTTCCCATTAGCCACTGCTTGGCCTTATCCCGCAGAGAGAAGGGGAATAGCTTCAGACGGATTGCTTCAGCTGTGACACCATTTATCCGGAAGGTGTCACATTTCTCTAAGAAGGAGTCCAGATGTTCGATGGGACTTTCCATGGGTGCCCCAGAGAATTGATCCTGCTGGATCCACGTCACTAAAGACGACTTGAGCTCGAAGCTCTGCGCCGTAATAGCAGGAGGTCGGATGGCTGAGGTGGACTCGATGGATGGCATCAAGTACTCCAGCAGGGACTTATGTGGTGGGGTATTCTTCCCCATGGCTTTAGACTCTTCTCTTCTTCTCTTCTCTGCGGCCAGCCGCCTTAGGGTGGCGTGTATCTCAGGATCAACAGGAATCAAGTCGTCAAGACTCCTTGTATTCCTGCGCATTAAAAGCAACAAATACATATGAACCAAAAGTGGGAAAGAAACAGAAAAAAATAGAAAATAAAAATAAAAATAAGAAAATGAAAATGAAAAAGAATAATGCGAAAATTATCGCGGGATAGAGATGTGAGCTAGACTCAAGGGTTCAAAAGATCCAAAAATAACAAGTACGTTGCTTCCCCGACAATGGCGCCATAAAGCTTGACTGCTCCCTAGTTTTGTGGCATAAGAGTGCAATATTGGATTGGGGGCGTGAGATTTAAATATTTATAACCGCAAGTGCATGGTGTTGTAGTGTGGCTTGGGGGGTCGAACTCAGGGAGGCGTGGTTGTGCTTGTGTCAGAAAGGACCGAATTCATCCTAGGGGTGAGCTAGCCCGAATCGGTAGATGGGTTGTCACAAAAATAGAATGCGAGGGATAAACAATATAAAGGGAAACCCGGGACTTCGGTTTCCACCCTATCATGTGATTCTCGCTAATACGACCGGCGGATAGGATAGCGATCAGAATTAGGGTCTAATGGTGAGACGTTGCCTCTAAAAGTGATACCAGCGTCCCATGGGCCCGATATTCCGGTCGATGCCCAGGATGATACACCGGACTACCTGGGTTCGATCAGTGGGCATTCCCATGTCCATTAACACTGACCGACTCCGGGAGCACTAAGCTCGCAACGATAACTCCCAACATCTCGTCCTGCCGCTCCCGCACGCTAGGATTCGATGTCTACGCAATGGGCGTGAGCTATGGCTAGGGAGTCAACCGCCAAGTTTATTCCCCCTTGGCCCGACGGTCAAAGGCGGTCGTTTTTCCGCCGATGACAATAAAACACCCAGCGTAACCAATAGATTCATATTCCCTATCGATATCCTAGTCCTATGGACGCATTAGGGAGAACACACGAATGGGTTTCCACCAAATTCCCAGATTTGGGAACTACTCACACATTTTAGGTAAAAAGCAATCTAAATGGAAATCGACCGTTAAAAACATAATCCGACGATTGAAAAGTAGTAAAAGCAATGTAAATAACACTATATTAAAGTTTGATAAAGATCAGACAGCTTACAAATATCAAATAAATTCCAGCCGTCACAAAATGGAGAGACAACAGAAAAAATACAACAGCCCCCGTTTATGGAAACCTAGGGCTAATATATATAGAAAACAACGTCAACCGATCGGGTGACCAGCTTCGTTTTTCGGCAGCGCTCCTTAAGACTTCACCCGGTCAGGCGACACGATCGGTTGGCGGAAGCTTCTAGCCGTTTGGATCTTGAGCTCATCAGGTGAACCGATCGGTTGATAAATGAACCGATCGGTTGGAATTGTCGCCCAAAAAGATAGAAACTTCAGACGTTTTGGCACGGTCTGCTGGCGGTCAGGTGAGCTCTCCGGGTTATCTCTTTGGGGGAATTGGCTACAGATGAACCGATCGGGTGAAGGTCACCCGATCGGTTGGAGTTCAGCTCCAATTTCCCGAGAAGACAGTCGGGCTGAACCGGTCGTCGACCAGGTCGGTTGATGCCCACGTTGCTTCAGCGGCTGTCCAGCAACGGCTGTCCGGGTCGTGCACGCGTGCATCACCCGATCGGTTTGCTGTATCCAACCGATCAGGTGGGGGCTGAAAGATAGCTATCTTGGTCGTTTGACCCCCTGGATCACGCGTAACTCCTCCCGTTGCTTCAGGGACTTATGATATCTTTGTTATGTGTCCCATATGCTGACAAACTCCTGCAATCACACAAAAACATGAAAAAGTGAAAGAAAACGAGAAAATACGAGAAAAAAGATACGAGACGGCGGAAAATAACGGAAAAACACAAAAGAAGACGTGCGTGAATATATGAAATATAAACACACGTCAGTGACGGCTAGGGCACTGACTTGACAATAAGTTTTGTGAAAAACTCCAGGAGGGAGGCCGATGGCTACGCACGTAGGATCAAGGGAGTTGATCTAGTCGGTGGTACAAGGGGAGCTTGCTAAAGAATACTTCACGGGGTTGATTGCGATCACCCCTCACGGTTTGTATTAAGGGGGAGTGTATTCCTCCTAGTAGAAGCGTGATTATTAGAGTTTATACTCTCTGATTATTTTAGTGAAGCATTCTGTTTTTCTGGGCGTGGCCCCACAGATGTAGGTGTGCGCATCGAACTGCGTTACCAAGTCTTGTGTGTCTCTGATTGATGTGTGCTGTTTTGCTGGATATATGATTCATTACTGCGTACTGAATTTCAATTGGTATCAGAGCATGTCATCCGCATAACTTTGTTCCATCAAAGTGGGTGTGATCTTGTGTGTCAGTATGCTCATCATGAATACTAAAGAAGGCACATCTGTTCCTCGTCCTCCCTTACTCACCGGATCTAATTACACATACTGGAAGTCACGCATGCGAGCCTTTATCAAGTCCCTGGATGAAAAAGCTTGGGTGGCTACGGTTGAAGGATGGAGTCCGCCGACTGAAGTTAACAAGGAAGGCAAGAAATATATCAAACCCGTGAGAGACTGGAATCCAGAAGAGGAGCGTGCAGCATTAGGAAACTCAAAGGCAGTGAATGCCATCTTCACTGCAGTCGACGAAGAACAGTTCAAGCTTATATCAACATGTGAGCACGCTAAAGAAGCCTGGGACATTCTTCAAAATGTTCATGAGAGGACCAGCACTGTTAGGGCTTCTAAACTTTAGATGCTCGCGTCTTAGTTTGAAAATCTGACAATGAATGAAAATGAGACAGTGGCGGAATTCAATGGAATATTAAGGGATATAGCCAACCAGGCATTTCAACTGGGTAAGAAATACTCTCAAAAAAGTTAGTGGAGAAGACGCTGAGATCCCTACCCGAAAAGTTTTCTGCTAAAATCGCAGCTATAGAAGAAGTGAGAAACACATCCACCATGAGACTAGATGAACTCATGGGCTCTCTGTAAACTTATAAGATAAATCTCAAGCAAAACAGAAGGGAGAAGGGAGTAGCTCTAAAAGCTGAGGCAGAGTTCGGTAGATAATGAGATGGAGTTCCAGCAGGAAGATCAGCAGGAAGTGCCAGGAAGCCTGGGAAATTATCCAAGTATTTAAAAAACATTTAATGTATACTATGATAATTAACACCATTTATATTTTAACAGGATGTTTTTCTTGATAAATTACCACGAGAGCATATATCTTCCTACACTATCATAGACGGAGTGTATGTTTTACTTGAAGGTGATTGCCTCCACTTTTACACCATCAACACTCCACAGATAGAGACATCTGAGCTGCCATAGGAGGACACATTTCTAGGCCTATTAAGTAACATTGTGGACATAGTTCAGTCCACCGGTCCAATGACACTAATTACAAGTGATCCTTCTGAGCATGAATTTCATAATTTTATTATTCATCGCATCTCTTCTACCGGTACCATTGACGATGGATTCCACACTCAAGTTGAGGGGGACAAGATATACTTTCATACCATGGAAGAGATACCCGAGCCCACAGAACAGCTTGCAGCACCAGAGGAGCCCGAGGAGGAGGCCGTGCTAGCGGAGCCGAAGAAGACCATTGAGGAGGACGCTATTCGGGATGAGGATACATATATTCACTTAGGGCCCAAGTATTTTCCACCTTCAGTTGAGCTTTCGTAGCCACCTCCACCATTTACTACGGCTGAGGACCTTCCACTGGAGTTTACGGCTCCTGCTCAGGGAGAGTCTTTTACACCCTCTCTATTTACATTTGATTCCCACTCCTATTTTTGATGACTATCCTATACTGGATTCAGATGTCCCTGACACACCACATTTTCTGCAGGACATATGTGTATATAACCAGGAGGTGCGTTGGGACATATATGTGGAGGAAGGCGAGGAGTTTCCGGTACTTTGGGATGTGTCCACCGTCAAAGAGTCTGAAGTAAACCACGAGGAAGCGTTGCCTAAAAACCCCAAATCGAGCAATAAGGAGTTGGCAAACATGATGCACGAGAGTTGAGATCTATTTTCAGGGAAGTATCGTCGACCATCTTTTATCTCTCATATCTCTTTTGATGATCTTATCTGGAATACATATATTTTGGGGTTGAAAATTTCCTATCAGGTTGATGCAGCTTATCTCTTGCAGGGTACAGGTGGAGTCCTTGGGGAGATGCTGGGAGCCGCATTGCTAGAATCTGATGGAGTCTGTAGAGACACACACCTGGCAGAGCCACGGAAGGATCAGTTGGAGTAGTTGCCTACACCGACAAAGATACTGGATCCGCCTTTTGCTACAGGTGGTATCAATCCAGTAGTGTAGCTGTAGTGTAGAATTTTATGCTTTAAATAAACACAAATCCTCTCGATAGCGAGAGAACCGTATAGGATTTTTATGCTTTCCTAGTTTAATAAATTCACCCCATGTGATGGTTATGTAATAATATTTTTCACCACACCATATTTAATGATTTGATTTCCCACCCTAATTTTATGATGCTTACTTTGCTTCTCTCCCCAATTTTTATGCCCATCAGTCTACACCCGGCACCATCTGATATAGCTTGGGGGAGAGAGAAATTATTTAGTTGTGTAGCTCCCTATTTTATCGTTGTCCTCTCTATCCATATCACACACATTGAGGACAATGTGGCTTTTAAGCTTGGGGGAGTGCACAGTGCACGCACTTTGCTTTATCGTGAAACACACCTTAAAATTTTCTCATGAACCATGTTCACTTCTCTATTTTTGTCTCATATGCTTCATTTTCTATGAAATATTGTGGATTTATTTTTATATGAACTCTGATATATGTTAGACTAGAGTTTAATTCCTTGATTAGAGTATCATTGTTAATATGCTTTTTTTATAGTAGAATCCATAGTTTCACAACCATATTCTCGAAACTGTTGAGCTAAAAATGAATGAATCAAAATCAGAAAATTATTTGATTATTGCGTGATTTGATTGATAATTATATTGCTTCATGGATGTTTAGTAATCCAAAAGAGGTAGGATAACCTCACGACAACCAAAGTAGTGATAACTAGAATTCCTAAAACCGAGCCATGTCTAGATTATATTACTTCTCCTTTTCTTTTGTATATAGACAAATAAATGATCTTTGATCATACTTTGCATTCGTGAGTTTGCAAAAATCCAAAAAATACAAAAATCAAACAAATACCCTAAATAAAAGGTCCTTGGGTTTCCTTGTAACCCGATGTCCTAAGATCTGCGTTTACGCAAGTTTGCAAGACAAAAAGCCAAAAAAAATAGCCAAAAGTATAAAACACAAAAATTCCATATCCTTATCTCCATTTCTATATAGAATAAAGACGTGGACAAGGTTGATGGGTTCTAGGAGTCATGAAACGAGTGTAGTGTGGTGATTGCCTTACCTTGATTAAATTCACTAACTCATTCCATGAAGCTTAACAAAACACCATGCATGCTTGAAACTATTTGATCATGACATATTTATATTGCTTAGAGAATGAGTTATGGACATTGGATTCATCTCTGTGAACTTAGTATATTTAATGGTAAACCATGATAAGATGTAGCTCTACTCTCATTTTATTATTTATCGAGTTCATTACATTTATTGAAATCCACAATATGTTCATTTTAGCGAGATTTAAGTATTTTGTGTGAATGAGTGTTCTAATCATTTTTGTTGGAAGAGAGCGACTATGTGGACTTACTTGAGGAGGGCATCAACGAAGCTATGCCATACGCCATTGGAGCTTTGCATGAGGATAGTCTTGACGGAGTGCCAAATTCTGAAAATGGCATTCAACATGGAGATACCCCAGATCCTCTCATCGAGGAAGAGGAGAATGACATTAACGTTGCGAGGATAAAAGAGCTCTGCGAGCTCTCTTCGGTGAATCAAAGAAAACACGCGCCACCGGTAAATACTTCATCACCTCCGGGAAACAAGAAAGAAGCCAAGAACCAAAGCTTGGGGGAGTCATCCCTTACCATCATTAGAGAGGAAGCGCTAGTAAAGGAGGCCATACAAGAAGAAGCACAACATCTTAATCTTACCGGACTCCTCACAAGATTTGATACATGCATCTCCTATGCACCGAACATCACGCGCTCAACGTAAAATCATAAGGGGTCGAGCTCAAGACCTTAAACGAGCGCTTGTCAGGAGGAAATCCGACGTTTCCATCTTAGTTTTAGCTGAATTTTAGTTTTTATTTTTGTTTTAGATTTTTATTAGTTTAGTGGATCAAGAGTCTAGAAAAATCTGACAATGGGCAACGTTTTTATCACATGAAGAAGATATGATGACGATATTTGAATTAAGTTAGCCATAGAGATGGAGAGCAGCCCCAGGGATGTGCTTAAATGATAAAGGAAGGAAGAAACTGAAGGGAGAGAGAGAAACAGAAGACAGAGAAAACAGAGAGCAGAGAGATGAAACAGACAGGCCACTCGGCCGAGTGAGATTCTCACTCGACCGAGTGAGTAATTCACTTGACTGAGTCAAACACTGAAAATGGAAGTCTCAAAACTCTTTCTGAAATTTTTATGCCACTCGGTCGAGTGACTATATTACTCGACCGAGTAAACCCTGTAGCAGACAGCTCAAATTTCATGCTCTACAAGGCCTCTGCCGAGTCATTAGTTCACTCGACGGAGTGACTAATTCTACTTGACCGAGTAGGAGACTGCATCAGAAACATCAAAATATCTCACTCTGTTTCGATTTATTACTCGACCGAGTGGGACTTGTAACTCGTCCAAGTGACTTGAACACTCGGCCGAGTCACTTGACTCAGCTGATCGCCCAAATTTCAAAATTTCAAACTGTCAGGCTACTCGACTGAGCGAAAATCGTCACTCGACCGAGTGACTTAAGGAGACACAGCCTATATAAATTCCCAATTCACTCGCCCGGCCCAAAATCCCCAAATCGAGTGACCCCCGATTTCTTTCACTCGCCCGCAGCTTCCCCCGACTCGCCTGCGGCGTCACCTCTGGCCACCACGGCTGTGATCCCCCGGCGATCTCTGGTGATCTCTACCCCCATTCAACCATATTTCACCCTCTATCTTCCCTTATTCATCTCTTAAGCCTAAATTCAACCCCCAATCCTATTCAACCATATTAATCACCGATTTCTCTTGATCAGCCCCATTTTTTATGAATTCATAACGCTAATTATTCATTTTCGTGCAGCAGAAAAGCTTAGGCAAGATCTTATACTGATTTGAAGCTTAGGGGATCCATCTCACACTCATCCGTTTGCTTGGAGTCACATCGTGCTTGGTACATTCGTTCCATATCCTATTTTGAGCATTTTATTATCACATTGCTTAGTGTGTGTCTCACGGCATTCACTGATGCCCCCACGTCGCATTGGGTCCAGCACTCGGGAGCCTGTTTCCAAGCGGAAGAAGACTAGCGACCCTGATCCTTCTTCCTCTGGGACGGTGGCCCCACAGTATAGTGACCCCATAACAGTGCTCCCAGTGTCAACTGCACCTCTTGCATCACCACCAACATAGCCTCCCCCACCGATTGAGACGTACAGGATCAATTTCAGAGATGATGCACATCGCATCAAATTTGAGAGGATCTCCAGACGCCAGATCATAACCACTAGGTTCGCCCACATCGATACACTTGAGCGCCTAGGGGTATTTTAGGGGTTGCACCAGTTGTATGACAACGTAGGGTAGGGTAACTTCTTTTCTGCGTTGAAGGATCCCTTCATTCGCCCGATATTTGAGGTCTTGAGTTCTATCTGTAGGACTCCTAGGGGCTACTCATTCAGGCTCATGAACCAGGAGTGCGAGATCTCACACGACATGGCCCGAGCATACTTCCATTGGCCCCCTGTCCCAGACCCCGACCGAGCCTATGGTCCCACACACCACACTCCCTCTGTCTTTGCAGCTGATGCATTTTGGGACACGATCACAGGCACACACCACTTCAAACCTAACAGGGCAAAGGCCTCTTCCATTGTTCCACCCCTACCTGCAGCTTGCACAGCGCCTTTGGCGACCACCATACTAGCTAGGCCAGAGGTTGGGACCATGTCCACGCCTGAGCTGTTCATGCTCTGGGAAATTGACGAGGGAGAGAGCCTTTGAGGCTAGTGGGGACGTCTTAGTCCCTGGCATTTCTATTGATATTGCCGGATGGTATCTTGACTGCATCTTTTCCACCGTTGCCTCCACCAATGTGATATGTTCTGGTGGTCTGATCACCCTCTTGGCACCTATTTTCAAAATCCAGCTTCATGCTGGCCTGTGCCTTGTTACGGGCCCCAGCTCCTTATCTGCTGATGTTTTGACCCGCATGTACATGATCCGTCCTCACAGACATCATCATTGGGTCTGGTTACATGGTCCATTCTCTGTAGACTATATAGTGCTTTCGAACGCCGTTCGGACCCACGTTGGAACAGTCGGTGCAGAGTGGAGGTTCCCCATGGATCTCCTCATTCCTCCTGTCTATGTACTAGAGCTTGATGACGAGGACCAGTATGAGCACCCAGTCGAGCCTCTTCACCCTGTGATCCCCATTTCTGAGCCTGCCACAGTTTCGAATGTTGGATCTCCTGGCACACCAAATACACTAGAGGGGTGAATAGTGTAAATCACGACGATATTGCAAAATTAAAAGTTAATAAAAATTGCAATAAGAGTGCAGAAATAAAAGATCACAATCCAGAACAATCCAAACGCAAACACAGAGATTTTTATCCTGGTTTGGATCCTTGTGATCCTACGTCCAATCCTCTACCCCGTAGAGATTTAAATCCACTAAAACACTTGCTTCCAGCAAGTAATCAATATACAAAGATGCCAACACTCCCCGTGTTGCAAACTTGTACAATCTCTTCAACAAGAGATTCACCAAATAAAATAAAGAAAGAGTATGAAACAATATCACATATAGCCTTGATAATATCGGAATTATAGCGCAAGGTTGGTGATGGAATCTCCTAGGTTCAAGATGTGAATTGTAGTAGAACACTCTTGGAAATTGGATTTCCTAAAGGGGCAGAATTTCTGCAGAGTTTTCCATATGGAAATCTGAAAATCACACACTTTCTAGAGAGAGAGAAAACTTAAGGAAAGAGAAAATGAGAGAATTTTCTTGTGTTTTAGGCAGAGGTCTGGAGGTCTATTTATAGTCCAAAAAGTTAGTTTTCAAACGTTGGACAATTGCCTAAGTTTTCAAAAAATTCTGAGCCGTTTTTCCAAAAATTAATCGACTGGTCAAAAGTATTAGTCGACTAACTAGTCTGCTAGACAAAAAATGGCTGTTGAAGTGTCCTTTGAAGGAGAACAGATATAAACTTTCATAAACTGCCAAAAACATCTAGGAACTGACAATATGAACGTTGGAAGGTAGTTTATAACTGCCATTAAATAATTAAAAATTATTTAATAGAAATCAGTTATAATAACTGACGTTATAACTATTTGGAAAACTGTCTGGTAGACCAGGAAAACTTATTAGTCGACTGGAAAAACAATTTTGAGAAATTTTTCAGAAATTGATCCTTATGCAAGGAAAATAGATTTTGACCAAAAATAAATTTTTTCTTAAAAAATTGTATTAGTCGACTAGGAGAAAGTGATGGTCCATTAATTTTCTGAAGTTTGGATTTTGAGGTTGGGTCCTAAAGAACTAAGATAGAGTATTATCAAAGCTTTAACAATCTAAAGGTATGCAAGAATAAAAAGTACAAATACATCATCTTTCTCAAAATATAAAAATTCATTGCTTGAGCTTCATCGTGCATTTTGATGCTTTTTCTTGCAACGTAATTATGACAACTGTCATATGTGAAGAGTTTGAGCTTGATAATCTGCATCCAAAGAGTTAGTATACACACATATATAAAAATGATTGTATCATCAAAAACTTTATGGGAAGAAAACTTTATGTTTCCAACATTTTCCCCCCCTTTTGATGATTACAATATAGCTTAAGATAACACGAAATATATGTGGTATTAAAAAATATTTTTAGTTATAAATCTCACCCTGAATATATGCTTGATAGAATGAACAATCGATTTGCCAAATGGGAATGATTGTGTAACAAGTGAATATTAATTAGCAAATGCATATAAAATTGTATTGTAGTGAAAAATTGTATATGTGATAAACATGCATATTTGTGTGCATATTTTAATAGTCTTTATACATGTCATTTCATGTTTTTCTCCCCCTTTGAAATTATTAAAAAAAATGGGATGAATTTCAACAAATTAGTGAATTAGTCTACTAATGAAATGTTCTGGTAGACTAATCAATGCAGAATTCTGAGAACATTGAAATTTAACTTAAACAAACTGAAATTTCATTACTGCATCATTAGTAGTACATGGATAGGTTCATACATAAAATATTGAGTATAGAAAAAAATAAAATACCATAACCAAAAGCAACCTAAGACATACTAACAGCGTACATCCGGACGAGACAATAAGAACTTGACATTGAACACCAAACATGTCCACTGAAAAACGTCAACCAAACGAGACAACTAAAAACACTGAGGACTACAATTAGTCGACTAACTGATTTCCCTAGTCGACTAATAAGCGAAATCCTCCGAAATCGCTTCAAAACGATGGAGGAGGGTGCTGCAACGTTGAAGGGGAATAGGGAGACCAGTGTTCGAGGAGACTGAGAATCTGGGCCTGACTTTGTTATGAAGTTTCGAAGCCCTTGTTCATGGCGGTGGTGATGTTCTCTAGGCGGGGTTCAAAACTGCTCAAGTGTTCCTGGACGCCCGTAAATCCCTTGTTAACATACTTGTGCAAATTGTCAATTTGCGTTTGGACGGTGGCGCGGTGAGGATGAGGATTATTGGGACCAACCCTAAAACGACGATGACGGAGAGGAGGTTCAACGAGGCGATTTTCTTCTTCATTTCTAGGAGGAGGATGAGGTAAGGTCATGCGGTTAAGGACCGTACGATCGAAATTGGTTGTGGGAAACACGGAGACTTCGCCAACAAGAGGAATTTCGAAATATTTGAAGATTCGGGTGATGGTGCACGGGAGGTAGATGTGTGTTGTAACGGGCTTAACGAGTATACGCATGATAGCGTAAGCCCAATTCACTTTTAATCCGCCAACAATGGCGTAAAGACAAAGTGCAAGGTGGTTGCTAACGTAGTTTAGAGAACCGGATTTGGGGAGGAGGTTGTAGATGAGGATCTTGAAGATGAGGCATGGAGTAGGAAGCAAGTCAATTGCGCCCATCCCCACACGGAAATTTGGTCTTAATCGGGCAAGAATATTGGTGTTATCTAATGGAAAACTAAGGTCGGGGACATGAAAAACGAGGTATACCCAAACAATCAGCAAGAGAGGTGTAGTCGAGATGAATCTCGTGGCCTTTAACAATGGAATCGAAGTAGACATTGCCATCATCTTGGGTGACTTTTATATTTAGGTAAAACTCATTAACAAGACTCTGATAGTAGGGGACAACTTCAACAAAACTCCAAAGTTTGAGGAGGGCGGCATCATCAAGAAGATTGAAAACATCATAGTGGAGAATTTCAGTATTATTGAAATCTATGAAGCATTCCAGATAAAATGGGGTATTGGCCATGGAATCAAACTTGGCGTGGGCTTAGGCGAAGTTGAAGACAAAAGGACGGCTGTCAGACGGGTTTGGACGACGGGAAGAGGTGGATGCCATCTGAAATCGGTGTTGAAAGATTGAGGAACGTTTGGAGCAAGAAGAACGTGGTTTTTGCATGGTAGAAAGGAAGAGGAATCCATTGATTTATATAGAGAAAAATTAGAGTGAATTTTGAAATTCAAAAGTAAAAACTGATTTGGAACCAATTGATAACTTCCCTTAACTTCTCTAGACGTTGAAGAACCGATTGGTGTGAAAAAGGTGGAAGAAAACGATCGAAATCACAGTTTTTCAGAAAACTGTAATTTTCTGGTCGACTAGTCGAAATGTCTAGTCGACTAATCGATGTACAGAATATTTGGAGAGAAGGAAGATGCGAAAAAGTGGAATTTTTAAATATATGGCCGGTCAAACAAGAGTACACAAAGGACCTGACTTCTGTCAATGGCTAGGGTAGATTGTACTGGAGTTTGACTTGGAAAAGCCCCTTTCCAAGGTATTGTGTACTTTACAAGTTTATTTCCAAGGTGCTTTCAAAATAGGAGGGAAAAACAAAAATAAAGTCATTTTGTTTTGTAGTGATTTCAAAATAGTGTTGACCGATCAGATTAATTAAAATATATTAATAAGATTATATATATATATATCTATATATTAAAAGACAACTAGGGATGACTGGGACAAGATGATGTCAGCATGATGTATAAAGAGGTTAATAGAAGGATGGCTAGGATTTAATCTTGGTAAGGGTGTGGTGGGAATTTGGCCACCTCATCATACCTTTTTCTTTTTGCAAAAAAGCCCCCCTTGCTCCTATTTACCCCTGGACACTCCCAACACACACACCCACTCTTGCTCACTTTCCCCCTTAGTGTTTATTCGAATTGTTTTTTACCCCTTCGAATTTTTTTAGCCCGTGCACCCGTGCAACTATTTTTAAATCCTAAGGCTGACTGGGACAAGCTAATGTCATGCTGATGTATAAAGAGGTTGGTAGAAGAATGATTAGGATTTAATCTTGGTAAAAGAAGGGTTAAGATGAGTGTTTGGAAAAACCACCACTTTTTTCCTTTTGTTTTCAAACCCCCCACAATCACTACATTTGCGCAGGATACCACATATTTCCCCTTTTTGCTAAAAAAAACCCTCTCATTACATTTTTTAACCACACACCATACACACACAACCACACTTATGCACTTCCACGCTTCGCGCCGAAGGCATCCGCTAAATTTTTTTACGCTAATTTGTTGTTCCGACTCAAGGGCGCCCTCGCCGAATTTATTGTCATACGCCGAATTTGTTGTTCCACACAAATTTGACTGTGTAAATAATGTTTGTGAACAAAGATTTCGCGAGGGAAAAACTTAAATGAACCGTGCCCGTGGGCACGGGTTATGACTAGTGTATATATATATATATATATATATATATATATATATATATATATATATGAGATATAGGAATATCTTACGGGTTAGTCGACCAGAACTATCCGCTAATTGACTAATAAACATATAAAATAATTCTGAAAATTCCAGAAAAATTCTATATTAATATTAACATAATATATAACTATAATCTATAATCAAACTTCCGATTCACTAACTATACCAAGTTCTCTTCTAAGTTTTAGAAAAGTCTCTTCTTTAAGAGGATTAGTTAGTATATCAGCAGTTTGATTCTTAGTACCTATATACTTAAGAGTAATATCACCTTTTTGACATGATCATCCAAGAAATGGTGACGTATATCTATGTGCTTAGTACGTGCATGATGTACCGGATTTTTGGATAAATTTATAACATTAATGTTGTCACACATTATTGGACATATGTTACATTTAATGCCATAATCTAGTATAGTTTGTTTCATCCATAAAATCTGTGCACATGCTAAACGAATGGCGATGTATTTCGCTTCAGTAGTAGATAAAGAAACAGAGTTTTGTTTCTTACTAAACCATGATACTAATGCATAACCTAAAAAGTGACAAGTTCCACTTGTACTTTTACGATCAAATTGCAACAAGCAAAATCTGCATCACTATATGAAACTAAATCAAATGAATTTGATTTTGAATAATATAAACCAACATCAGATGTATTTTTGATATACCTAATTATCCGTTTGACAGCAGTAAGATGTGATAACTTAGGATCAGACTGATATCTACCACATATGCAAACAGAAACCATAATATCTGGTCTACTTGCTGTAAGATAAAGTAATGATCCAATCATACCTCGATATAGTGTTTGATCAACACTCTTACCATATGGATCTTTATCAAGATTTGATGATGTACCCATGGGAGTACGCTTTTCTGCAGAATTCTTTAATCCAACCCTTTTGATGAGTTCCTTTATATATTTACTTTGGTGTATAAATATGCCTTCCTTCATTTGCTTGATTTGAAGTCCAAGAAAGTAGGTTAATTCACCACTATGACTCATCTCAAATTCATTCTGTATTTCCTTAGAAAATTCTTGACAAAGAGAATCATTAGTCGAACCAAAAATTATGTCATCAACATATATTTGTATAATAATAACATCAGAATCTATATGTTTGGTAAATAAAGTAGAGTCTATTTTTCCAATAGAATAACCAGATATTAACAAAAAGTTCTTCAGTCTTTCATACCAAGCACGAAATGCTTGTTTTAATCCATATAATGCTTTCTTTAACTTGAAAACTTAATTTTCAAAACTTTCATGTTGAAATCCTGGTGGTTGTTCTACATAAACTTCTTCCTTTATAATACCATTAAGAAATGCGCTTTTAACATCCATTTGATATAAGTTAAAGTCCTTGTAACATGCATATGCTAAAAGTATTCTAATAGATTCTAATCTTGCTACAGAAGCATATGTTTCATCATAATCTATGCCTTCTTCCTGATTATAACCTTGCGCAACTAATCTAGCCTTATTTCTAACTACTTGACCAGATTCATCCAATTTATTCTTAAATACCCACTTTGTTCCAATAATGGGATGATTTGAAGGTCTAGGTACTAATTCACATACATCATTCCTTTTGAATTGATTAAGTTCACCCTGCATTGCTATAATCCATGAACTATCTTTACATGCTTCAATAACATTCTTTGGTTCGATGGATGATATAAATGCATAATTAGTCATTTGTTCTATTTGAGATCTAATTCTTACTCCATCAGAAATATCTCCAATAACTAGATCATGTGGATGATTAGGAACTTCAACAAATACTTTAGGAAGACTTGTATTTTCAGGGATAATCTCAGGGATGGCATTAGTAGAATCATCGTCATCTAACTTAGTGTTTTCTAAAGAACTAGTGATATGTGTAGAATCTTCTTCATCTAAATGTGTGATATGTGTAAAATTCTCATTGAAATTTACATGAAGAGATTCCTCAATACATAATGTTCTTTTATTATAAATTCTTTAAGCTTTACTACGTTTAGAATATCCTACAAAAATAACTTCGTCTGATTTAAAATCAAACTTATCTAGTGAATCCTTAGTGTTAAGAATAAAGCATTTACAACCAAATACTTTAAAATAAGATACACGAGGTATACGACCATAAAATAATTCAAAACAAGTTTTATTCATTTGTGGTATTACCAAAATTCTATTCAAAACATAACATGCAAAAGCAACAGCTTTTGCCCAAAAATATTTTGGTAAAGAACTATCACATAACATGGTTCTAGTACATTCTTGTAAAGTTCTATTTTTCCTTTCAACTACACCATTTTGTGATGCGGCTCGAGAAAAAGAGAAATTATGTGTTATACTATGTTTATTACAAAATTTCGTAAATAATGCATTTTCAAACTCTCCTCCATGATCACTACGAATAGTAATAATGGATGAAGATTTGAATTCTTTTACAAAATATTGCAAATTCTTCAAATACATCATTTTTATGCTTCAAGAATAAGACCCAAGTATATCTTGAAAAATCCTCAACAAATACAAATGCATATTTATTACCATTTAAAGAAGCTATTTTAGAAGGACCAAATAAATCTAAATGCAAAAGTTCAAGTGGTCTTTTTGTAGAGATAACATCTGTTAATTTAAAAGAGGATTTATGCATTTCACCTTGTTGACATGCATCACAAAATTGTGTATGAGTAAAAGATATATTTGGCATACCGGAAACTAACTTTTGTTTTGAAATACGTGCTAAATGCTTAAAGTTAGTATGTCCAAAATGTTTACGCCATAATAAGGTGTTATCTGTGGAAGCTAGTAAACAATGGTCAGTTGTAGATATTTTCATGCATTATATATATATATATATATATATATATATATATATAATTCTTACGACTACGTTGAAATAAAATATTAGCCATATCAAAATCATATATAATGCATGCATTCTTTTCAAATATAATTTTAAAATCTTTATCGCATAATTGAGAAGTGGATAAGAGATTGTGTTTCAAACCGTCAACGAGGAGCATTGTGTTTCAAACTGTCAACGAGGAGCATGTTTTCGATGATTGGCTTAGTTGGATCACCAATTGTTCCGATGCCAATCACTTTACCTTTGTTGTTATCACCAAAAGTAACGGTGCCACCATCTTTGAATTGTACGATTGATAGAAGTTTGATGTTCCCGGTTATGTGTTTAGAACATCCACTATCTAGTATCCATCTTTCTTTTATAGGTACCTGAAAGATAAACAATAAATATTGATAAACTTTTTATATGGGTCCTTAGGATTAGTCCTTAGGAAACCAAACCCAAGTGGAATTTGGTTTCTTTAAATAATTTGGAGAAAGAATAACATTTTTCATAAAGTTAGAAACATATATATCTTTGTCATATAAACAAATATCTTTGGAAATCCAAATATTATGCATATTTGTTTTCTTAAAAGATGTAAGAAAATTGGTCTTCTTAGAAATATGAATAGTATCTCTTCTCATATTATTAGAAGAATCCATTTTCTTAGCATTAATAAACACATGCTTTTTCTTTTCTAAAGTAACATTATCAAGAATATTAGATTTGTGAGTATTCTTATACCCCAAACCTTGTCTATGATTAGCAGGATGTTGTACTCTAAGTAAATCATCAATATTATTTTTTCAGTTATTAAACTTACTAATGTTAGAAGACATATTATGATATTTCAATTTTTGAGAAGAGATATCTTTATCTAAAATTGAAATGTGTGAAATCATGTTATGATTCTAAGATTTGAGAATCTCATTTTCATGAAGTAGTTTATCATTTTGAGAGGATAATGTTTCCTTCTCAATTTTTAGACTATCTAATGAAGAAGAAGAAGAAGAGGTTAGTTTTTGATGAGAAAGAACTAATGCCTTATGTTGAGAATTCAATTTCTTGAATCTCATATATAATTTCATTAAAAGCATCAAGTAGTTCTTCATTATTTAAAGTACTTACCTCTTTATCACTTTGTGCCATAAAGTACATATGAGCATTCTCTTCATTAGATTGATCGTTGACTTCTTCTCCTTCATTTGAAGATGAAGAGTCCCATGTTGCTGCTAGTGCCTTCTTTCTCTTTTCGAACTTCTTATCATTTCTAAAGTTGTTGAATATCCTTTCTTTAGGCTTAAAAAGTGGACAATCCTTTTTTATGTGTCCTGGTCTGTTACATTGAAAACATAAAGAAGCATCAGTATTTTTGGGCTTAAAACTTTTAAACTTACCTCTTCGTAGAAACTTCTTAAAGTCTCTAGTTATTGGTCCCATGTCTTCATCGTCTATGTCTGAATCATCGGTGTCTGATGAACCGACGAATGCAAGAGTTTTCTTCTTTGTATCTGCTTGTTCTTTGCGATCTTGGAGTTGTACTTCATAGGCCATCAGGTTACCAACCAAGCTTTCAACGGTGAGAGTTGACAAGTCATTGGCTTCTTCTATGGTTGTAGTCTTCTTCTCCATTTCTGACGTTAAGGCACGAAGAATCTTCCTTACTTGTTCCGTTTGAGTATAGGTCTTGCAAGGGCTATTAAGGAGTTGACAATGTCGGTGAAACGAGTGATCATTTCTCCAATTGATTCATTCTCTTTCATTCTGAATAACTCAAACCTATGAACAAGAACAGAAATTTTAGTTTCCTTAACTTTATTAGTTCATTCATGTGTTACCTGGAGTGTATGCCAGATGTCATATGCTGTTTTGGACTGGGAGACACGGTTGAATTCATTCTTGTCCATAGCGCAGAATTGTGCATTCATCGCTTTATAGTTGCGGGTTGCAGTAGATGTGTCATTAGTGGTCCATTGGGCATATGGAGTTGTCGGTTTCTCGTATTGAGTTTCCAACATGGTCCAAAATTCATAGTCGATGCTTTGAAGATAGATTGTCATCCTTGTCTTCCAATAAGAGTAAGTGGAACCATTGAATAGTGGAGGCCTTGTAGAAGAGTGCCCTTCTGGAAATTGTGATGAAGACGTTGAAGTGTTCGTCGTATAGGTGTAGGCCATCTTAACCATGAAGCTCTGATACCAAATGTTGGATCTCCTGGCACACCAAATACACTAGAGGGGAGTGAGTAGTGTAAATCACAACGATATTGCAAAATTAAAAGTTAATAAAAAATTGCAATAAGAGTGCAGAAATAAAAGATCACAATCCAGAATAATCCAAACGCAAACACATAGATTTTTATCCTGGTTTGGATCCTTTGATCTTACGTCCAATACTATACCCCGTAGAGATTTGAATCCACTAAAACACTTTCTCCCAGCAAGTAATCAACATATAAAGATGCCAACACTCTCCGTGTTGCAAACTTGTACAATCTCTTCAACAAGAGATTCACCAAATAAAATAAAGAAAGAGTATGAAACAATATCGCATATAATATCGGAATTATAGCGCAAGGTTGGTGATGGAATCTCCAAGGTTCAAGATGTGAATTGTGGTAGAACACTCTTGGAAATTGGATTTCCTAAAGGGGCAGAATTTCTGCAGAGTTTTCCCTATGGAAATCTGAAAATCACAAACTTTCTAGAGAGAGAAAGAAAACTTAAGAAAAGAGAAAATGAGAGAATTTTCGTGTGTTTTAGGCAGAGGTCTCGGGGTCTATTTATAGTCCAAAATGTTAGTTTTCAAACGTTGGACAATTGCCTAAATTTTCAAAAAATTCTGAGCCGTTTTTTCCAAAAATTAGCCGACTAGTCAAAAGTATTAGTCGACTAACTAGTCTGCTAGACCAAAAATGGCTGTTGAAGTGTCCTTTGAAAGAGAACGGTTATAAACTTCCATAAACTGCCAAAAACGGCTAGGAACTGACAATATAAATGTTGGAAGGTAGTTTATAACTGTCATTAAATAATTAAAAAATTATTTAATAGAAATCAGCTATAATAACTTACGTTATAACTATTTGAAAAACTGTCTGGTGGACCAGGGAAACTTATTAGTCAACTAGGAACAAAATTTGAATTTTTTTTCAGAAATTGATCCTTATGCTTGGAAAATAAATTTTGACCAAAAATAAATTTTTTCTTTAAAAATTGTATTAGTCGACTAGGGGAAAGTGCTGGTCTGCTAATTTTCTGAAGTTTGGATTTTGAGGCTGAGTCCTAAAGAACTAAGATAGAGTATTATCAAGGCTTTAACAATCTAAAGTAATGCAAGAATAAAAAGTACAAATACATCATCTTTCTCTTGAGCTTCATCGTGCATTTTGAAGCTTTTTCTTGCAACGTAACTTTGACGACTGTCATATGTGAAGAGTACACACACACACAGATATATATATGATTGTATCATAAAAACTTTATAGGAAGAAAACTTTATGTTTCCAACATCGATCACTGGACCCAGCACTTCTGTCTCCACTTCTACCAGTGCTGACTGTTCCACGTCTGTACTTGTCCCGGTGAGCATCGTAGCTGTTTTTGATCCCATCCACACCACCCCATAGAGAGTTGATCCTATTTCATATATGAGTTCTGAGAGCACTGTCCCCGCTATTTTTGAGAGAGCTGATCCTTCCTCCTTCGCGACCGCAGAGATCCTCAACACACCTGATTTCTTGACTCATGGGGTGTCCTTATCTCCCGATTTCATAACCACCCCACCTGTCGACATTCTAGTCTACCACCGCCATATATAACGAGAGTTTCGTGGTGTCAGTCACCACATCTATTGTCGTGACCTCTGCTCATGCCTTCTCCTCTATTGATATTCCGATCACCTCCTCCATTGCACACATTTCTGAGAGCATTCCAACGTCTCAGCCTCACCTAGAGGCTGAGGATCATGTCGTGAGCTCCGCTCCCCACACATACCCTATAGTGGCCCCACTAGTTTTTGTAGGCCATGTTAGACCTGCTCGTACACATCCAAGTCCATTTACCTCTGCTCCTGACGATAGAGACCTGCACCTGCGCACAGTTGAGTCGGCAGTGGCTGGACTTAGAGTTGATTTTCGAGCTTTCAGGGTGGCCGGCACTGCCGAGCAGGCCCAAATAGCCATGATTCCTGGTATTCAGCTCACGTTGAACCAGATTCTTTAGCGCCAACAACAGCAGCCAACTCCTCAGCAGCCAGCCCCTCAACCACCACCGCCCCCACCACAGGGAGGTGATGGCGATGCACCAGAGTAGGTACGTCGCTTGATGCCTGTCATATTTTTGCTTCACATCTCACCCCATTATTTTGCTTCTTCACTTTTTGCAGTGCACCATATATGTAATGCCCTACGAAGCTACTGCACAAGTACTAGAGGGGGGGTGAATAGTACTTTAAAATAATTAAGAGGATAATTCCTAATTATCTTGCAAACTCTAACCAACAATTCGGAAATGCGGAAATGTAAATGTATGACAACAAATAAGAACAATCGCAAACAAACGATATTACTGGGTTCGGATCCACCCAAGTCTCCCCGACTTGTTCCCGGTGATCCTACGTCCCAAACACCCGGATCCCCTCCGGATACTAGAGTTAGAAACCTCTAACCCTAGATTTGCACTATGAAATTCTTGTAGATAAACCTCTACAAGAACAAATCATACACAATGTAATTGTGACTCCCACAACCCGGGATCACACCACAATCTCTCACAACCGAGAGAAAACACTTACAATATGAAAGTAAATGAAATAGAAAATCTTACCACAAAATACCTATGCCTTGAGTAAACTTACGAATTAGGGAAAAGATGATTTTGGGGAAGATGAAGAGGCACCAAACCCTAGATCCAAGATGTAGATCAGCGATGGAGAGCTATGAGGTTGTTGGTGACCTAGGATCAAGCACTTGGCTTGGAAGGCTCACAAGCAATGAATCTCTCTTTTGAAATAAGAGTAAGGGAGAGATTCTTGAATGGAATGAATGAGCTTTGAATGAGATTTAATGCTTTCTCTTTGATCTCTAAACTTCTCTTAATATCAGCCTTTTTGTGCAATGAATGCAGCACTCCAAGTATATATAGGTTAGAGGAAAGAGAGAGAGAAAATCGTGGCAATAAATGCTCCAACGGCTCTATTCTGAACCAAACTAGTCGGTCAAAGAAGGTTGACTGACCGACTAGTTCATCAACTAGTCGGTCGGTCAAACAGCATGAACCGACTAATGGTAGAACAGCCAAAAGAATAAGTTCAGACTGAAGAGAACTAGTCGGTCAAAGAAGAGTTGCTGACCGACTAGTTTCACAACTAGTCGGTCGGTGACTCAACTGAGACCGACTAAGAGATAAACCTGATAGTCTGAACAGAAGTTGAATTAGTTGGTCCAAGAACAAATGTTGACCGACTAGTTCATCAACTAGTCGGTTGCCAAATGTACATAGACCGACTAACGATAAACAGTAACTAGGCATGTACAGGGAAAGCTCAACTAGTCGGTCTAAGAAGCATCACTGACCGACTAGTTCACAAACTAGTCGGTCGGTGAGTCAACGTAGACCGACTAACTGTAAACAGTAAAGAGCTTGGAATTGACTGACGCAAACTAGTCGGTCCAAGAAGCTTTTCCGACCGACTAGATCACCATCTAGTCGGTTGGTTCTTCTTCTTGAACCAACTAACATGCACAAGAAGTCGCGAATCGAAGCGCGAAGCTTTGGAAAAGTTCGTATGGACTTCTACTAAGATCCTAGTTCTAAGATATGAGAGTTATGAATATTTAAACCGTAAGACCTACTCAAGGCTTAACATTCTACGAAAGAAGCTTAAAAGACTATAAATAAAACTTGACGAACCGTCTTCAAAAGCTTCAATCGAATCTTCATGACTTCAATAATGGTCCATGTGCTTCAATGAAGCTTTAGGCATACGATCACGCGTATTGAGAAGTCTTGAGACGTCGCTTTAGATGTTCATATGAATTTGGCGACGATCTCCATAACTGTGCTCACAAAGAGTTAGTTCACGATATATTTATGTTTGTTCATCATCCAAAACCAAATCTGGGGAGTCCAATACTCAACATTCTCTCCCTTTTTGGTGATGACAAACCAACATAAATAATAATAAAAAATAATGATTCAAATGAAATTTACTTACTCCCCCTGCATTGATGACATGTTAATTCCATATTCAATAATATTCATAAGCATCAAGCAGACGAGTAAAGTATAAAATGAAAATCCAATTATCGAAATTTAGGATTTGAAATCCATTTTTATATCTTAACTCCCCCTAAATCTAACATATCAAATTAGATTCTTGAAAAATGCTTTAAATTATCATTTAGCCCATCGTCATTATTATATCTCTCCCCCTTTGGCATTAGCAAAAAGAGCAGGAGGAGATCAACGACAACAACAATGGCTTCAAATAAAAGCACGAGAGTCGTAGAATACGACCATGGTCCAAATGACACCAAATTAAAATACGAATTAAATCAAAGCGTGTCAATGAGACAAAAGTCGAAAATCGAAAAATAAAATCATCAAAACGTAAATCAATTTTACGGATTGAGTTATGGAATATATTCTCCAATATCAACATTCTTGGTTAATTAATTGCATAGAAAACAATTCTATGTTTCCATAGAAGAAATTTCTATTAAACCAAGTTATTATCGTCGAACGACGAAATCAAACATCAGAGACATAAAAAGAATATAATGTGCACTAAGAGAATAAATGTCAACATCGATGTATATATAAATGTGAAACATGAGTACATCAAAATCATACATCGCCGACATACAAAAAAACGATCCTCAGATCGAAGCACAAAATACAACATCACTATATCACAACATATATCAGAGTATCACAAAATATACAAAAATCTCAAAACATCATATGAGATACAGCAAGATACATCCAAAAATATCAAAACATCATAACCACCCACACTATCCTACCGAACTCTCACACACAAGATCTATCATCGAAAGTGCACTAGGAGAGTCCTCAGAGAAGCTCAGGAGGCAGCGGGAGGATCTGCAGCAGCAGCAGGCTCTGCAGCAGCAGCAGGCTCTGCAGCAGGAGTGGTCATAGGGACGGTAGGTGTGTCAACAAGAGCGACTGGAGTGGAAATCTCTGGCACGGCAGGAGTGGTCTCGGGAGCAGCAACAGAAGAAGCATCCACCGGAGGAACGGTGGCAGCAGGTGTGCTCTCGGGATCAACGACAGAAGTAGCAGCAGCACCAAAAGTAGAAGCAGCAACATGAGTACCCTCAGGGGCACGAGCAGTAGCAGCACGAGCAAGCTCCAAAATCTCATCATCATCCAACTCCTCCTCGTCGTCAGAAACTGACGGAGGGATCTCAATACCAAGGTGACGAGCGATGCGAGCAAGAATCTCCTCAGATCGAGCACAGCGAGACTCCATACGTTTGATCGAACGTGTGAGCTCAGCAAGAGTAGGAGAGGGAGCAGCTGAGGCTGAGGCAGAGGCTGAAGCAGAGGGGATCGTCCTCTGAACATGACGAAGCGCCGCAAGAGACTTCTTGACGGCCGTCGCATTTAGAGGGGGACCGAGGGGATGCTCATCGTCAGGAGGGAGAGTGACACAAAAGTGACGGAACACGAGAGTCAACAAGCACGGATATGGTATATGCGCAGATTTCGTGGACTTTCGGATACACTCGAAAGAATCCATCTTATCGAGTAAGATCCTAGCCCAGTTAATCTCGCTCCCCATGAAGATGGCATAAATGAGCTTCAGGAATGGCTAGGATGGCAAGGAAGAGGAGCCGTACTTAGGAAGTAAGCACGACTTCAAGATCAGGTTAAGCACCCAAGCATTCGGCTTGAAGGACTTCGAGGGAACGCCAATCATGGCAGGGGGAATCTCATGAAATATCTCGGCGAGCATCACCTGATCAAGATCAGAGATGTCGTCGACAGAAATATCAGACGGAAGAAGGCCAGACGAGGAGACACCTAACAACTCTCCTAAGATTTCTGCCGCGAGGACTATCGAAGTCCCCAAGACAGTAGTCTCAATCGAGTGGGTCTCATCGTACTGACCATGAACCCTATTGGCATAGAATAATTTCACAAGGCGAGGGTATGGGTGTGGATTCGCCTTAGGGTCATATCGAAGATAATCGATAAGACCGCTAGACGAAAGAAGATCAGCAAGGCCTGGGAAGTCTGAAAACTGTACGAAATGCTCCAATAGAAGCGGACAGTGTTCGATAAGGTTGTAAGCCGCGAGACACATATGGTCATCGCGACACAACGAGATATCGACACCGCCAACCGGCATCGGAGCCTTTCCCTTAGGCTTACGTGTGCTAGAGCGAGGTCGAGAGCTAGACATAGGTTCCTTAGGAGGGGGTGTAGGATCCCTATGGGTCTCGGTCTCGGGTATATACTCGATGTCGGAATCCGAAGCACCGGGTGGAGTGGGAGCATGGAAAGAAACTGGCTTGGGCTTGGGCTGAGATTGGGCTCGGGGCTTCGCTGTCGCCGTCCTCTTACACTTAAGAGGAGGCGAAGACGAAGAAGGTTGGGTGGTCTTCGATCGGCGTTTAGGTGGGGTTCGTTTGGGTTGCGGGGGGTCCGAGGGAGGTGAATCGACAGTCATAGGCGATGGACCAGTGGGATCGATCGGAATACGTGTTCTCGCCATAAGCGAAGCAAGACACGACGAAATCAAACGAAATTGAACACTAAAACCCTAAGAACAACCCTAGCCAAAACCCTAGAAGAAATCGATAGGAAATCGAGACACCCTAACTCTAGAAGCTGGAGAGAGGGTATACCTAGGTCAGAAGGAGGAGAGGGTTGATTGGCGGCCGGAGTTGGTCGGAAAGATGGCCGGAAATCGACGGAGGAGGGAGTGGAAGTCGGAGAGGCACGAGGGTTTTTGAGCAGGAGAAGAAATTTCGATCGACTGGAGTGAAAACTAGTCGGTCGGGGTCGGTTAAGTCGATTGGAATTCGAAAAGACGCAACTGTCCCCGTTGTAATTTGTCGGTCACAGGTCAAGCACTGACCGACTAGATGATGATCTAGTCGGTCGGTCAATGAGCTTGAACCGACTAGTTGCAAACAGTAACTGAAGCCAAAAATACTGAGCAGAATTAGTCGGTCTAAGTTCATTCACTGACCGACTAGATCTGAATCTAGTCGGTCGGCCAATGAACTTGGACCGACTAAGAGAGTCCAAAAATTTGAAATTTGAAAATTTTGATTTCTCTCCTAATCGCACTTCGACGAAACAGCGTAATACTCTCATTAAACATTATACTACCCCATTAAACATCGAAAATCTGAAATTTGACGTTTAAGAACAAATCGAGCGAAAATTCCGAAAATTCAACAAAAATCCAGAAAATTCCAATACATCAAGCATGAACAAATATAACGAAATGAATAGCATGCAAGATTATTGAAAACATATGAATCCTAAATCTCGGATTCACCCATAATCCCCAATTCTCGACGTAACCGCACAAAGGAGTCTTCCTTTAGGGGTTTCGTGAAAATATCGGCGATTTGCTTCTGGGTTTCAACGTACACTAATATGATGTCCTTTTTAGCAACATGATCATCTAAGAAATGGTGACGGACATCTATGTGCTTAGAACGGGAATGGTGTACCGAATTCTTATAGAGACATATTGCACTTTGGTTGTCCACCATGATAGGGCAAGTATCACAATTTATACCAAAGTCTTTAAGTGTGTGTCTCATCCAAAGAACCTGAGCACACGCGGCACCGGCGGCAATATATTCCGCCTCGGTGGTTGAAAGTGATACAGAATTCTGCTTCTTGGAAAACCAAGAGAAAAGAGAATTTCCTATAAAATGGCAAGTGCCACTAGTACTTTTCCTGTCGGATTTGCATCCCGCATAATCTGCGTCACTATATGAGATTAACTCATATGTGCTAGATTTTGGATAAAGTAATCCAAAATCGAGAGTGTAACTTAAATAACGGAAAATACGTTTTACCGCTATTAAGTGAGATTCCTTATGTTGAGACTGATAACGAGCACATACACATACGGCAAACATAATATCGGGCCTACTTGTGGTAAGATATAGTAAACTACCTATCATACCTCGATATAGACGAATGTCTACATCTTTTCCGCCCGCATCTTTATCAAGATGTGTAGTCGTGCTCATTAGAGTCTTCTTCCCGGAGGCATTCTCCATTCCAAATCGCTTAAGCAACTCCACCGTGTACTTTGTTTGGTGGATGAAGATTGCATCGTTCATTTGGCGAATTTGGAGACCTAAGAAATACTTGAGCTCACCCATGTGGCTCATCTCAAATTGATCCTTCATCATATTAGAAAACTCTTCGCAAAGAGCAAAGTTAGTAGCACCGAAAATGATATCATCAACATAAATTTGAACTAAAATTATATCATTATTCGAATACTTAACAAATAATATCGAATCAACTTCTCCCATTTTAAAACCCAAATCCAAAAGAAAATTCTTTAAACGGCCATACCAAGCTCGAGGAGTTGTCTCAAACCGTAAAGTGCTTTCTTAAGTTTGAAAACGTGATTTGGAAATTTTTCATTTATAAAACCCGGAGGTTGAGAAACGTAAACTTCCTCAACAACATCTCCGTTTAAAAACGCACTTTTAACATCTATTTGAAATAATTTAAAATCCTTATGGCATGCAAAAGATAACAATAATCTAATTGATTCTAATCTAGCTACCGGAGCGAAGGATTCTTCGAAATCAATACCTTCCTCTTGACGGTAGCCTTGAGCAACCAACCGAGCTTTGTTCCGGATGACGATTTGGTTTTCGTCGGTCTTGTTCTTGAAAATCCACTTCGTTCCTATGACGGTGTGGTTCTTCGATGGCAATGGAACAAGCTCCCAAACTTCATTCCTCTCGAATTGAATGAGTTCCTCCTCCAAGGCAAGGATCCAAGCATTATCTTCGCATGCTTTGCTAATATTCTTTGGCTCTATCGAGGAGGCAAAGGCACAATGAGCGAAGTAGTTGACTTGAGATCTCGTCTTGACACTATCAAGGATGTTGCCAATGACTTGCTCATGAGGATGGTCACGAACGGTATGAAGCCGTTTGGGAATTCCCTGATCACTAGGAACATTCTCAAAAGAATCATTAGTCGGGTTAGTCTCAATAGAATCAATAGAGTTAGAATTAGAATTACCAATAGAATCACATAAGACATCCATGGAGTCATCATCATTAGTAATTCTAGTTGGGACAAAACCTTCATTAAATGAGACATGAAGTGATTCCTCGATCATTGAGGTTCGTTTGTTGTATATCCGGTAGGCTTTGCTATGGGAGGAATATCGAACAAATATCCCCTCATCGGATCTCGGATCAAATTTGTCCAAACTACCATACGTGTTTTTAATAAAACATTTTGCACCGAAAACACGAAAATGTTTAACTTGAGGCAACCTACCAAACAACAATTCATAACAAGTTTGTTTAGTGCCGGGTCTCAAAAGTATTCTATTAAACACATAGCAAGCGGTATGTACCGCTTCCGCCCAAAATTGATGGCCAAGTTGGCGATCATCGAGCATCGTGCGAGCACATTCCACTAGCGTCCTATTCTTTCTCTCAACAACACCATTTTGAGGAGGTGCACGAGGGAATGAAAAGGTGTGTGTAATACCAACTTTATCACAAAACGTTGAGAAAGACTCATTCTCAAATTCCCCTCCATGATCACTACGAATAATGACAATGGTGGTTCCGATGAGATTTTGTACTTTCTTAACAAAACTTGTGAAGTTTTCAAAAGCTTCATTTTTATTACACAAGGAAAATACCCAAGTAAATCTAGAAAAGTCATCAACGATGACAAGTCCATATCTAGCATTACCTAATGAAGCAACTCTAGTTGGCCCAAATAAATCTAGATGTAATAGCTCTAGTGGCCGCTTAGATGAAATGCTTTTCTTAGGTTTAAATGAAGATTTTGGAAGCTTGCCTCGTTGACACGAGTCACAAAAGCTTTTCTTTTGAAAGACAAGCTTAGGGAAGCCTCTAATAGAATTTAACTTGGAAAGCTTAAAAAGTGTTCCAAAGTTCACATGACTAAGACGTCGATGCCATAAGTGTTTTTCACTTGTGTTGGCAATGAGACATTGTTCATGTGATATTGGAAGATCTAGGATACATATATCCTTATGGCGTTTGCCGGAAAACAATACATCATTAGTAAGTTTATTCAAAATATGGCACATTCCTTTCGCAAAGCTAACTTTGTAACCTCTGTCACAAAGTTGGCTTATTGAAATAAGATTGTGGTTTAATCCTTTAACAAGGTAAATATCACATATAAGTGGTTTAGAAGGATTACCCACTTTGCCAACACTTATGATGGTTCCGCTCTCGTTGCCTCCAAAGACGACGTGGCTCCCATTCGCAATGTGCACCACTCCGGAGAGCAATTGAGCGTCACCCGTCATGTGTTTTGAACACCCGCTATCGAGTATCCAATTATTCTTGGAGCCAAATTTGGATTTGTTGCTCCGTTTCTTTCTCTTGAGTACCTATAGATATGAAATATCGTATCATGATACCCAAGGTCATTGGGTCCAAAAGATTAGACCTTTGGAAGCCAAGTCGAATTGGACTTAAACTTCCCCACATAGTTATCACTATGCACAACATTCATGAAATACGAATTCATGTAAATATATTTTTCATTCATGCTTGTGTCCTTTGGGCTCCAAATAGTGAAAATTTTGGGAGCCTTAATCCTATTGGGAGCATGCATGCGTCGTTGATTTCTACGTGATGCATGTCGTGGATAGGCATAAGGAACATGATGAAATGGTGCATGATGATATTTATTCATATGATGATGTGGGTGAACATATGCATGTGGGGGAACACGTGCGTGAGGGTGTCTCACATGGTGTGCACGTGCCCGTGGATGCGGTGCATAAAAATCATCATATGTGTGAGCATGTGGAGTAGGACGTGTGTTCCTACGTGGCATGGTATTTGTGTACATATAAGCATGACCCTTCTTTGGAGGTCCACCCAAAGTGGGTTTCTTTCCAAACGAGGGTGTGTACGAGGTGAAAGCACCATTGGTAGTAGAACTACCAATAGAGTGTTTGCTACCACTCGTCGAAGCATCGGAAGTTGGCCTAACAAAGGTAGTGGCCGACTTGGATGAATTTCCCAACTTATGCCCCAAGCCAATGTGGTGATTGGCCGGAGGTAAGTCATTTAGGATATTATCCAAATGACCCTTACCCTTATTGAATTCATTGATTCGGCCTAATGTGCACTCATATTTCTCGGTGAGAGAACGCATAGAAGCATCCAAAGTGGATACTTGCGATGTGAGCACATAAACACGAGATTTGAGATTCTCATTCTCAATACTCAAAGTCGAGTTTTGAGAAGTCAAATCCGCTATCTTGTGTTCCTCCGAATCCTTAATGCTAACATGTTCAAGTTGAGACTTGAGATTTACAATCTCATTTTTCAACTCTTCAACAACGGTGTCGTTGGTGATGATAGTTTTAGGCGAGATTTGGATGCTAGCTAAATCATCTTTTACCTTAGTATATCTATTTACTAATTTAGTATATTTAGACCATATTTGCTCATTAGCATGTCTAAGGTCATCCATTGTTACCTCATCGCCTTCATTGTCGCTATCATCGGAAGAGGAAGATCCTTGATCATGCTCCTCTCGTGCCATGAAGTACATGTGTGCTTGCTCCACTTGCTCATCGTCCGACTCTCCACTTGATGAATCCTCGGAGTCGGTGAGAGTCCCGACAAGCCCTTTCTTTTACCCATTTTTGTACTTCTTGGACTTGTCGAACTTCGGCGCCTTCCACTTTTCCTTTTGCTTGTTTTGCGGACACTCCGCTTTCATGTGTCCTGTCTTGTTGCATTTGAAGCACAAAGGAGAGGAGGCGTTAGTAGAACTAAACTTCGATTTGTTTTTGAAGTTACCTTTCCGGAAGAACCGGTTGAATTTCTTTGCCATGAGGGCAATGGACTCCAAGTCCAATTCTTCTTCCGATTCTTCATCATCGGTAGATGCGGATGTGGATGGAGCGGCCTTGAATGTAATCGCCTTCTTCTTTGGCTCGTCTTGCTTCAAATAGGACTTCATCTTGTCCTGCAACTTAAGCTTGCTATCCTTGCGTACCTCGTAAGACATCAAGGTACCCATTAGTTGAATAACCGTATACTTACTCATATCATTACCTTCCTCGATGGCGAAGGTACGTTTCTCCCAAGAAGAAGGAAGTCCATCGATGATCTTCGAGACTTTCTCCTTTTGGGTGTAGGTCTTACCGAGAGCCTCCAACTCGTTTGTGATGTCGACGAAGCGAGTGTAGTACTCCTTCATCTTCTCACCCTGTAGCATATGAAATAACTCGTAATCTTTATTTACTACTACGAGTTTGGAGTCTCTTACCCTACTCGTTCCCTCATGCAAGATGAGGAGGGAGTTCCATATTTGATATGCACTCTTACATGTGCATATCTTATTGAAGTCCTCGGGCTCCAAAGCGCATTGCAAGGCGTTCATTGCCTTGGCATTGCTTACCTCCGCGGCGATCTCCGCGGTAGTCCACTTCTCGAAATATTCTTCGGTGGGCTCGACATACTCCTTCATCGTGGCCCTCCATAGTGAAGCACTCTGGAGGAAAGTCTCCATCTGGCATTTCCAGTACCCGTAGTTGGTACCGTTGAAGAAGGGAGGCCTCGTCGAGGAGTGTCCTTCCATCACCGAAGATGCTCCTTCACGGTTCCTGAAGGTGCTGTAGTCGGAAGGTGGACGAACGGTTTTGTTATCGTTGGCAGACATAGCTAGGTACTTGGCTCTGATACCAAATGTAATGCCCTACGAAGCTACTGCACAAGTACTAGAGGGGGGGTGAATAGTACTTTAAAATAATTAAGAGGATAATTCCTAATTATCTTGCAAACTCTAACCAACAACGCGGAAATGCGGAAATGTAAATGTATGACAACAAATAAGAACAATCGCAAACAAACGTATTACTGGGTTCAGATCCACCCAAGTCTCCCCGACTTGTTCCCGGTGATCTTACGTCCCAAACACCCGGATCCCCTCCGGATACTAGAGTTAGAAACCTCTAACCCTAGATTTGCACTATGAAATTCTTGTAGATAAACCTCTACAAGACCAAATCATACACAATGTAATTGTGACTCCCACAACCCGGGATCACACCACAATCTCTCACAACCGAGAGAAAACACTTACAATATGAAAGTAAATGAAATAGAAAATCTTACCACAAAATACATATGCCTTGAGTAAACTTACGAATTAGGGCAAAGATGATTTTGGGGAAGATGAAGAGGCAGCAAACCCTAGATCCAAGATGTAGATCAGCGATGGAGAGCTATGAGGTTGTTGGTGACCTAGGATCAAGCACTTGGCTTGGAAGGCTCACAATCAATGAATCTCTCTTTTGAAATAAGAGTGAGGGAGAGATTCTTGAATGGAATGAATGAGCTTTGAATGAGATTTAATGCTTTCTCTTTGATCTCTAAACTTCTCTTAATATCAGCCTTTTTGTGCAATGAATGCAGCACTCCAAGTATATATAGGTTAGAGGAAAGAGAGAGAAAATCATGGCAATAAATGCTCCAACGGCTCTATTCTGAACCAAACTAGTCGGTCAAAGAAGGTTGACTGACCGACTAGTTCATCAACTAGTCGGTCGGTCAAACAACATGAACCGACTAATGGTAGAACAGCCAAAAGAATAAGTTCAGACTGAAGAGAACTAGTCGGTCAAAGAAGAGTTGCTGACCGACTAGTTTCACAACTAGTCGATCGGTGACTCAACTGAGACCGACTAAGAGATAAAACTGATAGTCTGAACAGAAGTTGAATTAGTCGGTCCAAGAACAAATGTTGACCGACTAGTTCATCAACTAGTCGGTCGCCAAATGTACATAGACCAACTAACGATAAACAGTAACTAGGCATGTACAGGAAAAGCTCAACTAGTCGGTCTAAGAAGCATCACTGACCGACTAGTTCACAAACTAGTCGGTCGGTGAGTCAACGTAGACCGACTAACTATAAACAGTAAAGAGCTTGGAATTGACTGACGCAAACTAGTCGGTCCAAGAAGCTTTTCCGACCGACTAGATCACCATCTAGTCGGTTGGTTCTTCTTCTTGAACCAACTAACATGCATAAGAAGTCGCGAATCGAAGCGCGAAGCTTCGGGAAAGTTCGTATGGACTTCTACTAAGATTCTCGTTCTAAGATATGAGCGTTATGAAGATTTAAACCGTAAGACCTACTCAAGGCTTAACATTCTACGAAAGAAGCTTAAAAGACTATAAATAAAACTTGACGAACCGTCTTCAAAAGCTTCAATCGAATCTTCATGACTTCAATAATGGTCCATGAGCTTCAACGAAGCTTTAGGCATACGATCACGTGTATTGAGAAGTCTTGAGACGTCGCTTTAGATGTTCATATGAATTTGGCGACGATCTCCATAACTGAGCTCACAAAGAGTTAGTTCACGATATATTTATGTTTGTTCATCATCCAAAACCAAATCCGGGGAGTCTAATACTCAACAATATATTTCAGCTTGGGGGAGAATATGTATTTTTGGCCACCATCTTGCATCCATCCATCATTTTGCATGCTTGCTTTGCACATACCCTTTGCATATACCATCATATTTTATTTTTCATTTATTTTCATTTTCTTCGCATCATATTGCATCCACACCCACCCACCCATATCTTATATGTCCTAGTACCGCACTTTGCACATTATGGACAATGTGATGTTTAGCTTGGGGGAGTGAGTGTACTCACACACTTTTCATTTTCTTTATTTTTATCTTTATTTTTCACTTTTCTTTATTCTTCGCTTATTTTCACGCACTTTTTTCTTTTCATTTTTTCTATGCATTATATTTTCCTTACTTTTGGAGTGCTTGCATGTGTATAGTTAGATTTTATTTTGTCCTTACTTCTTTTATTTTCTTTGCTAGAAATGAATTCGCTATGATGAGTACAGCTTGGATTTCACTTTACTCTTATGCACATATCACTTGTCATGCTATTGTTTTTATTTCGGATATCATCTGCGATGTATTTGCCGTGCACTTGAGAAAAAGAACTTCCAATGTGTTATTATTTGTCTATGAATGAATTTTAGCATGGACTCATCTGAGAATTACTTTATTGTATATTTTTTTTATAGAAAACACACCAAGATTCACGCATTGACTGCATTATACTTGGAGTACTGCCTTGTATCTCAATATCACTTCTTATTGCATGAATCGTGTATTAAACTTTCAGGTTGAATAAATTGATTGTCGTTTGATATGAATAGACTAGTTTACTTTTAGAAATCAAACTGAGTAGATGACATTACCCTACTAAAGTAATTATGCACATACAAAGAGTGAACCGAGCGATATCATATATGCTTTCTCCATATATCTTGAAAAATATTTCTATACATATTATAATTGGTGATTCTCCCCTAAAGTGAATCTTATTATTGCATCTTCCCTATGCCAAAAAGAAATAACCTCCATGTCCCAAAAACTCAAAAGAAAAGAAATATATTTATCTTTGCATCTTTCATAAGGATTGTTCTTGTGAATTAAAAAAAAGAGAGAAGAAAAAGAAAAAGAAAGTTTCATTGTATATACACAATCCCCTTCTTTACTTCTTTCTTATTTTCCTTTTTATATATGGAGCTACAAAAATTTGGGAAATAGTTTATATTCTCTATTTTGATGCCACCACGCTTATAGATAAGCTTAGGGGAGAAGATCCAATGATATGTGAGAGGGTGACTACTCATATGTGCATAACGACCTAAGCTAGGTAATTTCTGATACTTAGGGAGATGACTTTAAGTATAACGACATCTATGAATTGAAAAATTGACATGAAATTCATGAAAACCATATCTTTCCATTCTTATTGATTTGAATTGCGTGATATCTCTTATACTTCAAACAGAAGCAGTCAATTGAAAACTGTGTTATCTATAAATATGTATATCGTTTTCCATGCCTTAGACGATGTTTGATGCTAAAATGATTTTATATTTCATATAAATCACGTTATTCTTAGTTTTTCTATCAAGTGTACCCATATGAAATGATATCGAAATAAAAGCTTTAGTGGTATTTATATTCATTGTTGGTGCAATTTGATTAAGCAACCCCGAGTTCTGAGAGAATGATCTAGCATTTCCCCTCTTCATCTTCTTTTTCATCTATTTGATTTTTCTTTATTTTTATTCGACAAGTTCACTTTTTACTCATCTTCCTCGAGGACTAGTAAGAGGTAAGCTTGGGGGATTTTGATATGCTTATATTTTACACTTTATTTATGCATTTTTCCATTCCATAACGATTGCTCATATCACGATTTTAATGTTTAAACGACGATTTTACGATACATTTCACTATTTCTTTGTTTCGTCCGATTTTAGGAAATATGGAGCAATCGGGAGTAATTTGGAGCTATGAGCGCTTACACGTGTACCGGAGCAGCAATCATGATGATATCGGAGAGCTAACGACGCCGGATGATGAGGAGAAGCAGATGAAAGGCGAGAGAATCGAGAAGGAAGCGAGAAGAAGGAGTTTTAAGAAGAGAAACAGGCCACTCGACCGAGTGACGCAGCTCACTCGACCGAGTGAAGCAGATCACTCGACCGAGTGAAGCTAACACGACCAATTCCAGCCTGAAGAAGAGCAGCAATGTACTCGGCCAAGTGGAAATTCAATTCGACCGAGTGAGAATCCCACTCGACCGAGTGGAGATTGGAAATTCAAAGAAATTCATTGACAGATCTCTGTTTTTTGGGAGAATCTACAATCAGCCCCACTCGACCGAGTGAGAAGCCCACTCGATCGAGTGAGCAAACCACTCGACCGAGTGGTCTGAATGTTTCAAAATGCCAAAATCTCAGTTTTTTGGCAGAGCTGCCTCTCGACCAAGTGAGAAGTTCATTTGGCCGAGTGCACCGTCGGCCCGGTTTTGAAACTAGGGTTTTGTAGCGATGTAGGGGCAGATCCGTCAAGATTTTTTGGACTTTTTGGGCAACTATAAATTCCCAGTTTTGTGGGCAGCCCAGGAGAGACTCGTTTGATTAATTTTCTTAAGAATAATTTTAGTTTTAGTTTTCTTTTGGCGAAAGGATTGGAGAGCAAGATCTAAAATTTCTTATTATTTGGAGCTTGAACTCAATTGGTTTGTCTAAACTTTTGCAAGTTCATATTTTTATGTTATATTTCTACTTAGATCTGAGTTTTGTGATGAATTCTCTTGCACATCTTATTTCTATTGCGTTTTCTATGATGAATTATGAGTAGTCTCTTTGCTCTAGGACAAATGGATGATCCCTATGGATTTAAAGTATGGTATGTGAGATTTATTGAATTGTTGTGTTGCTAAGCTTGTTAAGGGTTAGGTTGTGATTGATTTACTACATATAGCTAGGATTTCTATTGGATCTTGAGAACTCGAGAGAGAATCTTGATCTATGGGAAACCCTAGATATTTGATTTAGATCTATAATCGAGATTCCCTAGAATTAGTGTGCGAGAGCGACCAAAGCTAGCATATTTATTATATTTCTATATTTATATTCGTTTGTACGACTGTAAAATGGATAAGAACTATCATGATCTAGATTTGAATTCGAGTTGCACGAGAGCGAGCTTGAATTAGATTTGGATAATATTGTCGATCTTAATGCTAGTAGTTTGAACTATGCTTGCGAGAGATCGAGGCTCTAGTTTAGATTACTATAGACTTGCGTAGCGCGGAGCATGCATTGGTTCATAACATGGTTACGACAAGTTCACCCTAAACCAAGAATAGTAATAAGGAGATTCATGTTTCACATTGATGCTTCAGATCTATAGTGGGGATTCCCAAGCACTAGACATTCTTATTAATTGAATTTACAAACAACATCTTACACGATTGTGGCACCGACATTTCTTGACTATTATTTCACCTCTGCCTAATAATCTATATAGATACCAGTAGTTCCTTCTTGTGATTCGATACCAGCTCCCTACTTAACCGTGCGCTTGCGGTAATACTACTTTATTTCCGGAGTACATCCAGGAGCGACCACTTCTTGAAGCCATCATACTTCATCACCTCACCTTTTCATTGTATTCCTCTCACGGGTTCGCTATTTATTCGTCTTCCTCGAGGACGAGTAAGAGGTAAGCTTGGAGATTTAGATGTGTCATAATATTCCACATTTTATCTATATGTTTACACGTCAAAATGATTACTTAAATCCCAATTTTATACGCTTTTATGTTGATAATTGGAACTATTTGACTTTGAGAGCGTTAGGTTGCATTTTAGGGAATATCGAGCAATTCGGAGCATATTGGAGAGAACGACATGAACACTGATGTCGGAGCATCAACGTCACCGAATTTGACGACTCAATGGAGCAAAGAATGGGTGGAGCAAAGAAAGCAAAGAAAGAAGAGAGCAAAGGAAAGAAAGAAGAGAGGAAGAGAATAAGGGACCCAAGCTGAGTTTCCATGTAGCTCGGTCGAGCGTTCCACACGCTAGACCGAGCTGAGCTCAAATAAAGGGAAAAGTTGCAATGGGCCGCTCAGCCGAGCGACCCACCTCAGGTCGAGCGACCCTTTGCAGACGACCACCAAATTAGCCTTGAAACTCTCTGGCTAATTCGCTCGGTCGAGCAGCTTTTTCGCTCGACCGAGCAGCCTCCTTCCGTCCAGACTCAAAGATGAAGAATCCAAGAGGTGCTAGATCGAGCTCTAGGGTGCGCTCAACCAAGCGACCAGGGCCGCTCGGCCGAGCGGAGTGTTGAGTATTGATTCCCTGGATTTGGTTTTGATGATGAACAAACATAAATATCGTGAACTAACTCTTTGTGAGCGCAGTTATGGAGATCGTCGTCAAATTTCTATGAACATCCAAAGCGACGTCTCAAGACTTATCAAAGCGCGTGAACGTGTGCTTGAAGCTTCGTTGAAGCTCAAGGACTATTATTGAAGTCATGAAGATTCGATTGAAGCTTTTGAAGACGGTTCGTCAAGTTTATTTTATGTGTTCTAGCTTCTTTTCATAGAATGTTAAGCCTTGAGTAGGTCTTACGTTTTAATCTTCATAACGCTCATATCTTAGAGCTATGATCTTAGTAGAAGTCCATACGATCTTTTCCGAAGCTTCGCGCTTCGATTCGCGACTTCTTGTGCATTTTAGTTGGTTCAAGAAGAAGAACCAACCGACTAGATGGCAATCTAGTCGGTCGGCAAAGCTTCTTGAACCGACTAGAATGCCTTCTCAATTCTAAGCTCTTTACTGTTTACAGTTAGTCGGTCAAAGAAGATTCACCGACCGATTAGTTGTGAAACTAGTGGGTTAGGAATCCTTCTTAGACCGACTAGTTAAGCTTCTACTGTACAGCCCATCTTATTGTTTACAGTTAGTCGGTCAAAGCACAACGACCGACCGACTAGTTGTGAAACTAGTCGGTCAGAAGTTGTTCTTAAACCGACTAGCTGTATTTGAACTCAGACTATTTGTTTTATCTCTTAGTCGGTCTCAGTTGACTCACCGACCAGCTAGTTGTGAAACTAGTCGGTTGGCAAGTCTTATTGGACCGACTAGTTCTCTTTTGTCTGAACTTCTTCTTTTGGCTGTTCTTCAGTTAGTCGGTTCAAGTTGTTTCACCGACCGACTAGTTGATGAACTAGTCGGTCAGTGGTCCTTCTTTGACCGACTAGTCTGTTTCAGAATAGAGCCGTTGGAGCATTAAATGCCACGAATTTTGCTCTCTCTTTCCTCTATCCTATATATACTTGGAGTGCTGCATTCATTGCACTCAAGGCTGATTGTGAGCATTGATTGTGAGCCTTCCAAGCCAAGTGCTTGATTCTAGGTCACCAACATTCTTCCTAGGACTCCATTGCTGATCTACATCTTGGAGCTAGGGTTTGGTGCCTTCATCTTCCCCAAAATCAGTCTTGCCCTAAAATCGTAAGTTTTACTCAAGACATAGGATTTTGTCGGTAAGTTCGTATTTCATTTACTTTGATATTGTAAGTGTTTTACTCTCGGTTGTGAGAGTTTGTTTGTGATCCCGGGTTATGGGAGTCACAATTACATTGTGTATGATTTGGTCTTGTAGAGGTTTTTCTACAAGAATTTCATAGTGCAAATCTTGGGTTAGAGGTTTCTAACTCAAGTAGCCGGAGGGGATCCGGGTGTTTGGGACGTAGGATCACCGGGAACAAGTCGGGGAGACTTGGGTGGATTCAAACCCGTTAATTCGTGTGTTTGCGATTGCTTTTTATCTGTTGTCTTTATTTACATTTCCGCATTTCCGCATTGTTGGTTGAAGTTTGCAAGATAATTAGGAATTATCTTCTTAATTATTTTAAAGTACTATTCACCCCCCCTCTAGTACTTGTGCAGTAGCTACGTAGGGCATTACATTTGGTATCAGATCTAAGTACCTAGCTATGTCTTCCAACGACAACAAAGCCGTTCGTCCACCTTCAGACTACAACACCTTCAGGAACCGTGAAGGAGCTTCTTCGGTGATGGAAGGACACTCCTCGACGAGACCTTCTTTCTTCAACGGTACCAACTACGGGTACTGGAAATGCCGGATGGAAACTTTCCTCCGGAGTGCTTCATTGTGGAGGGCCACGTTGACGGAGTACGTCGAGCCCGAAGAAGAAGATTTCGCGAAGTGGACTACCGCGGAGGTCGCCGCGGAGGTAAGCAATGCCAAGGCAATGAATGCCTTGCAATGTGCTTTGGAGCCCGAGAATTTCAATAAGATATGCACTCTTAGCAATGAATGCCTTGCAATGCACTTTGGAGCCCGAGAACTTCAATAAGATATGCACATGTAAGAGTCCATATCAAATCTGGAACTCCCTCCTCATCTTGCATGAAGGAACGGGTAGGGTAAGAGACTCCAAACTCGTTGTTGTTAATAAAGATTTCGAATTATTTCATATGCAACAGGATGAGAAGATGAAGGAGTATTATGCTCGCTTCGTCGACATCACCAACGAGTTGGGGGCTCTTGGTAAGACCTACACCCAAAAGGAGAAAGTCTCGAAGATCATCGATGGACTTCCTTCTTGTTGGGAGAAATGTACCTTCGCCATCGAGGAAGGTAATGATATGAGTAAGTATACCGTTATCCAACTAATGGGTACCTTAATGTCTTATGAGGTACGCAAGGATAGCAAACTTAAGTTGCAGGACAAGATGAAGTCCTACTTGAAGCAAGACGAGCCAAAGAAAAAGGCGATTGCGTTCAAGGCCGCTCCATCCACATCCACATCTACCGATGATGAAGAATCGGAAGAAGAATTGGACTTTGAATCCATTGCCCTCATGGCAAAGAAGTTCAACCGGTTCTTCCGGAAAGGTAATTTCAAGAACAAATCAAAGTTTAGTTCTTCTAACGCCTCCACTCCTTTGTGCTTTAAATGCAACAAGCCAGGACACATCAAAGCGGATTGTCCTAAAAACAAGCAAAAGTAGAAGTGGAAGGCGCCAAAGTTTGACAAGTCCAAGAAGTACAAGAAAGGGTACAAGAAGGGACTTGTCGGGACATTCACCGACTCCGAGGACTCGTCAAGTGGAGAGTCGGACGATGAGCAAGTGGAGTAAGCACACATGTGCTTCATGGCACGAGAGGAACGTGATCAAGGATCTTCCTCCGATGACAGCGACAATGAAGGCGATGAGGTAACAATGGATGACCTTAGAAATGCTAATGAGCAAATATGGTCTAAATACACTAAATTAGTAAATAGATATACTAAGGTAAAAGATGATTTAGCTAGCATCCAAACCTCGCCTAAACCGATATCACCAACAACGACACCGTTGTTGAAGAGTTGAGAAATGAGATTGTAAATCTCAAATCTCAACTTGAACATGTTCATATTGAGGAATCGGATGAACATGAGATAGCGGATTTGACTTCTCGGAACTCAACTTTGAGTATCGAGAATGAGAATCTCAAATCTCATGTTTATGCACTCACATCGCAAGTATCCACTTTGGATGCTTCGATGCATTCTCTCACCGAGAAGTATGAGTGCACATTAGGCCGAATTAATAAATTCAATAAGGGTAAGGACCATTTGGATAAAATCCTAAATGACTTAGTTCTGGCCAATCACCAATTGGATTGGGGTATAAGATGGGAAGTTCATCCAAATCGTCCACTACCTTTGTTAGGCCAACTTCCGGTGACTCAACGAGTGGGAGCAAACACTCTATTGGTAGTTCATCTACCAATGGTGCTTCCACCTCGTACACACCCTCATTTTGAAAGAAACACACTTTGGGTGGACCTCCAAAGAAGGGTCATGCTTATATGTACACAAATACCATGTCACGTAGGAACACACGTCCTACTCCACATGTTCACACATATGATGATTTTTATGCACCACATCCACGGGCACGTGCACACCATGTGAGACACCCTCACGCACGTGTTCTTCCACATGCATATGTTCACTCACATCATCATATGAATAAATATCATCATGCACCATTTCATCATGTGCCTTATGCCTATCCACGACATGCATCACGTAGAAATCAACAACGCATGCATGCTCCCAATAGGAATAGGGCTCCCAAAATCTTCACCATTTGGAGCCCGAAGGACACAAATATGAATGAAAAACAAGTTTATATGAATTCTTATTTTATGAATGTCGTGCATAGTGATAATTATGTGGGGAAGTCTAAGTCCAATTGGACTTGGCTTCCAAAGGTCTAATCTTTAGGACCCAATGACCTTGGGTACCATGGAATGATATTTTTATCTTTAGGTACTCAAGAAAAAGAAACGGAGCAACAAATCAAAATTTAGCTCCAAGAATAATTGGATACTCGATAGCGGGTGTTCAAAACACATGACGGGTGACGCTCAATTGCTCTCCGGAGTGGTGCCCATTGCAAATAGAAACCGGGTAGTCTTTGGAGGCAACGAGAGCGGAACCATCATAGGTGTTGGTAAAGTAGGTAATCCTTCTAAACCACTAATAAGTGATGTTTACCTTGTTAAAGGATTAAACCACAATCTTATTTCAATAAGCCAACTTTGTGACAAAGGTTACAAAGTTAGCTTTGCGAAAGGAATGTGCCATATTTTAAGAAAAGATAATAATGATTTATTGTTTTCCGACACACGCCATAAGGATATATATATCCTAGATCTTCCAAGATCACATGAACAATGTCTCATTGCCAACACAAGTGAACAACACTTATGGCATCGATGTTTTGGTCATGTGAACTTTGGAACACTCTTTAAACTTTCCAAGTTAAATTCTATTAGAGGCTTCTCTAAGCTTGTCTTTCAAAAGATAAGCTTTTGTGACTCGTGTCAACGAGGCAAGCTTCCAAAATCTTCATTTAAACCTAAGAAAAGCATTTCATCTAAGCGGCCTCTAGAGCTATTACATCTAGATCTTTTTGGGCCAACTAGAGTTGCTTCATTAGGTAATTCTAGATATGGACTTGTCATCGTTGATGACTTTTCTAGATTTACTTGGGTATTTTCCTTAAGTAATAAAAATGATGCTTTTGAAAACTTCACAATTTTTGTTAAGAAAGTACAAAATCTCATTGGAACCACCATTGTCACTATTTGTAGTGATCATAGAGGGGAATTTGAGAATGAGTCTTTCTCAACTTTTTGTGATGAAGTTGGTATTACTCACACCTTTTCTTTCTCTCGTGCACCCCCTCAAAATGGTGTTGTTGAGAGGAAGAATAGGACGCTAGTGGAATGTGCTCGCACTATGCTTGATGATAGCCAACTTGGCCATCAATTTTGGGCGGAAGCGGTACATACCTCTTGCTATGTGTTTAATAGGATACTTTTGAGGCCCGGCACCAAACAAACTTGTTATGAATTGTTGTTTGGTAGATTGCCTCAAGTTAAACATTTTCGTGTTTTCGGTGCAAAATGTTTTATTAAAAACATGTATGGTAATTTGGACAAATTTGATCCAAGATCCGATGAGGGGATATTTGTTGGATATTCCTCCCGTAGCAAAGCCTACCGGATATACAACAAACGAACCTCAACGATCGAGAAATCACTTCATGTTTCATTTAATGAAGGTTTTGTCCCGACTAGAATTACTACTGATGATGACTCCATGGATGTCTTATGTGATTCTATTGGTAATTCTAATTCTATTGATTCTATTGAGACTAACCCAACTAATGAATCTTTTGAGAATGTTCCTAGTGATCAGGGAATTCCCAAACGGCTTCATACCGTTCGTGACCATCCCCATGAGCAAGTCATTGGCAACATCCTTGATAGTGTCAAGACGAGATCTCAAGTTAACTACTTCACTCATTGTGCCTTTGCCTCCTCGATAGAGCCAAAGAATATTAACGAAGCGTGCGAAGATAGTGCTTGGATCCTTGCCATGGAGGAAGAACTCATTCAATTCGAGAGGAATGAGGTTTGGGAGCTTGTTCCATTACCTTCGAAGAACCATACCGTTATAGGAACGAAGTGGATTTTCAAGAACAAGACCGACGAAAACCAAATCGTCGTCCGGAACAAAGCTCGGTTGGTTGCTCAAGGCTACCGTCAAGAGGAAGGTATTGATTTCGAAGAATCCTTCGCTCCGGTAGCTAGATTAGAATCTATTAGATTATTATTATCTTTTGCATGCCATAAAGATTTTAAACTCTTTCAAATGGATGTAAAAAGTGCGTTTTTAAATGGAGATGTTGTTGAGAAAGTTTACGTTTCTTAACCTCCAGGTTTTATAAATGAAAAATTTCCAAATCACGTTTTCAAACTTAAGAAAGCACTTTACGGTTTGAGACAAGCTCCTCGAGCTTGGTATGACCGTCTAAAGACTTTTCTTTTGGATTTGGGTTTTAAAATGGGAGAAGTTGATTCGACATTATTTGTTAAGTATTCGAATAATGATATTATTTTAGTTCAAATTTATGTTGATGATATCATTTTTGGTGCTACTAACTTCACTCTTTGCGAAGAGTTTTCTAATGTCATGAAGGATTAATTTGAGATGAGCCACATGGGTGAGCTCAAATATTTCTTAGTTCTCCAAATTCGCCAAATGAATGATGCTATCTTCATCCACCAAACCAAGTACACTGTGGAGTTGCTAAAGCGATTTGAAATGGAGAATGCCTCCGGGAAGAAGACTCCAATGAGCACGACTATGCATCTTAATAAGGATACGGGCGGTAAAGATGTAGACATTCGTCTATATTGAGGTACGATAGGTAGTTTATTGTATCTCATTGCAAGTAGGCCCGATATTATGTTTGATGTATGTGTATGTGCTCGTTATCAGTCTCAACTTAAGGAATCTCACTTAGTAGCGGTAAAACGTATTTTCCATTATTTAAGTTACACTCTCGATTTTGGATTACTTTATCCAAAATCTAGCACATATGAGTTAATCTCATATAGTGACGCAGATTATGCGGGATGCAAATCCGACAGGAAAAGTACTAGTGGCACTTGCCATTTTATAGGAAATTCTCTTGTCTCTTGGTTTTCCAAGAAGCAGAATTCTGTATCACTTTCAACCACCGAGGCGGAATATATTGCCGCCGGTGCCGCGTGTGCTCAGGTTCTTTGGATGAGACACACTCTTAAAGACTTTGGTATAAACTGTGATACTTGCCCTATCATGGTGGACAACCAAAGTGCAATATGTCTCTCTAAGAATCCGATACACCATTCCCGTTCTAAACACATAGATGTCTGTCACCATTTCTTAGATGATCATGTTGCTAAAAAGGACATCATTTTAGTGTACGTTGAAACCCAGAAGCAAATCGCCGATATTTTCACGAAACCCCTAAAGAAAGACTCCTTTGTGCGGTTGCGTCGAGAATTGGGGATTATGGGTGAATCCGAGCTTTAGGATTCATATGTTTTCAATAATCTTGCATGCTATTAAATTTCGTTATATTTGCTCATGCTAGATTTATTGAAATTTTCTGGATTTTTGTATGAATTTTCAGAATTTATGCTCGAATTTGTCTTGAACGTCAAATTTAAGATTTTCGATGTTTAATGGGGTAGTATAATGATTAATGAGAGTATTTCATTGGTACGATTAGGAGAGAACTCAAAATTTCAAAATTTCAAATTTTTGGACTCTCTTAGTCGGTCCAAGTTTATTGGCCGACCGACAAGATTCAGTTCTAGTCGGTCAGTGAATGAGCTTAGACCGACTAATTCTTTCTCAGAAATTTGGCTTCAGTTACTGTTTGCACTTAGTCGGTTCAAGCTCATTGGCCGACCGACTAGATCGTCATCTAGTCGGTCAGCGCTTGAATTATGACCGACTAAGTGCATCGGGGACTGCTTGGTGATTTCGACTTCCGATCAACTTAAACTCCATCTAACCGACTTATTCCCATTCTAGTCGGTACGATTTCCTCTCCCAGCTCAAAAACCCCCTAAACCCCCGTGCCTCTTCGTCTCCTCCGTCGAGTTCACCGTTTTCCGGCCATCTCCACCTCTTACCGTCGATCCCTAGCCGTTCATCCTCCTAGGTATTACTCTCATCTAGCTCCTAGGGTTTGATTTCTTCTCCTAGGGTTAGGGTTTCACTATTTCAGTTCAGCTTAGGGTTGGTGTTAGGGTTTCGGTTTGTGTTAGGGTTTAGATCTCGATTTCTAGTTTGAATTCGTGCATGTCTCGTCTCGATTATGGCGAAGACACGCATCTCGATCGAACCTACTCGTCCGTCACCCATGACCATCCATTCTCCACCTTCGGACCCCCCGCAACCCAAACGAACTCCTCCCAAACGCCGATCAAAAACGACCCGTCCTTCGTCGTCTTCGCCTCCTCTTAAGAAGAAGAGGACGGCGACCGCCAAGTCTAGATCTCAGCCTAGGAAACAGACCGTTTCTCCAGCTTCATTCTATGCTCCCACTCCTCCCGGTGCTTCGGATTCTGACATCGAGTATATTCTGGAGACCGAGCATACCGCTCGGGATCCTACTCTTCCACCTTGATCTAGCACTCTTCAGCCTAAGGGGAAGGCTCCTATGCCAGTTGGCGGTGTCGATATATCTTTATGTCGCGATGACCCGTTGTGTCTCGCTGCATATAATCGTATCGAACACTGTTCACTGTTATTGCAGCATTTCGTACAGTTCTCCGACTTCCCTCACCTTGCCGATCTTCTTTCGTCTAGTGGTCTTATCGATTATCTTCGATATGACCCTAAGGCGAATCCACACCCGTACCCCCGCCTTGTCAAGCTATTCTATACGAACCGTGTTCGCGGTCAGTACGATGAGACCCATTCCATTGAGACGACTGGCTTGGGGACACCGATTGTCCTCACGGCAGAAATCTTAGGGGATTTGATAGGAGTCTCCTCATCTGGCCTTCTTCCTGCCGATATCTCTGTTAACGATATTTCTGAGCTTGATCAGGTGATGCTCGCTGAGATTTTCCATGTCATCCCTCCCGCCATGATTGGCGTCCCATCCAAGTCTTTTAAGCCGAATGACTGGGTTCTAAATCTTATCTTGAAGTCGTGCCTCCTTACGAAGTACGGCTCATCTTCCTTGCCTTCCCAGCCATTTCTCAAGCTCATTTACGTTATTTTCATAGGGAGTGAGATCAATTGGGCACGGATTATTCTTGACAAGATGTGTAATGCCCTACAAGCTACTGCACAAGTACTAGAGGGGGGGTGAATAGTACTTTAAAAATAACAAGGAGTATAATTCCAAATTATAGTGCAAACAACTACCAAAACAATTTGCGGAAGCTTAAATTGAATGACAACAACAAAATTAACAATGCTAACAAAAGATGTTAATGGGTTCGGATCCACCCAAGTCTCCCCGACTTGTTCCCGGTGATCCTACGTCCCAACCACCCGGATCCCCTCCGGATACTTAGGTTAGAAACCCTAAACCAAGATTTTCACTATGAATATCTTGTGAAAAACCTTCACAAGATCAAATCATACAACAATGGCAATAGTGAATCCCACAACCCAGGATCACAACCTTCTCTCACAACCGAGAGAATCAACAAGCAATATAAATGAGTTTATATTGAAATAAGCAAACTTACCACAAAATCCTATACCTTGAGTTTTTCTTACCAAAAGGTGAAAGGAAGGATTTGAGGAAGATGAAGTCACCAAGACCTAGCACCAAGGAAATGACCAGCAATAGGTGCCTAGGGATGATTTGGAGACTTGATTCAAGCTAGAGCTTGAAGGGCTCACCAAGAACAAACTTCTCTCAAGATGGATTCTAGATCTAGAATGTGAGAGAATGGGTTTCTTGAGAGGAAGAGAGCTTTAGAAATGAGTGAGAATAGCTATCTCTTTCTTTCTCAATGAATCTCTTAATGGCAGCTCTTACCTAGATAGAAATGACCTAGGTTCGTATTTATAGGGTCCCATAGAAACAAGTTAGGTCAATTCCCAATGGATAGTGTAACGACTGCTTTTCATGTATCTGGATTTATTATAATATAATATATGTTTTGGTGGATTTTCTCCTCTTGTGTGGTTTTCGTCTCCGTAGCTTTCATTTTCGATCGATTCGTCGTATTTTCTCGTTTCTTCCTTAGGATCGTCGATTTCGAAGTGTGTCACTCGTGACGGACTTCATAACGGTCGTATCTAACTATTAGATCAAGCCTAGGAGTCTTAGGAATCGATCCCGGGGCCCCGCGCTCCGTATCGAAACTTTTTGTGCTCATTAGCCGGTATAAGAAGGGGCACCGACCGACTAGATGACGATCCAGTCGGTCGGCAATCCTTCTTGGACCGACTAGTTAGCTTTCTAAATTTCTCAGGAGTTACTGTTTATCGTTAGTCGGTCTAAGAACGTTGGTTGACCGACTAGGTTGCAAACTAGTCGGTCAGCAATGCTTCTTTAACCGACTAACACATCATCTTAATTTTAGTTGAGTTACTGTTTACTCTTAGTCGGTCTAAGAACGTTCATCGACCGACTAGATGCTAAACTAGTCGGTCAGTATTTGTTCATGGACCGACTATCTCTAAAATCCTATTTTCGTTCAGAAGTTACTGTTTGCACTTAGTCGGTCTGCGTTGGTCGACCGACCGACTAGTTGCCAAACTAGTCGGTCAGTGGTTGCTCTTTGACCGACTAACCTGTGTTAAAACCCTAATTTTTGGGCAGCCGCCAGCCCATCCTATTTAAACCCAACCCAAACGTTTTCTTCTTCCTCAACACGACCCAAAACCCTAAAATCTTCCCCTTTGAGCCCCCATCTTCCTCCAAGCTTCAATCCTTCATTCCAAGCCCTAAAATCCATCATCCAAACCATCCATTCACTCTATCTACCTCTCATCTTCCCCAAAATCACACCAAATCCATCAAAATCCCCAAATCCCCCAAAACCCTAGTTTCCCCAAACTTCTCCATTTGCTTCCAGATCTGATCCTAGGGTTCCCCGGAGTGTTTCTTCCGCCTCCTCTCGGCAGGAAATCGATCTACCGTTGTTTTCATAACCTATTTATATTTTTATGAAACCCTAATAAAATTTCATGTTGTTTGATGATTGTTCCCCCAAAACAGCGATTTCCCCGTAGATTGGCATCCGTGAGACGAAGTGGTCGTCATCCCCAGTGCTAGGCAAGTGAAACTTGCTACTTAGGGTTTAGGCCATGTTTTAGGCCATTTTGCTTGTTGTAGGCGTAAAAGAGGCTAGGCGACGAAATGATACTCGCCTAGGCGCAAATTGGGGAACTAGCTTGACAACGAAGCTAGTTCCGACATTTAGCATGTTGCACAATTACCATGTCATGTTTACTTTCCATTAACGGTACGCGAATTAAATGTCATGTCATTGCATTCTTTTGGTGATCCCGTGATTGCGTAGCATCGCTACAATACTTGTGTTCCTGGCTCGTGACCAGAAGCGAGCATAATGAGTTGCTAACCCCAACGCTCGATATGTTGAATTGTGAACTAAGAAACAAGCTCCCGTGCGGGGCAACCCTGGCTCACTTGCTGGGCTCATGTGCAGGGACCCTGGCTTGTTTACGTGTGGGATGGGGTAAGGGTTAAGCGGCCAATCAACTGGGAGTCTGTTTGATCAACAACTGCAGTTGTAAGGCGTAAACTCTGGGGTGGGGTAGTGTTTAGTACCGATCGGTGTGAATGATGAACCATTCAGCTGAAGGGCGTAAACATCTACAAAACAACGTGAAACGTGAATTGGGTTTAGTGCCGATCGGTGTGAATGATGAACCATTCAGCTGAAGGGCATAAACACCTACAACAATGTGAATTGATTGAGATTGATAGTAGCTTGGCTACTCTTGTCTTGTCCCGATAATTGTTCTCTTGTACAAATTGTCTTGCCATGTTTTAATTGTGCACTCATGTTATAACTGCCATGTCATGCATACTAAACTGCTAGGTTGCTAGTTGCCTTACTTTCAGTTTCCTTGCCCAAGTCTTTTAGACTTGCTGACATGTGCCCCTTTACTCTTTTGCGTGACACATGTTAGATCCTGAGCCCGAGTACCTTGTTGAGGACGAGGTGTTTGCTGACGCCGAGCCCGAGCTTGTGTTTGACGGGGAGTACGTGGACACTGGGGACCAGTCCTAGTGTCTTCGTTGTGTTTTACTTTTGTTAGACGGTTGTTTTGTTATCGGTGCGTAGCACCCATACTTTGTTATGTCGTTGCTTTTGTTGGCCTTGTTCTGGGCCTTTAGACTCTTTCTTTTAGCCTGGTGGCTTTTCTGGATGTTGGACTTATTTTCTTGTTGGACAATTTATGAGATGCGAGATTTTATTTCAGTCTCTCCTTGTGTTATTATTGTTATTCCGTTGTGGTTACAGAGACATGCTTATGTATTTTTGACGCTTATCGGGTTTGGGGCTTCACAGCTCCACTCTAGTGCGGACCTTCTCACGTCTCGCCTCCATTTTAGGGAAACGGGTCGTGACAGGTTTTGTTGGTGGCCCATGCAGGTCCTTCTGTAACTGCGATTTTTGGAATAGCGATAATAATATTAGAATGTCCAAGAAACTAAGTTCGACGTCCAATGTCATAAGCTATGAGTCTAATCTGATTCGTTTTCTGTGTCACTAGATGGCAGGAAGAAGTTTCACCCGTGGTGGGGGTAGTGGTGCGACCCCTCATGATGAGGAGCCTGAGCGGGAACCCACCAGCGGTGAGATGATGCGGATGATGCTCCAGATGATGCAAGTGCAGCAGGGCGTGCTTCTGCAAGTCCAGAATGCTCCACTTGCTCGAGCTGCTCGGGCTCTTCCGGATGCCCCTCGCTCTGAGCCAGGAGCGAAGCAATTTCGGGAGCTGGGTCCCGCATATTTTGATGGGTCTGAGGGTCCTCTGGCTGCCGATGAATGGATTCGGAACATCGAGGACAATCTGAAGATGGCCAAGATCACCCCGGCTGGATGGGTTGATTTGGCGAAGAGGCAACTCAAGGATAATGCTCGGAATTGGTGGGATGCTGAAGAGAAGATGTTGGTGGAGCCGATCGTCTGGGCTACCTTCAAGGCTAGATTTGATGGTGAGTTCTTCCCGAAGGCTGCCAGGGAGGAGATGCTGCAGCATTTTATCGATTTGAAGCAAGGGAGCTCGTCGGTGGACCATTATCACCAAGAGTTCATGAGGCTGAGTCGGTTTGCACCGAAGATGGTACAGGACGCTGAGGAGCGAGCTCAGAGGTTCCTGCAGGGGCTTGCTTCGGAGCTCCAGAGTTTTGTGACCTCTTCTGACCGGGAGTCTTATTAGAAGGTTCTAGTAGCAGCTAAGAGGCAGGAGCTGCTCGTGAACCAGAGGAGGGGGTCTGTTGTTGGTGCTGGGAAAAGGCCTGTGGAACAGGCGAGAGCTGTGGTTAGACCTGGATTCAGGCCTAATCAGTCCGCTCAGTTTAAGAGGCCAGGAGGGCCTATTCTAAAGTCTTGCCATTTCTGCGGCAAGCCTGGCCATATCAAGGATCAGTGTCGGAAGTTTTTGGGCCAGTGTCTGGTTTGTGGTGACGCTTCCCATGTCGCGAAGGATTGTCGACATGCGGGTCCGCTGCGGAGGGCACCTGTTGCAGCTCAGCCGTTGCAGCAGCGAGCGTCTGTTCCTGCTGGTCGTGGAGCAGCTCTTGTTCCGCAGAGGCAGGCTTTTCAACAGGCTGTTCCGCCAAGGAGGCAGGCTTTTCTGATGACCGCTGTGGAGAGCGAGGCTGTGGATGAGGTTATCGCAGGTAATCCTCAATCTAGCTGTTACTTTCCTAGCTGGTTTTGATTGTTAGATTGTGTTGTTTGCTTGAACATGGTTGTTTGCTAGACTAGGGTTTGATTGTTAATTGATTGTTAGGTGTGGTTTTGGTTTGCACATTTCCTGCACGATCCTCTTTGACTCAGGTGCATCGATGTGCATTATTTCTCGGAGCTTCGTGGAGAGGCATTCCTTGTCGACGCCCCCACTTCCCAAGAGTTGGACTATCGTTACAGGGAATGGCGTGGTCTCGGTGCATCGTGGTTGCAATTCTTGCTCGTTGGTGGTCTGTGGACATGAGCTTTTTGCTGATTTCATTGTCCACGACATCATCAACTATGATGCAGTTCTTGGGATGGACTGGCTTGCGAGCTTCTATGCTACGATTGACTGCAGGAGGAAGAAGGTGGTGTTCGAGATCCCTGGACATCCAGTATTTGAGTTCAGTCGTGGTAGCAGTTCGCTTGGTCCTGTCAGATTTCGGGCCAGGCCGGTGGAGGCTGTGGCTATGCAGATGGAGCTAGAGTGGCCAGCTGTGGTGCGAGATTTTGGCGATGTCTTCCCCGAGGAGATGCCTGGTTTACCGCCTGATCGGGCTTTGGAATTTTCTATCGATCTTGTTCCAGGTGCGCAGCCGATTTCGAAGGCGCCGTATCGTATGGCACCTGCAGAATTGGAAGAGTTGCGGAAGCAGTTGGATGAGCTTTTGCAGAAGGGTTATATTAATCCTAGCGTGTCTCCGTGGGGAGCACCGGTGTTGCTGGTTAAGAAGAAGGATGGTTCGCGTCGCATGTGCGTGGATTATCGGGAGTTGAATGCGGTGACCATTAAGAATAAATACCCGTTGCCTCGCATCGATGATATTTTTGATCAGCTTGGAGGTTCGAGGGTGTTTTCAAAATTGGATTTGAGGAGTGGTTACCATCAGTTGAAGGTGAAGAAGGGAGATGTTCCGAAGACAGCGTTCAGGACGAAGTATGGACACTATAAGTTCGTGGTTATGCCTTTCGGCGTAACTAACGCGCCCGCAGTTTTCATGAATCTGATGAACCTGATTTTCTACGACTTTTTGGATAAGTTTGTTGTTATCTTTATTGATGACATTCTGATCTATTCGAAGTCGGAGGAAGAGCATGCCTCGCACTTAAGGACGGTGTTGGAGATTTTGAGGAAGCATCGGTTGTATGCTAAGTTTTCGAAGTGCGAGTTTTGGCTGGATCGAGTTGCTTTTCTCGGGCATGTGGTGACTGGAGATAGTATTTCAGTGGATCCCGAGAAGGTTCGGGCCATCAGGGAGTGGCCTGTTCCGTCGTTGGCGTCTGAGATTCGGAGCTTCCTAGGACTTGCTGGTTATTATCGGCGATTCATTAAGGACTTTTCTCGTATTGCTGAGCCGATGACCAGGTTGACGCGGAAGGATGTTGCTTTTGTTTGGTCGGGTGATTGTGAGGGTGCTTTTGGTATTCTGAAGGAGAGGTTAACGACTGCCCCTATTCTGGTTGTGCCTGATCGCAGCGGTGGATTTGAGATCTTTTGCGATGCTTCTGGCAAGGGTCTCGGTTGTGTGTTGCATCAGCATGGGCACGTTGTGGCGTATGCGTCTCGTCAGCTTAAGGATCATGAGAAGAATTATCCGACGCATGATTTGGAGTTGGCTGCAGTTGTGTTTGCTCTTAAGATTTGGAGGCACTTCCTGCTGAGTGAGAAAGTGAAGATTTTCACCGATCACAAAAGCTTGAAGTATATTTTCACTCAGAAGGAGCTCAACATGCGACAGCGTCGATGGTTGGAGCTTATGGCGGATTATGATATTGATTTGCAGTTTCACCCTGGCAAGGTGAATGTGGTTCCGGATGCTTTGAGTAGGCTTCCGACGGTGATGATTTTGACCTCGCAGTGGTGATTGCAGCAGGATTTTTGCGAGTCTGGTGTGGAGATTGTTCTTCCTGGAGAGGCTTCGTCGTTGATGTACATGCAGGTACGGTCGACGATCGTGGATCGGATTAAGGCTGGCCAGGCCGAGGATCCGAAGCTGGTGAAGATTCAGGAGCAGGTGGAAGCCGATCTGCGGACTGACTTTTTGATTCATGAGGATGGCTCGCTGAGGTTCGGAGCCAGGTTGTGTGTGCCGGCTGGGGATATCAGAGAGGAATTGATGGTGGAGGCACACAGTTCACCGTATTCTGTGCATCCTGGTGGCACCAAGATGTACCAGGATCTTCGTCTGAATTATTGGTGGCATGGCATGAAGAGGAGCGTGGCTCGGAGTGTAGACAAATGGTTGGTTTGCCAGCAAGTGAAGGCGGAGCATCAGCGTACGGCCGGGTTGCTACAACCGCTTCCGATTCCGGAGTGGAAATGGCAGCACATCACTATGGATTTCGTGACTGGACTACCTCGGAGTCCGAAGCAGAATGACGCGATTTGGGTGATCGTAGATCGATTGACCAAATCCGCGCACTTTATTCCGTTCCGAGTGGGACAGTCCACTGAGGCGCTAGCGAGGAGATACATGGAGGTAAAATTCTTTTACTCTCCGTTTTATTTCCTTTTCCTAGTATGGATAGTGATGTAACGTGAATCGTGCAGGAGGTTGTGCGACTTCATGGAGTCCCCGTGAGTATCATGTCTGACAGAGACACGAGGTTCACATCTCAATTCTGGCAGAGTTTGCAGAAGAGTTTGGGTACGCGTCTGAGTTTCAGCACGGCGTACCATCCGCAGACGGATGGCCAGTCCGAGAGGACGATTCAGATTTTGGAAGACATGCTGAGGGCGTGCATGTTGGATTTCAAGGGTTCGTGGGAGGACCATCTGCATTTGGTGGAGTTCTCTTACAACAACAGCTTCCAGGCGAGTATTGGCATGGCGCCTTTCGCCGCTCTTTATGGGAGGAAATGTCGATCGCCATTGAGTTGGGATGACGTTGGTGATCGGGAGTTGTTGGGACCTGAGATGATCGTGGAGGCCGTGGATATCGTCAGGAATATTCGGGAGAGGTTGAGAATTGCTCAGGACCATTTTAAGCATTGGGAGGATGCTAAACGTCGTCCTTTGGAGTTTCAGCCGGGCGACCATGTGTTCTTGAAGATTTCCCCGAATCGTGGTGTGATTCGTTTCGGGAAGCGTGGGAAGTTGAGCCCGCGATACATTGGACCGTTTGATATTTTGGAGAGGGTTGGCGATTTAGCGTATCGCTTGGCCTTGCCGCCATCTTTGGAAGGAGTTCACAATGTTTTCCATGTGTCGCAGCTTCGTCGATACATTAGCGATCCGTCTCATGCGGTAGATTTTTCGGAGATTACCGTTTGCCCCGATATGACGTATGACCAGCATCCAGTGCAGATTCTGGACAGGCGTCAGAAATCGCTTCGGAACAAGATTGTCAATCTTGTGAGGGTGATGTGGCGACACGGCTCACCTGGAGAGTCTACTTTGGAGAATGAGGATGAGATGCGAGAGCGTTTCCCACTTTTGTTTCTGGACTCGTGAGTATTCGGAAATTCCGAGGACGGAATTTTTCTTAAGTTGGGGAGGATGTAATGACTGCTTTCATGTATCTGGATTTATTATAATATAATATATGTTTTGGTGGATTTTCTCCTCTTGTGTGGTTTTCGTCTCCGTAGCTTTCATTTTCGATCGATTCGTCGTATTTTCTCGTTTCTTCCTTAGGATCGTCGATTTCGAAGTGTGTCACTCGTGACGGACTTCATAACGGTCGTATCTAACTATTAGATCAAGCCTAGGAGTCTTAGGAATCGATCCCGGGGCCCCGCGCTCCGTATCGGAACTTTTTGTGCTCATTAGCCGGTATAAGAAGGGGCACCGACCGACTAGATGACGATCCAGTCGGTCGGCAATCCTTCTTGGACCGACTAGTTAGCTTTCTAAATTTCTGAGGAGTTACTGATTATCGTTAGTCGGTCTATGAACGTTGGTTGACCGACTAGGTTGCAAACTAGTCGGTCAGCAATGCTTCTTTAACCGACTAACACATCATCTTAATTTTAGTTGAGTTACTGTTTACTCTTAGTCGGTCTAAGAACGTTCATCGACCGACTAGATGCTAAACTAGTCGGTCAGTATTTGTTCATGGACCGACTATCTCTAAAATCCAATTTTCGTTCAGAAGTTACTGTTTGCACTTAGTCGGTCTACGTTGGTCGACCGACCGACTAGTTGCCAAACTAGTCGGTCAGTGGTTGCTCTTTGACCGACTAACTTGTGTTAAAACCCTAATTTCTGGGCAGCTGCCAGCCCATCCTATTTAAACCCAACCCAAACGTTTTCTTCTTCCTCAACACGACCCAAAACCCTAAAATCTTCCCCTTTGAGCCCCCATCTTCCTCCAAGCTTCAATCCTTCATTCCAAGCCCTAAAATCCATCATCCAAACCATCCATTCACTCTATCTACCTCTCATCTTCCCCAAAATCACACCAAATCCATCAAAATCCCCAAATCCCCCAAAACCCTAGTTTCCCCAAACTTCTCCATTTGCTTCCAGATCTGATCCTAGGGTTCCCCGGAGTGTTTCTTCCGCCTCCTCTCGGTAGGAAATCGATCTACCGTTGTTTTCATAACCTATTTATATTTTTATGAAACCCTAATAAAATTTCATGTTGTTTGATGATTGTTCCCCCAAAACAGCGATTTCCCCGTAGATTGGCATCCGTGAGACGAAGTGGTCGTCATCCCCGGTGCTAGGCAAGTAAAACTTGCCACTTAGGGTTTAGGCCATGTTTTAGGCCATTTTGCTTGTTGTAGGCGTAAAAGAGGCTAGGCGACGAAATGATACTCGCCTAGGCGCAAATTGGGGAACTAGCTTGACAACGAAGCTATTTCCGACATTTAGCATGTTGCACAATTACCATGTCATGTTTACTTTCCATTAACGGTATGCGAATTAAATGTCATGTCATTGCATTCTTTTGATGATCCCGTGATTGCGTAGCATCGCTACAATACTTGTGTTCCTGACCAGAAGCGAGCATAATGAGTTGCTAACCCCAACGCTCGATATGTTGAATTGTGAACTAAGAAACAAGCTCCCGTGCGGGGCAACCCTGGCTCACTTGCTGGGCTCATGTGCAGGGACCCTGGCTTGTTTACGTGTGGGATGGGGTAAGGGTTAAGCGGCCATTCAACTGGGAGTCTGTTTGATCAACAACTGCAGTTGTAAGGCGTAAACTCTGGGGTGGGGTAGTGTTTAGTGCCGATCGGTGTGAAGGATGAACCATTCAGCTGAAGGGCGTAAACATCTACAAAACAACGTGAAACGTGAATTGGGTTTAGTGCCGATCGGTGTGAATGATGAACCATTCAGCTGAAGGGCGTAAACACCTACAACAATGTGAATTGATTGAGATTGATAGTAGATTGGCTACTCTTGTCTTGTCCCGATAATTGTTCTCTTGTACAAATTGTCTTGCCATGTTTTAATTGTGCACTCATGTTATAACTGCCATGTCATGCATACTAAACTGCTAGGTTGCTAGTTGCCTTACTTTCAGTTTCCTTGCCCAAGTCTTTTAGACTTGCTGACATGTGCCCCTTTACTCTTTTGGGTGACACATGTTAGATCCTGAGCCCGAGTACCTTGTTGAGGACGAGGTGTTTGCTGACGCCGAGCCCGAGCTTGTGTTTGACGGGGAGTACGTGGACACTGGGGACCAGTCCTAGTGTCTTCATTGTGTTTTACTTTTGTTAGACGGTTGTTTTGTTATCGGTGCGTAGCACCCATACTTTGTTATGTCGTTGCTTTTGTTGGCCTTGTTCTGGGCCTTTAGACTCTTTCTTTTAGCCTGGTGGCTTTTCTGGATGTTGGACTTATTTTCTTGTTGGACAATTTATGAGATGCGAGATTTTATTTCAGTCTCTCCTTGTGTTATTATTGTTATTCCGTTGTGGTTACAGGGACATGCTTATGTATTTTTGACGCTTATCGGGTTTGGGGCTTCACAGCTCCACTCTCGTGCGGACCTTCTCACGTCTCGCCTCCATTTTAGGGAAGCGGGTCGTGACAGGTAGAAATCTGAGGAAACTAGTCGGTCAAAGAACAACCACTGACCGACTAGTTCATCAACTAGTCGGTCAGTCAAACAGCATGGACCGACTAAGTGAGGAACTGAGAAGAAAGAGAAATTCAGACCTAGAAATCTAGTCGGTCCAAGAAGACTTTCTGACCGACTAGTTTCACAACTAGTCGGTCAGTCAGTGAACGTAGACCGACTAAGAGGCATAATGAAATAGTCTGAATACAAATTGACTTAGTCGGTCCAAGAACAAAAGTTGACCGACTAGATTGTCAACTAGTCGGTCACCAAACGTTCTTAGACCGACTAACGATAAACAGTAGCTTAGGAGAAATTTAGTATGAACAGTAAGTCACAACTAGTCGGTCAAAGAAGCATCACTGACCGACTAGTTCACAAACTAGTCGGTCGGTGAGTCAACGTAGACCGACTAACTGTAAACAGTAAAGTCCAAGAAATTAAGGAATCAAACTAGTCGGTCCAAGAAGAGTTGCTGACCGACTAGATCACCATCTAGTCGGTCAGTACTTCTTCTTGTACCAACTAACATGCACAAACAAGTCCGAATCGAAGCACGACGCTTTGAGGAAGTTAGAATGAACTTGTACAATGATCCTAGAGCTACGATATGAGCGTTATGAAGTTAGAATCGTAAGATATACTCAAGGCTTAACATTCTATATATCGAAGCTAAAAGACTATAAATAAAACCTTAAAGAATGGTCTTCGAGAGCTTCGATTAATTCTTCATGACTTCCAAAACGGCGCAAGAGCTTAACCGAAGCTTTAGGCATGAATACGTGCTTTGAGAAGTCTTGAGATGTCGCTTTGAATGTTCTCGTGATTTTTGCGACGATCTCCAATACTGCGCTCACAAATTGTTAGTTCATGAATTATTTATGTTTGCTCATCATCAAAACCAAATCCGGGGAGTGCAATATTCAACATTCTCCCCCTTTTTGGTGATGACAAACCTACATAAATAATAATCAAAAATAATGAGTCAAATGTAAAATACTTACTCCCCCTGCATTGATGACACGTTAATTCCAAAATGAATATATATGAATTGCATCAATCAGATGAGTAAGATAAATAAAGAGAATCGATTTTTTGAAATATCGGATTTTGAAAATCCTTATTTATATCTTAACTCCCCCTGAATCTAACATATCAAACTAGATTCTTGGAAATTGAGTTAAATTTTCATTTGCCCTATTTATTATCATTATCTCTCCCCCTTTGGCATTATCTCAAAAATGGGGGGCATACAACGACAACAACTAGGAAATGGAAAATCCAACATCGGGAGTCGTAGACAATGACGATGGACCTAATTGACACCAAGGGAAAAATGATGAAATCAAATCAAGGTGTGCCAAATTGTCCATTATCAAAAAGTGATAATCAAAATCATCAAAATAACCAAATAATTATTCATTTCTTGAATAAAGAAACATACTCTTCAATATTCAATATTCTTGGTTAAATTTGTGCATGGAAAACAATTCTATACAAATATAGAAATATAATCTATTTAACCAAGTTTTTCAATCGTCGAGCGACGATTTTACATAGCATGGACATTGAATGAGAATTAATGTGCACGACGAAGTAAATATCACAACATGAACATCGACGTATATATAGATAGAAACATCATGAGTACATCCAAAAAGATATCGATACATCAAATGCAACATACCCATCAAAAAGAAATACATCATACATCATTGATACAACATCATCATCTATATAAACATCAAAAAGTACAACATCATCATCCACATCAAAATATAACACCATCATCAACATCATCCAAAGTACATCAAAATACCCAACACCGACATCCAGAAAACTCAAAAATACATCAAAACAACCCTCAAACTCCATCCTAACCCAAAATACTCTCAAAAAGATATATCATCCAAAGAGTAGTGGAGAGTCCTTGGAACTGACGATCACGAGGAAGTGGCTGGATCTGCAGTCTCCATGGGTCCAGTCGACGGAGTGGACTCAGGCTCTGCAGGGAGGAGAGGCGTATCAACAGACGGGATCGTCGGGGCAGGTGTGGAAACGACGGGCTCAACAGCAGGGGTCGCAACAGCAGGGGTCTTAACAGTAGGTAAGACAGGAGCAGGCTCGTCAATAGGAACAGCAGCAGCCTCAGAAGTCTGAACTACTGAAGCAGAAGTCTCTGGAGCACCGGAAGTGGTGCCAACTCCAGGAGCTGAAGTGGTAGCAGCAGCAGCAGTGGCCTCATCGCCACGAGCCAAGGAAGTGACAAGATCATCAATCTCCTCATCGTCCATCTCCTCAGCCTCAGACACGGAAGGAGGAAGATCAATGCCCATCATCTGAGCCATACGGCAGACGACCTCCTCGGTACGAGCCAAACGCGACTCGTGCCGACGAAGAAGGCGTACGACATCATCTAATGTGGCAGAAGGAGTGGGGGCTGCAGCAGCTGAGGGAGGAGCCTGGAAAGCAGATGTGGTCGACCTCTGCACGTGACGAAGCGCCGCTAGAGATTTCTTAACGGCCGTTGCGTTCAGAGGAGGACCCAAAGGACGCTCATCGTCAGGAGGGAGAGGGACTCGAAAATGACGAAAAACAAGGGTCAACAGACAAGGATATGGAATATGCGCAGATTTATTGGTCTTGCGAATACACTCGAAAGAGTCCATCTTATCGAGTATAACGCGAGCCCAATTAATCTCGCAACCCAAGAAAAGAGCGTAAATAAGCTTCAAAAATGGCTGGGATGGAAGTGAAGATGAGCCGTACTTGGGAAGTAAGCACGACTTCAGAATGAGATTCAGTACCCATGCATTAGGTTTGAACGACTTCGAAGGAACTCCAATAAAGTTAGGAGGGATCACATGGAAGATGTCAGAAAGAACGGACTGATCCAAGGAGGCGATATCATCGACGGAAATGTCAGAAGGAAGGAGACCAGACGACGAACAGCCAAGTATCTCCCCCAAGATTTCTGCCGTGAGAACTATAGGAGTTCCCAAGACAGTAGTCTCGATGGAGTGACTCGCATCGTACTGGCCTCGGACACGATTGGCATAGAACAATTTTACCAGGCGAGGATATGGTTTAGGGTTGGCCTTAAAGTCAAATCGAAGATAATCCAATAGGCCACTATAGGAGAGAAGATCAGCTAAGCCAAGGAAATCTGAAAACTGAACATAGTGCTCCAATAGCATCGGGCAGTGTTCAATACGGTTGTAGGCCGCTAGACACATAGGGTCGTCGCGACACAACGATATGTCAACACCACCCGCTGGCATTGGGCCCTTTCCCTTAGGCTGGCGAGTCCTAGGACGAAGTGGAGGAGTAGGTTCCCTATGGCCAGACTCATCCTCAGGGATAAACTCAGTATTGGAATCAGGAGGAGTAGAGGGTGAGTGGAGTATGGGCTTTTTAGACTTAGATTTTCGGGGTTTGACCGTCGCCGTCCTCTGCTTCTTCAGAGGAGGCGAAGACGGAGAAGCTTGGGTAGATTTAGCACGACGCTTGGGCTTAGACGGATTCCTAGGGTTGGAAGGCTCTACAGACATTGGGGAAGCCCCAGATGAAGAGATAGGGATCCTCGTCTTTGCCATGATCGTGGCACGACGAGAACAATCAAACGATGACGGTAAGACCAAATACCCTAGCTCAAACCCTAGAATCCTACAACAAACTCGAAATTTATCAAGCCCTAGAACTGAATTTGAAACCCTAGAAGAGAAGAAATCAAGCTAGAGCAAACCCTAGAATGGGAATCGAGACCAAGGAGAGGGGTTATACCTAGGAGGAGGAGGTCGACGGTGGCGGACGGCGGAGATGGCCAGAAAATTGGCCGGAGACAATGGGAAGATGAAAGGGCTCGAGGGGGTTTTGTGTTTTTGCGGGCTGGAGAAGAAAACACACCGACTAAAATGAAGATTAGTCGGATAAAAGATGAGTTAAGTCGGTCTGGAAGCAAAAAGACACGTTTGCCCTAACCCACTTAGTCGGTCACAGTTCAAGCACTGACCGACTAGATCACGATCTAGTCGGTCGGTCAATGAGCTTGAACCGACTAAGTCGAAACAGAGGCAAACAGGAAATTTTTAGGGCTAGAGTTAGTCGGTCGCAGTATATTCACTGACCGACTAGTTTTCAATCTAGTCGGTCGGTAAGTGTACTGTGACCGACTAAAGAAAGAAAATGATAAGAGTTAGATAAAAGCTTGATCTAGTCGGTCTGAGTTCACTAGCTGACCGACTAGATGAGCATCTAGTCGGTTGACTAATGAACTGAAACTGACTAGAAGAGTCCAAAAATTGATAATTGATTTCTCTTCACAAACCACTTGGATGAAACATCTTAACACTCTCATTAGTCATCTAAATTACCCCATAAAACGTCGAAATCTTAAATACACATTCAAATACGAATTCGAGCACAAATTCAAACATATCACATAAAATCCCAAAAATTCAATAAAGCTAGCATGAACAAAATATCGCGAAATCGAATAGCATGCAAGACAATTGAATGAAACATGAACCCTATATCTCGGATTCACCCATAATCCCCAATTCTCGACGCAACCGCACAAAGGAGTCCTCCTTTAGGGGTTTCGTGAAAATATCGGCGATTTGCTTTTGGGTTTCAACGTACACTAAAATTATGTCATTTTTAGCAACATGATCATCTAAAAAGTGGTGTCGGACATCTATGTGTTTTGATCGGGAATGGTGCACCGGATTCTTCGAAAGACAAATAGCACTTTGGTTATCCACCATGATAGGGCTAGTATCACAATGAATACCAAAATCCTTCAGTGTGTGTCTCATCCAAAGAACCTGGGCACAAGCGGCACCGGCGGCAATATATTCCGCCTCGGTGGTTGAAAGTGATACGGAATTTTGCTTCTTGGAAAACCAAGAGACAAGAGAATTTCCTAGAAAATGGCAAGTGCCACTAGTACTTTTCCTGTCGGATTTGCATCCCGCATAATCGGCATCACTGTATGAGACTAACTCATACGTGCTAGATTTTGGATAAAGTAATCCAAAATCAAGTGTATAACTTAGATAACGGAAAATACGTTTTACCGCTACTAAGTGAGACTCCTTAGGTTGAGACTGATAACGAGCACATATGCATACGGCAAACATAATATCGGGCCTACTTGCGGTAAGATAAAGTAAACTACCTATCATACCTCGATATAGACGAATGTCTACATCCTTACCGCCTGTATCCTTGTCAAGATGCGTAGTCGTGCTCATTAGAGTCTTTTTCCCGGAAGCACTCTCCATTCCAAATCGCTTAAGCAACTCCACCATATACTTCGTTTGGTGGATGAAGATTGCATCGTTCAATTGGCGAATTTGGAGACCTAAGAAATATTTGAGTTCGCCCATGTGGCTCATCTCAAATTGTTCCTTCATAACATTAGAAAACTCTTCGCAAAGAGTGAAGTTAGTAGCACCGAAAATGATATCATCAACATAAATTTGAACTAATAAAATATCATTATTCGCATGCTTAACAAAAAGTGTAGAATCGGCTTCGCCCATTTTAAAATTCAAATCCAAAAGAAAATTCTTTAGGCGATCATACCAAGCTCGAGGAGCTTGTCTCAAACCATAAAGAGCTTTCTTTAGTTTAAAAACATGATTTGGAAATTTTTCATTTATGAAGCCCGGAGGTTGAGAAACGTAAACTTCCTCAACAACATATCCGTTTAAAAATGCACTTTTAACATCCATTTGAAATAACTTAAAATTTTTATGGCATGCATAAGACAATAAAAGTCTAATTGATTCTAATCTAGCTACCGGAGTGAAGGATTCTTCGAAATCGATACCTTCCTCTTGGCGATAGCCTTGAGCAACTAACCGAGCTTTGTTCCGGACGACGACTTGGTTTTTCTCGGTTTTGTTCTTGAAGATCCACTTTGTCCCTATGACGGTGTGGTTCTTCGATGGCAAAGGAACAAGCTCCCATACCTCATTCCTCTCGAATTGAATGAGTTCCTCCTCCATGGCAAGGATCCAAGCACTATCTTCGCACGCTTCAACTATATTCTTTGGCTCTATTGATGAGGCAAATGCACAATTGGCGAAGTGGTGGACTTGCGATCTCGTCTTGACACTATCATTAATATTGCCAATGACTTGCTCATGGGGATGGTCGCGAACGGTATGAAGCCGCTTGGGAATACCTTGATCACTAGGCACATTCTCAACAACTTCATTAGTCGGGTTAGTCTCAATAGGATCAATTGAATCAATAGTCTTAGAATTTTCAAACGAATCACATAAAACATCCATAGAATCATTATCATTTGAAATTCTAGAATTAGTAAAATTCTCATTAAAAGAGACATGAAGTGATTCCTCGATCGTAGAAGATCTTTTGTTGTATATCCGGTAGGCTTTGCTACGTGAGGAATACCCAACAAATATCCCCTCATCCGATCTCGGATCAAACTTGTCCAAATTATCATATGTGTTTTTAATAAAACATTTTGCGCCGAAAACACGAAAATGTTTAACTTGAGGCAATCTACCAAACAACAATTCATAGCAAGTTTGTTTGGTGCCGGGCCTCAAAAGTATTCTATTAAACACATAACAAGCGGTGTGTACCGCTTCCGCCCAAAATTGATAACCAAGTTGACTATCTTCGAGCATAGTGCGAGCACACTCCACAAGCGTTCTATTCTTCCTCTCAACAACACCATTTTGAGGAGGTGCGTGAGGGAAAGAAAACGTGTGAGTAATTCCAAGATCATCACAAAAATTTGAGAAAGCCTCATTCTCAAATTCACCCCCATGATCACTACGAATAGTGACAATGGTGGTTCCGATGAGATTTTGTACTTTCTTCACAAATATTGTGAAGTTTTCAAAAGCTTCATTTTTATTACATAAGAAAAATACCCAAGTAAATCTTGAATAATCATCAACGATGACTAGTCCATATCTTGCATTTCCTAAGGAAGCAACTCTAGTTGGCCCAAATAAATCTAGATGTAATAGCTCTAGTGGCCGTTTCGTAGAAATGCTTTTCTTAGGTTTAAATGAAGATTTAGGAAGCTTGCCACGTTGACAAGAATCACAAAAACTTTTCTTTTCAAAAACGAGCTTCGGAAAACCTTTAATGGAATTTAATTTCGAAAGCTTATAAAGTGTTCCAAAGTTCACATGTCCAAAGCGTCGATGCCATAAGTGTTGTTCACTTGTGTTGGCAACGAGACATTGTTCATATGACTTAGGAAGATCCAAAATATAAATATCTTTATGGCGTGTGCCGGAAAATAATAATTTATTATTATCATTTGAAATATGACACAATCCTTTCACAAAGCTAACTTTGTAACCTTTGTCACAAAGTTGGCTTATTGAAATAAGATTATGATTTAAACCATTAACTAGATAGACATCACTAATTAAGGGTTTAGACGGGTTACCCACTTTACCAACACCGACGATGGTTCCGCTCTCGTTGCCTCCAAATACGACGCGATTTCCATTTGCAATGGGAACCACTCCGGAGAGCAATTGAGCGTCACCCGTCATGTGTTTTGAACACCCGCTATCGAGTATCCAATTCCCTTTGGAGCTAAATTTAAATTTGTTGCTCCTCTTCTTTTTCTTTTCCTTGAGTACCTAAAGATAGAAACTTTCATATCATGGTACCCAAGGTCATTGGGTCCTCAAAAGTTAGACCTTTGGAAGCCAAGTCCAATTGGACTTAGACTTCCCCACATAATTTCTACTATGCACAACATCCGAAAAATAAGCATTCATATACACTTGTTTTTCATCCATGCTTGTGTCCTTTGGGCTCCAAATAGTGAAAATTTTGGGAGCCATCATCCTATTGGGTGCATGCATGCGACGTTGATTTCTACGTGATGCATGTTGTGGATAGGCATAAGGAACATGATGGAATGGTGCACGACGAGAATTATTCATATGATGAGGTGGGTGAACATATGCATGTGTGGGAACACGTGCGTGAGGGTGTCTCACATGGTGTGCACGTGCCCGAGAATGTGTTGCATAAAAATCATCATATGTGTGAGACGGTGGAGTAGGACGTGTGTTCCTACGTGGCATGGTATTTGTGTACATATAAGCATGCCCCTTCTTTGGAGGTCCACCCAAAGTGGGTTTCTTTCCAAAAGAGGGTGTGGACGAGGTGGAAGCACCATTGGTAGATGAACTACCAATAGAGTGTTTGCTACCACTCGTAGAGTCACCGGAAGTTGGCCTAACAAAAGTAGTGGCCGCTTTGGATGGACATCCCATCGTATACCCCAAACCAATGTGGTGATTGGCCGGAAGTAAGTCACTTAGGATTTTATCCAAATGGTCCTTACCCTTATTGAATTTATTAATTCGGCCTAATGTGTTCTCATATTTATCTTTGAGAGAACGCATAGAAGTATCCAAGTTGGATACTTGTGATGTGAGCACATAAACACGAGATTTGAGATTCTCGTTCTCAATACTCAAAGTCGAGTTTTGAGAAGTTAAATCAGCTATCCTATGTTCTTCCGGATCATCAATGCTAACATGTTCAAGTTTAAATTTGAGATTAACAATCTCATTTCTTAACTCTTCAACAACGGTGTCGTTGTTGGTGATGATAGTCTTAGGCGAGGTTTGAATGCTAGCTAGGTCATCTTTTACTTTAGTATATCTATTAACTAATTTAGTGTATTTATACCATAAATGAGAGTTAGCATCCCTAAGATCATCCATAGTTACCTCATCGCCTTCGTCGTCGCTATCATCGGAGGAGGAAGATCCTTGATCATGCTCCTCTCTTGCCATGAAGCACATGTGCGCTTGCTCCACTTTCTCATTGTCCGACTCTCCGCTTGAGGAATCCTCGGAGTCGGTGAATGTTGCTCCGACAAGTCCCTTTTTGTACCCCTTTTTGTACTTCTTTGACTTGTCGAACTTCGGCGCCTTCCACTTCTCCTTTTGCTTGTTTTGAGGACAATCCGCTTTGATGTGTCCTGGCTTATTGCATTTAAAGCACAAAGGTGGAGAGGCGTTAGTAGAAGTAAATTTAGATTTTTGTTTGAAGTTACCCTTTCGGAAGAAGCGATTGAACTTCTTTGCCATGAGTGCAATGGATTCCATGTCCATTTCTTCTTCCGAGTCCTCATCATCGGTAGAGGTGGATGAAGCCACCTTGAATGCAATCGCCTTTTTCTTAGGCGCGTCTTGGTTCAAATAGGACTTCATCTTTTCTTGTAACTTCACCTTGCTATCTTTGCGTACCTCGTATGACATCAAAGTACCCAACAATTGAACTACGGTATATTTATTCATGTCATTACCTTCCTCGATGGCGAAGGTACGTTTCTCCCAAGAAGAAGGAAGTCCTTCGATAAGCTTTGAGCACTTCTCCTTTTGAGTGTAGGACTTGCCGAGGGCCTCTAACTCGTTTATTATGTCAACGAAGCGAGCGTAATATTCCTTCATCTTCTCGCCCTGTTGCATATGAAACATTTCGTAATCTTTGTTTACGACTACGAGTTTAGAGTCTCTTACCCTACTCGTCCCTTCATGAAGTATGAGGAGGGAGTTCCAAATTTGATATGCACTCTTACATGTGCATATCTTATTGAAGTCCTCGGGCTCCAATGCGCATTGCAAGGCGTTCATTGCCTTGGCATTGCTTACCTCCGCGGCGATCTCCGCGGTAGTCCATTTCTCAAAGTCTTCTTCTTCGGGCTCAATGTATTCCTTCATTGTGGTCCTCCATAAAGACGCACTCCGGAGGAAGGTTTCCATACGGCATTTCCAGTACCCGTAGTTGGTACCGTTGAAGAATGGAGGCCTCGTAGAAGAATGTCCTTCCATCACCGAAGATGCTCCTTCTCGGTTCCTGAAGGTGTCATAGTTGGAAGGTGGACGCACGGTCTTGTTGTCGTTGGCAGACATAGCTAAGTATCTGGCTCTGATACCAAATGTAATGCCCTACAAGCTACTGCACAAGTACTAGAGAGGGGGTGAATAGTACTTTAAAAATAACAAGGAGTATAATTCCAAATTATAGTGCAAACAACTACCAAAACAATTTGCGGAAGCTTAAATTGAATGACAACAACAAAATTAACAATGCTAACAAAAGATGTTAATGGGTTCGGATCCACCCAAGTCTCCCCGACTTGTTCCCGGTGATCATACGTCCCAACCACCCGGATCCCCTCCGGATACTTAGGTTAGAAACCCTAACCCAAGATTTCTAATATGAATATCTTGTGAAAAACCTTCACAAGATCAAATCATACAACAATGGCAATAGTGAATCCCACAACCCGGGATCACAACCTTATCTCACAACCGAGAGAATCAACAAGCAATATAAATGAGTTTATATTGAAATAAGCAAACTTACCACAAAATCCTATACCTTGAGTTTTTCTTACCAAAAGGTGAAAGGAAGGATTTGAGGAAGATGAAGTCACCAAGACCTAGCACCAAGGAAATGACCAGTAATAGGTGCCTAGGGATGATTTGGAGACTTGATTCAAGCTAGAGCTTGAAGGGCTCACCAAGAACAAACTTCTCTCAAGATGGATTCTAGATCTAGAATGTGAGAGAATGGGTTTCTTGATAGGAAGAGAGCTTTAGAAATGAGTGAGAATAGCTATCTCTTTCTTTCTCAATGAATCTCTTAATGGCAGCTCTTACCTAGATAGAAATAACCTAGGTTCGTATTTATAGGGTCCCATAGAAACAAGTTAGGTCAATTCCCAACGGATAGAAATCTGAGGAAACTAGTCGGTCAAAGAACAACCACTGACCGACTAGTTCATCAACTAGTCGGTCAGTCAAACAGCATGGACCGACTAAGTGAGGAACTGAGAAGAAAGAGAAATTTAGACCTAGAAATCTAGTCGGTCCAAGAAGACTTTCTGACCGACTAGTTTCACAACTAGTCGGTCAGTCAGTGAACGTAGACCGACTAAGAGGCATAATGAAATAGTCTGAATACAAATTGACTTAGTCGGTCCAAGAACAAAAGTTGACCGACTAGATTGTCAACTAGTCGGTCACCAAACGTTCTTAGACCGACTAACGATAAACAGTAGCTTAGGAGAAATTTAGTATGAACAGTAAGTCACAACTAGTCGATCAAAGAAGCATCACTGACCGACTAGTTCACAAACTAGTCGGTCGGTGAGTCAACGTAGACCGACTAACTGTAAACAGTAAAGTCCAAGAAATTAAGGAATCAAACTAGTCGGTCCAAGAAGAGTTGCTGACCGACTAGATCACCATCTAGTTGGTCAGTACTTCTTCTTGTACCAACTAACATGCACAAACAAGTCCGAATTGAAGCGCGACGCTTCGAGGAAGTTAGAATGAACTTGTACAAAGATCCTAGAGCTACGATATGAGCGTTATGAAGTTAGAATCGTAAGATATACTCAAGGATTAACATTCTATATATCGAAGCTAAAAGACTATAAATAAAACCTTAAAGAATGGTCTTCGAGAGCTTCGATTAATTCTTCATGACTTCCAAAACGGCGTAAGAGCTTCAACGAAGCTTTAGGCATGAATACGTGCTTTGAGAAGTCTTGAGATGTCGCTTTGAATGTTCTCGTGATTTTTGCGACGATCTCCAATACTGCGCTCACAAATTGTTAGTTCATGAATTATTTATGTTTGCTCATCATCAAAACCAAATCCGGGGAGTCCAATATTCAACAAGATGGACTCCTTCGAATGTATTCGAAAGTCCACCAAGTCAGCCCACATTCCATACACGTGCCTATTGACTCTCGTCTTCCGTCACTTCCATGTCCCTCTTCCTCCTGATGATGAGCATCCTCTCGGTCCCCCTCTGAATGTGACGGCTGTCAGGAAGTCTCTTGCGGCGCTTCGTCATGTTCAGAGGACGACCCCTTCTGCTTCAGCCTCTGCTTCAGCTGCTCCTGCTCCGTCTCCTACTCTCGTTGAGCTTTCACGTTTGTTGAGACGTGTGGAGTCTCGTTGTGCTCGCTCTGAGGAGATGCTCGCTCGCATCTGCTCTCGCTTGGGCATAGAGGTTCCCCCGTCTGTTTTTGACGACGAGGAGATGGATAAGGATGAACTCCAGGAGCACGTTGGATCTGCTGCTCGTGCCCTTGAGGGTACGTCAGCTACTGCTGCTACGTCTGCCGGTGCCCCCGAGAGCACACCTGCTGCCACCATTCCTCTGGTGGATACTTCTTCGTCTGGTGCTCCCGAGGCCACTCCCGTTGCGACTGTGGACACTCCTGCTGACCCAGTGACCACCACTCCTTCTGCAGAGCCTGCTGCTGCTGCAGATCCTCCCGCTGCCTCCTGAGCTTCTTTGGAGGACTCTCCTGTGCACATTGGCTGATATTTGTAGTGTGAGAGAGTTGGGTAGGATAGATGGTGGTTATGGATTTTGTGTTGTATTTTGATGTTGTTTTGAATGGATTTTTGATACTTTTGTATGTATGTGATACTCCGGTATCTGCTGTGATATTATGATGTATTTTTTTGTGCTTCGATCTGATGATCGCTTATATGTATGTTGGCAGATGTATCATTTCGTTGTATCATGTTTGATATATATTGTTACGAGGTGGAACTCGCGTACAATGAATTTGTATTAATGGGAACCAAGGGCACGGTGGTTATATGGAGAAGAGGGTTTAGATAGGCTATTTAACAAGCGATTAGTGGGGCGAAGAAGTCGATCCCGACGCCTGCGATGGTCACGGGGTGAATCTCGCCGGATGCAGCTGAACCAGGTTGAAGGGCAGGGGGTGACACCGACCTGTGTTGATGGGCGAGCTCTCCTGCAACACGAACAACTCGTCAGAAGGGCTGGGTTGGGGTTCAACCCTTAGCCCCTCCGATGCCTAAGTCAGTGATGGCGCTTAAAATGAGGGGCTGGTCACGCCGGTCGGACCAACGGTGTGTCGACCGAGCGTGGCGAGCTATAGGTGGGAGAGCAAAGATATGGAAGACCTTTGCACTCGTGTGTGAATAATAGAAAGAGGAAGAATTTAGCAGCCAACCTTTTTTCCGTAAGAGGAGGGGGGTATTTATACCTGACGGGTGATGACTAGGCGTGCTGAGCTGGCCCGGGTGTCAGCGGAGGTTTCGGACAAGGACGCCGGGAACAGGAGTTCTTGGCCTGCCTCTGTCAGGCGGCGCAACGGCCCAGGGGTGCTTTTGTCGGGATGTCAGGGCCGAAATCACTAACCGTCCGATAGGCTAGCCGCCTGGGGGTGCTTTTGTCAGGATGTCAGGTGACGTACGTGTCAGTCCTGTCCTTATCCTAAGCTGTTTTGTCGTTAGCGGCGGACTAAGAGTCGGGCGGCTGCGGTGGTTCACCTCGGCCGGTTCATGGAGCGCTGCAAGGTGCGCCCGCTTGGCTGGTCGCCCGGCATTTTCGGGGCGGCGGACCTTTTGTGAAAAGGTGAGTCAATGGGGTATGTTAGCGGATCCGGGCGGGAGTCGGGCTATTATGATCTTTAGGTCGTAACAATTGCCCCCGGCCTTCGAGTCTGAGGCGGCAGCCCGACTCGGCTCGGAGGGCGAATCATATCCAACATTCCGGACCCTCAATGTGGGCCTTGGACCCACCGGGTTGTGACGGCGGCGGCTTCGGAACTCCCGCTTCAGTGGTCATCATTGCGATTTGAAGAAGAAGAAAAAAAACGGGGGGGAGAGGAAAACGAAGCGTCTCTGCGATTGAGTTTGCGACACGTGGATGAGGTGACTCTTACGCCAGTCGAGGCGTCGGGGATGTCTCGATGGGCGCCGCGTGGCGAAAGTTTGACGGCCGAGATGGCCCGGGGGCCCCCTGTACCGCCTAAAATGGTCTGGGAGGTGGTCGGCGGGAATTTTTTGTCTTTCTCCGATTCTCCTCCGGCGCTCGATTTTTCTACTTGGAGCTTACTGGCTAACCTATCCCTTCCGTCGCCGGCCGTCTTCTTCCGATCGTCTTCCAGGTTCGAGGGAGCAACAGGTAACAACAATCAATTTCCTTCCTTTCCGATCAATGGCTTCTCGATTCGAGATTGGAGGGAGTAGCCGGGTGGGGGAGGAAGAGTCGGCGTGCGAGGGGGCGTCGCAGCCGGGGGTGCAGCGGATCAGGGAAAGATGGTCATGGTTGTCCGTTGCACCGAGAGACATTGAGTCCTCCCGACGCAGGTTGGATAGGATCAACATCCGGGAGATTCGCGTGCGGTTTGTGCGACAACCCTATGAGGTGCGAGTTCCCGGGTCGGGGGAAGCGGTGAGCTCACCGGGGAATGATGAGGTCGGGGTCTATGTCCGGTCCTTTGAGTTGGGGCTCCGCTTTCCGATCCACCCGTATTTGTTTCACTTGCTGAATTTCCTGGAGCTGCCGATATTCGCCTTAGCGCCCCGTTCCTGGGGCCTGTTAGTGGGGTTTGTCGTTTTGTGTCTCGCTTGCTCCTTGAGTCCTTCCTTGGCGTTGTTTCAGCATTTCTTCGTGGTTCGGAAGTGGGGGGTGTATCATCGCGTTTGCGCCAGGAGAGGGCGAGAACTCATCCTCGAGGTGCCTGATGATGTCGGCGATTGGATGAGGGAGTTCGTCTTCGTGACGGTGCCAAGTGACGTGGCGCTGACGTCGAATTGGGGGGCGCGGAATCCTTTTGTGAATGAAGGGGTGGAGCTGACCGGGGAGGATATTGCCAAAGTTCAGATTTTGAGGGAGCTGCCCGAGGCGTGTCGTCATTGGGCGAGTCTGACGCAAAGCAGTCGGCTCGCCCAGGACTTTTGGGCCCTAGGTATCTTTGACGTTTTGTTAACTTCGGCTAGGCTCGCCCTGATGGTCTTTCTTTCCCTTTCAGGCGAAGACCCGATGAGGGAGCCGGAGGTGGTGTCTGGTTCGGCCGGTGCCCCGACCTCGGGGGGTACTGATCCTCGCGGGGAAGGCAAGGGGGCGGCTAGTGAGGCGGGATCCGCGGACCGTGGGGGTGGGGCCCCCCGGGGGGAGAGATTGCACCCAGGACGGACGTCAGTCGGACGAGACCGCTCCGCTGGTGGGTCCAGCGAGGATCGTCCCGAGGGCGTGCCCGAGGGAGGGGCCCGACCCTCCGTCCCCCCGCGGGTATCCGAGGTGGTTGCGCCCCGCCGGGCGCATGTGGTTCAGAAATGGCCATACGGGATCCCTTTGCGGGAAATGGGGGCGTCGTCGAGTCAAGCCTGTGAGGGCGCTCTCATTCGTTTTAAGAGGACCCGAGAAGAGGTCGAGGCGTACCCTGATGACAATCTCCGCAAGTTTCCCTTTCGAGTCAGCCGCGACGAGTCGGTATTCGAAGATGCGGGAGTGGCGGCGCGGCTCGCCGAGTATTGCGGGTTGCCGCGCGATCGTGAGTCGTTGACTCGCGTGGGGGTGGAGCGGCTGTGTGGCTCGGCTATATGGCACGTCGTACAGGTAAGATGGTTTTCTTTACTCGTACGCCGGCTTTGTGTGCCAGTGTCTCACTGATTCAAGGTTTAAGCAGATGCTTACGAACGTGCTAGCCCTGCGGGGCCGTCCTGCCGCGGTCGCCACCCGGGTGGCCCTGCGTGAAGCGAGGGAGAACCTTGGCGAGGTCAAGGAGAAGCTGAGGGACACGGAGGCGGAGCTGGAGAGGGTTAGGGCGGCCTGCGGCATGGAGAAGGGGCGGGCTGCGTACTTCGATCCGGTATCATGACGAGCATGTTGTGCCGATGCTGCAAGAGGCTAAGGAGGCGGCGATTCGGCAAGTGGTCAAGGATGTGAGGGAGCGGTCGGTCGAGAAGCGGCACCGCTAGAAGCGTGGGTTCGGGGAGGGCCGTAACTTCTTGTGATGGGGTTATGAGCGATGTGTTGTTGTAGTGGGTGGGGAGTCAAAGGTTCCATGTAAGGGTTAGCGGTTGGAGTAAATAAATTTTGATTGTTTTGTGCCAGACTGTATTCGTGTAAGGTTAGCCCGTAGAATATACGATTTGTGGGGATGTGATTGCCCCTAACTTCGCTCTGCCGGGGATTCCGGTAGAGGGGAGTTGAGATGAGTCACGGTCTCTGTTCGTGTGCTTGGGCGCCCGTGCTAAGTGTTGGAATTGAGATGGGTTCCCGTGACGGCCGGGCCGAAGGAGGGCGGAAATGGCAATGATGCGACGGAAGCTCCTGCTTTGTCCGTACTGACGGGTGTTAGACCAAATATTGGGTCCAACTCTGAGGGTGTTTTGGCCGGACTGATGGAGGACGGATCTAATCTTGGATCTGGCGTTGGTTCCATGATTTGGCCGGACCGTCGGAGGCCGGATCCAATCTTGGGTATGGCGTTGGTTCCATGATTTGGTCGGACTGTCGGAGGCCGGACCAAATCGTGGGTATGGCGTTGGTTCCATGATTTGGCCGGACTGTCGGACGCCGGACCAAATCTTGGCTCTAGCGGCGATATCGTGGGGTAATTTCAAAAGAGGGTAATCATTTCGTAGGGATTTGGGCGGGATTTGTTGGCGGTCGTCTGACTTAACGTCATCCTGGCGAATCGACGGCGGGCGGGAACCGAGGCGGCCCGACCACTGTGGTTACAACACGTGGCGCAAGTGATGGTTTTGACGGGATGCGAAGCGGCAGAACACGTGGGTTGGTGATGGACAGGACCCAGATTGGTGACGCGTGTCGTTGGTTCGACGGTCACGATGCCGATGTTTTGCGGGACCGCTTTAGAGATATATAACCTGTGGGGGGGTAAAAAGGGTTGAATGTCGAGGAGCTAGGGTTTGTAAGAGGTTTAAGAATCCTTTCCAGAGCTGTTCTCGTAGGAGCGGTCGGCGGAGCAAAGCGAGAGTCCGAGGCGACAGCACCCGTTAGGTAAGACGCCCATTTGACTAATGTCTTCCGCGATGTCTCCGATTCTGGGTCAGGGTTCTGGGGGAGTTGGGGAGGGAAGTTCAGCCTCGGAGACCGGAGGGGTGCCCGTCGAGATTGCGGGAGTGAAGTCGGTGCTGAGGAAATCCATTGGGGAGATCTTCGCAAAGTACGTCAGGCCGCCATACTCGGTTCGTGAACCGGAGCCGCAGGAAAGGGTGTGTTTTGCGGGGGACCGGGAGGTTGGAGTGTACGTCTCTTCATTTGAGCAGGGTTTGCGCTTTCCCCCTCATCCGTTTATGCTGGAAGTGTTGAACTTCCTGGAACTGTCGCTGTATCGTCTGATGCCCAATGCCATCAGTGCCATTGTGGGGTTCCTAGTGCTGTGTGTAAGCAATCAGGTTAATCCGTCCATGTCCTTATTTCGCCACTTCTTCTTGGTCAAAAGGTATGGATCGTGCTACTATTTATCCGCGAAGAGGATGCATCCGCTCATCAAAGGGTTGCCTGGCAAAATTAAATTGTGGCGCCAGCAGTATGTGTTTGTGGAGGTGCCGGAGGAAGTGCTGATAAGGGCTGATTGGGCCGAGCTGAATCCCGAGGCGAGAGAGGTTGTGGAATTGGGGGACGAGGAGAAGTCGGTGGCCCAAACTTTAATGGCTATACCAGCAGAGGGCCGAAATTATCGGACGTTATCTCGGCCTGAGATGATAACAGCCTATATATGGCCCGAAGGTACAGAAGATTTGGGTGTTCCTGCGCCTGATATGCTTACGCTGAACTTTCTCTCTTTGGCAGGTGGCACGATGAGTCTATCCCTTGAGGAAATGATGCGGAGGGCCGCGGATCAGGCGGGGCGATCGACGACGAGAGGTGGCCCTAAGAGGGCGCGAGCGGAAGGAGGGGCCGGGAGCTCGACTAGGGTGCCGGTGTCAACGAAGAGGAGGAAGAGGTCAACATGGGATGGTGTGGCGGACCCCATCATCGACCTGGAGGGCGACGAAGAAGGGTCGACAGGGGGAGGGGGGGAACTGCCCCGAATGACTTCGCCTAGCCCCGTGGCGCCTGCAGGGGGTGAGGGGGCGGATCCCAGCGGTCAGTCGCATGGGGTCGAGGCGTCGAGCGGCCCGACCGGATCAGGAGGATGGGACCATTGGCCTTATGGTTGTCCCATGTTTGGTCTCGAGAGGCCGACGACCGACCCCCACTGTGAGGCCGCCCTGGCCAAGTTTAAAGCCAAGAGGGCCGATGTCGAGGGCTGTCCTGACGGGGCGCTTCATCGAGCGCGGTACAAAGTGTCGAACAATGAGTCCGTGTTTGAGGATGGTAGCGTGGCGGCGAGGCTGGCGGAAAACATCTTCCTGCCTCGCGACAAGGTGGCGCTGGAAGCGGTGGAGCCTGAGGGTCTGTGCGGGACCGCAGTGATGCATGGCGTCCAGGTATGTTATGTAAGACGGGTGACGTCTTTCAGCGGGTTTTAGCTTTCGCCCTAAATGGGTCTATTTTTTGGTGTTTCTTTACGCAGATCCTCAACTTGATGCTCGGGCTGATGCGGCACGTGCCGGCCATACACAAGGCCGAAGGCGCCGTGGCTAGGATGGTCGCCGAGGTCGCTGCCGTTCGTAAGAGAGCCGGCGAGGACCTGGAGAAGGAGAGGGAGCGGGGTGGCCGATATGAGGCTGAAGTAGAGCGCTTGAAGGCGGTCGTGACCGAGGCTGGAGAGAGAGCGAAGGAGCTGGAGGGGGCCCTTCGGAGGGAGGAGGCTCGCGTGGAGGAGTTTGCTGAGCGTGCCAAGGCCGCCGAAGAGGAGTTGGCCCGCAGGGTCGAGGAATTCCGGATGTATCAGGAGATAACCGTCATCCCTGCCCTTACAGATTCGATGGTCGAGGGCATAAGGAAGGGCCGCGTGTAGGGGTGGGATGACTGCCTTGCGCGGATGAAGGAGAAGGCGGCTGGCATGGTCCCGCCAATAGAGGTCGATTTTGACGGGCTCGTCGCAAGCGGCGATGGGGAGGGGGATGGAGACGAGGGTGAGGAGCAAGAGGACGAGGATGGTGATGTGCCGGTGGGCGGCGGGGGTGATGTGCCGGTGGGCGGCGGGGGTGATGTGCCGGTGGGCGGCGGGGGTGGCGGGGGCGGCGGGGGGCGGGGGACTCTATGGAGGGAGAGGGCATCGTAATTGGCGGGGGCGCCAAGTAGTTTTGTGTAGCCCCCCCCCCCCCTTGCGTATGTTTAAAAATGAAAGAAAGTAATGATTCACATGACTCGCCCCCGCCTCTTTTGGGCTTTCCGCCTGTGTATGCACAAATTTACTTCTTAGATTTACGCCTTGGTGCGGCCGTTTCTATGTTGGCGTAGGCTGAATCGTGTCGAGTCCCTTTATAGGGCGCCCGAGAGATTTGACAGCTGGGTCGCCTCCCTTTGCGTAGGTTGTTCGGGTTCAGGTCTATCCGAGTCATGACTAGAGGTAAACCGGGATTTGTCTTTGGCCTTTTCATCGGCTACGATCGATAATTTAATAAAACGGGGGCTTTCTATAGGCGTAACGTTGAATTGGTACGAAGGCGTAACATTGTGTCGGCCCGTATGCGTAACATTGTATCGGCCCGTAGGTGTAACCGTGTGTCGATCTAGGTAAGTGGTCGTTCTCTTCGCGGTTGCTCTGCCTCCCAGGCATCGCGCCCCTGACAAGGTAGGGTGGCGGGATTCTGAGGGTTCCCCCTTGGCGTAGGGGGGATGACCGCGTCGGAGCCCGGCAGTGGCTTTGTCCCTCGCTCCCAGAATTGGGGGGAGAGGGAGTCCTTGGTGGTTGTTCTATCCCACAGGGCCCTGTTGCTCCTCTCGAGTGGAGGCTCCGCGTGGTAGGCGCGAGGGGATGCGGGTTGTACCCCCCCCCCCCCCCCCCGTGCGTCCCTCCGGTGTTAACGGTCCGGGGGAGGCCGATGAGTGGAAGGGGTGGCGCTGGCGGCCGCCGGGGGGTCCGGTGAGGTGATTTGGCAGGTCCGTCCCATCCATCGGGTTGCCAGCCAGCCGCTCCTGCGTACCCCGGGCGTTCGTGGAGAGGCATGGTGTGCCCACGGAGCGCCCGGGCTCCTGCCTTAAGTTGTCTAAAGGAAGGAGGGGAGCGGCAGGCTGGGTAGCCGTTGTGTAAGCGGGATATCCGGTTGGTGGATCGTCTATCTTGGCGGTCGGCGAAGCTCGCGCTCTCCGCGCATTTTAAAGGACGGTGGTAAAAATGACGAGTCTTTCTCCACATCCTTTTCTTTGCCTCTCTCCCTCTCCATGGAGCTGAGGAGAGGGGGGATTTATAATGGTGAACTTCTGCCCTCATTTATTCTTCCTTGATGGGTGATGTGACCCCGATGGGTGGCAGGTGATGTGACCCCTCAGGCAGGCCTGGCATTTGTCATTGGCGCTCGTCCCGAGGGTCCTTTTTGAGTTGGACAAGTCGTTTCAGGAGTCGGCTTTCTGGGGGTCTAGCGTTACTCCTCGATGATGGCTTTCAGTAGGGGTGGCCTTGATTCGCGGACCGCGAGTAGGTTCCCGAGGTTTGAGGAGAAGGGTGGCGGGCCCTTTCGGGGGGGAGGGCATCGGTCCGCTCCCTACCCCGCCTATGGCGCTCTGTTTTGGGTGGCCAAGCTCAGCGGACCTGCCCCGGAGGTCTTCTTGGGGGGGGAGCGAGTGCGCAGCTCGGCCCGTGCCCCTCTCCGGTTTGGGTGGCGAGGACTGGTCCTGCCCCGGAGTCTTTTAGAGGGGGGGTATATGGCCGTCGCCTCCCCGCAGCCTCTATAGTCGGACGGGTATTGGGCCGTCGCCTACCCCGCATATGGCGCTCCGGTTTGGGTGGCCAAGCTCAGTGAACTTGCCCCGGAGGTCTTCTTGGGGGGGAGCGAGTGCGCAGCTCGGCCCGTGCCCCTCTCCGGTTTGGGTGGCGAGGACTGGTCCTGCCCCGGAGTCTTTTAGAGGGGGGGTATAGGGCCGTCGCCTCCCCGCAGCCTCTATAGTCGGACGGGTATTGGGCCGTCGCCTACCCCGCATATGGCGCTCCGGTTTGGGTGGCCAAGCTCAGTGAACTTGCCCCGGAGGTCTTCTTGGGGGGGAGCGAGTGCGCAGCTCGGCCCGTGCCCCTCTCCGGTTTGGGTGGCGAGGACTGGTCCTGCCCCGGAGTCTTTTAGAGGGGGGGTATAGGGCCGTCGCCTCCCCGCAGCCTCTATAGTCGGACGGGTATTGGGCCGTCGCCTACCCCGCATATGGCGCTCCGGTTTGGGTGGCCAAGCTCAGTGAACTTGCCCCGGAGGTCTTCTTGGGGGGGAGCGAGTGCGCAGCTCGGCCCGTGCCCCTCTCCGGTTTGGGTGGCGAGGACTGGTCCTGCCCCGGAGTCTTTTAGAGGGGGGGTATAGGGCCGTCGCCTCCCCGCAGCCTCTATAGTCGGACGGGTATTGGGCCGTCGCCTACCCCGCATATGGCGCTCCGGTTTGGGTGGCCAAGCTCAGTGAACTTGCCCCGGAGGTCTTCTTGGGGGGGGAGCGAGTGCGCAGCTCGGCCCGTGCCCCTCTCCGGTTTGGGTGGCGAGGACTGGTCCTGCCCCGGAGTCTTTTAGAGGGGGGGTATAGGGCCGTCGCCTCCCCGCAGCCTCTATAGTCGGACGGGTATTGGGCCGTCGCCTACCCCGCATATGGCGCTCCGGTTTGGGTGGCCAAGCTCAGTGAACTTGCCCCGGAGGTCTTCTTGGGGGGGGAGCGAGTGCGCAGCTCGGCCCGTGCCCCTCTCCGGTTTGGGTGGCGAGGACTGGTCCTGCCCCGGAGTCTTTTAGAGGGGGGGTATAGGGCCGTCGCCTCCCCGCAGCCTCTATAGTCGGACGGGTATTGGGCCGTCGCCTACCCCACATATGGCGCTCCGGTTTGGGTGGCCAAGCTCAGTGAACTTGCCCCGGAGGTCTTCTTGGGGGGGAGCGAGTGCGCAGCTCGGCCCGTGCCCCTCTCTGGTTTGGGTGGCGAGGACTAGTCCTGCCCCGGAGTCTTTTAGAGGGGGGGTATAGGGCCGTCGCCTCCCCGCAGCCTCTATAGTCGGACGGGTATTGGGCCGTCGCCTACCCCGCATATGGCGCTCTGGTTTGGGTGGCCAAGCTCAGTGAACTTGCCCCGGAGGTCTTCTTGGGGGGGAGCGAGTGCGCAGCTCGGCCCGTGCCCCTCTCCGGTTTGGGTGGCGAGGACTGGTCCTGCCCCGGAGTCTTTTAGAGGGGGGGTATAGGGCCGTCGCCTCCCCGCAGCCTCTATAGTCGGACGGGTATTGGGCCGTCGCCTACCCCGCATATGGCGCTCCGGTTTGGGTGGCCAAGCTCAGTGAACTTGCCCCGGAGGTCTTCTTGGGGGGGAGCGAGTGCGCAGCTCGGCCCGTGCCCCTCTCCGGTTTGGGTGGCGAGGATTGGTCCTGCCCCGGAGTCTTTTAGAGGGGGGGTATAGGGCCGTCGCCTCCCCGCAGCCTCTATAGTCGGACGGGTATTGGGCCGTCGCCTACCCCGCATATGGCGCTCCGGTTTGGGTGGCCAAGCTCAGTGAACTTGCCCCGGAGGTCTTCTTGGGGGGGAGCGAGTGCGCAGCTCGGCCCGTGCCCCTCTCCGGTTTGGGTGGCGAGGATTGGTCCTGCCCCGGAGTCTTTTAGAGGGGGGGTATAGGGCCGTCGCCTCCCCGCAGCCTCTATAGTCGGACGGGTATTGGGCCGTCGCCTACCCCGCATATGGCGCTCCGGTTTGGGTGGCCAAGCTCAGTGAACTTGCCCCGGAGGTCTTCTTGGGGGGGGAGCGAGTGCGCAGCTCGGCCCGTGCCCCTCTCCGGTTTGGGTGGCGAGGACTGGTCCTGCCCCGGAGTCTTTTAGAGGGGGGGTATAGGGCCGTCGCCTCCCCGCAGCCTCTATAGTCGGACGGGTATTGGGCCGTCGCCTACCCCGCATATGGCGCTCTGGTTTGGGTGGCCAAGCTCAGTGAACTTGCCCCGGAGGTCTTCTTGGGGGGGAGCGAGTGCGCAGCTCGGCCCGTGCCCCTCTCCGGTTTGGGTGGCGAGGACTGGTCCTGCCCCGGAGTCTTTTTTTTAGAGGGGGTTGAAAGTTACCGGCTATGCCCCGGCCGGCGCATCGTGCCCCTTGGAGTGACTAGCCCGTCCTTCTCGGGGGGTGGTTTGGTTGGGCGCGTGGTCGATCCTGCTTCCCTCGGCCGTGGCATTGGCTGGGGCTAACTCTGGCTGGTGGGGGTCATAACTCCGCCTTGAGGAGTCGATCTTCAGGTTTACCTCTGGTCCTTTGTGCTTGGTCGACCCTACGTAGCAGCTCCTAGATAGCTTCTGGCTTCCTCGTGCGATCCCCACCCCTCGAGGGGTCTGGAACTTGACCATCTGATGGAGTGGGCTGGGGAGCGCTCCGATGGCTGACATGTAAGTTCGTCTAATGATCCCATTGTACGCCGACATGATGTCGACCACAACGAACAACGTCATTCAGGTGACGACCTGTGGCTCCTCTCCGAGGGTTATCGGCAGGGTGATCACTCCCATGATGGGGGTCGAGTGACCGGTGAAACCGACGAGGGGTCTCGTACAGGGTCTCAGGTCCGTCGGCCTTAACCCCATCTTTTCGATCTTGGACATGAACAGGATGTCGCAAGAGCTCCCCGTGTCGATCAGGAGGCGGCTGACGATGGCCGTCCCGATCTGTGCTTCGATGACGATGGCATCGTCGTGTGGCAGCTCGATCCCCTCCAGATCCTCGTCGCTGAAAGTTATGGGTGGGTAGGCCATCCTTCTCCCTCTTCGGTCCCCTCCTAGACCCGCCGTCATTACTTGTCTCGCATACGCCTTCTTTCTCGACGACGATGCCCCACCTGAAGACGGGCCGCCGCATATCGTATTTATGCGCATGACGGGTTTCGGGGGGTGAAGCTCTTCCCTCTCGTCGTTTGCCGGAGGGTCTGCCCTCCGTGCCCTTCGGTGGTTCCCCTCCTCCCGGTCAGGTCTCCGGGCTCCGACGAAGTCCCCCAAATGGCCCGCCTGGATCAGCCGCTCGATTTCCCTTTTGAGGGTGAAGCAGTTGTCGGTGTCGTGGCCGTGGTCCCGGTGGTATCGGCAGTATTTCTTGAAATCTCTCCGGGCGGGGTCCGACTTCATTTCTCGGGGCGGCTCCGGCAGCAGTCCGGACCGTGTAGCCGCGGCCATTACCTCAATCAAGGAGGCGTTGAGTTGGGTGTAATGTGCCCTTAGGGGGCCTTCTTGTCTCGGGGCGACTCGAGGGAGCCCTTGGGCCGGAGCGAAATCGCGCGCCGGGCCAGGTCGGTCTTGCGGACGGGGCCCGGGCTGTTCCCTCCTTGGTCGGGCCAGTAGGTCGCGGCCACGGTGCCCCTCTTCCTGCCTCGGCCGTGGGTGAGACCGGGGTTCGCCTTGGGGGGGTTTCGCCGGGGGGAATAAGGCCTTGGCGCCGAGAGTCTCCTCGGCCAGCGCGTGTCTCTCCGCCATAGCTACCAACGCTTCATAGTCGGTCGGCGGATCCTGGAGCAGTGATTTGTGGAGGCTCCGAGTCCGCAGCCCCGTTTTGAAGGCCAGCATAAGCACTTCATCGCCACACGTCACCACCGCCCTTCTTTCCTCCTGAAAACGGCGGAGGTATCTACCCGTCGTCTCTCCCTCTCCTTGGACTATCGTGCTGAGATAGTCTAAGGGCTTCTTTTTTGTTCGCCCGGCCCGGAACTCTTGGCAGAACTTATGGGATAGTTCGCCAAAGCTCCCTACGGACCTCACGGGCAAGCCGAAGTACCAGTCCAGCGCGGTGTCCCTCAGGCTTTGGGAGAAATGTCGGCAAAGGAACGCCTCATCCACGTCCTGGGCTTCCATCGCCCCCCGGTATTGTTGCACGTGCGTGAGGGGGTCGCCCCTCCCATTGTACGTGGCCAAGTGAGGGGGTTTGAACCTTACGGGCCTGGGGGCAGAAGTGATCCACCGGGCGAGTGGCGTAGCCTCCTCCGGGTAGGTCGGGCGATCCGGCGCATCCCCCCTTCGCCACTCGGGGGTCGGGCTTCGGTCGCGCCTCGGCCGCCGATGGTCCTCCGTCCCCGGCGAGTAGCCCGACGGTCTCCAGGCGGGGCTCCTTCCTTGGGCCGAGGATTCGACGGGTTGTGGGCTACGGTCCTCCCAGCGCCCACACCTCCTGCCAGCTCTCCTCGGGCCTCCATCCGTTCTTGATTCTCCCGAAGGAGTCTTTCACGCTCGGTGGTGAGGAAGCGTAGTTGCCGACAAACGGCTTCCTCGCGCTGGGTATCGGAGGGGTGGTGTTGGTGATGGGGGCCGCCCCCTCCAGGCGGGGACCTGTTCAGCATCGGGTCCCGCCCGTTCTCAGGCTGCCGGGCCGTCGTCGCCTCGTCCAGGAGTCCTCGGTTGCTCCTGTTCTCCATTCTCAGCCTCTCGCGCTCCGCGATGATGAAGCGAAGCTGGCGGCGGGCGGCCTCCTCTTCCTGGTAAGCCTTCCGGGTGGCCTCGGCCGCCTCGTCCAGACGCCTCTGCGCGGCGGCCGCCTCCCCCAGGCGCCTCCACCGCTGCGCGACTTCTTCCTCCTCTTCCAGGAGCCTTTGCTGGGCCGCGATCTCCTCAGCGAGCCCCCTATGCTCCCCCTCCTCCTCGAACTGAGGGTGGAGGTTTCGCCTCACGTTCAGGGGCTCCGAGGGGCCGGGCAGAGGCTCCGTTCCAGTCGTCTGAAAGCCTCCCCTGGCCTGAGCGACAGCCTCGAAGCTCTTCAGAACGGCGGGGACTGAAGTGTGTTCAATCTCGGAGATCATCCCTAAAAGGGGGTCGGACGCCGGGGTGATTTGTAGGGAGAGCGGTTCCTGCCCCACGGGATCTTTGCCGTGGTCCGGGTTCCGCGGGATTGGTATGGAATCTAACATGGGTGTGACCCTTCGTTCCCACAAACGGCGCCAATTGTTACGAGGTGGAACTCGCGTACAATGAATTTGTATTAATGGGAACCAAGGGCACGGTGGTTATATGGAGAAGAGGGTTTAGATAGGCTATTTAACAAGCGATTAGTGGGGCGAAGAAGTCGATCCCGACGCCTGCGATGGTCACGGGGTGAATCTCGCCGGATGCAGCTGAACCAGGTTGAAGGGCAGGGGGGTGACACCGACCTGTGTTGATGGGCGAGCTCTCCTGCAACACGAACAACTCGTCAGAAGGGCTGGGTTGGGGTTCAACCCTTAGCCCCTCCGATGCCTAAGTCAGTGATGGCGCTTAAAATGAGGGGCTGGTCACGCCGGTCGGACCAACGGTGTGTCGACCGAGCGTGGCGAGCTATAGGTGGGAGAGCAAAGATATGGAAGACCTTTGCACTCGTGTGTGAATAATAGAAAGAGGAAGAATTTAGCAGCCAACCTTTTTTCCGTAAGAGGAGGGGGGGTATTTATACCTGACGGGTGATGACTAGGCGTGCTGAGCTGGCCCGGGTGTCAGCGGAGGTTTCGGACAAGGACGCCGGGAACAGGAGTTCTTGGCCTGCCTCTGTCAGGCGGCGCAACGGCCCAGGGGTGCTTTTGTCGGGATGTCAGGGCCGAAAGCACTAACCGTCCGATAGGCTAGCCGCCTGGGGGTGCTTTTGTCAGGATGTCAGGTGACGTACGTGTCAGTCCTGTCCTTATCCTAAGCTGTTTTGTCGTTAGCGGCGGACTAAAAGTCGGGCGGCTGCGGTGGTTCACCTCGGCCGGTTCATGGAGCGCTGCAAGGTGCGCCCGCTTGGCTGGTCGCCCGGCATTTTCGGGGCGGCGGACCTTTTGTGAAAAGGTGAGTCAATGGGGTATGTTAGCGGATCCGGGCGGGAGTCGGGCTATTATGATCTTTAGGTCGTAACATATATATATACATCGTTTTGCCTTTTTACTTCCGTGTGCACATTATATATATTTTTGTCTGTCTCTGATATTGACTTCGTTGCTCGACGATTAAATCTTGATTTAATAGAAATTATTTCTATGGAAACTTAGAATTGTTTTCCATGCACTTAAATCTTCAAGAATGTTGATATTGGAGAGTATATTCCATAACTCAATTCGTGAAATTGATTTGAGTTTTGATGATTTTATTTTTCGATTATCGACTTTGGTCTCATTGGCACGCTTTGATTTAATTCGTATTTTACTTTGGTGTCATTTGGACCGTGGTCGTATTCTACGACTCCCGTGCTTTTATTTGAAGCCATTGTTGTTGTCGTTGATCTCCTCCCACTCTTTTTGCTAATGCCAAAGGGGGAGGAATTAATAATGACAATGTGCTAAATGATAATTTAAAGCAATTTTCCAAGAATCTAATTTGATGTGTTAGATTCAGGGGGAGTTAAGATATAAAAATGGATTTCAAATCCTAAATTTCGATAATTGGATTCATATTTTATACTTTACTCGTCTGATTGATGCTTATGATTATTATTGAATATGGAATTAACATGCCATCAATGCAGGGGGAGTAAGTAAATTACATTTGAATCATTATTTTTTATTATTATTTATGTTGGTTTGTCATCACCAAAAAGGGGGAGAATGTTGAGTATTGATTCCCCGGATTTGGTTTTGATGATGAACAAAGAAAAATATCGTGAACTAACTCTTTGTGAGCACAGGTATGGAGATCGTCGCCAAATTTCTATGAACATCCAAAGCGACGTCTCAAAACTTCTCAAAGCGCGTGAACGTGTGCTTGAAGCTTCGTTGAAGCTCAAGGACTATTATTGAAGTCATGAAGATTCGATTGAAGCTTTTGAAGACGGTTCGTCAAGTTTATTTTATGTCTTCTAGCTTCTTTTCGTAGAATGTTAAGCCTTGAGTAGGTCTTACGTTTTAATCTTCATAACGCTCATATCTTAGAGCTAGGATCTTAGTAGAAGTCCATACGATCTTTCCCGAAGCTTCGCGCTTCGATTCGCGACTTCTTGTGCATGTTAGTTGGTTCAAGAAGAAAAACTAACCGACTAGATGGCAATCTAGTCGGTCGGCAAAGCTTCTTGAACCGACTAGAATGCCTTCTCAATTCTAAGCTCTTTACTGTTTACAGTTAGTCGGTCAAAGAAGATTCACCGACCGACTAGTTGTGAAACTAGTCGGTTAGGAATCCTTCTTAGACCGACTAGTTGAGCTTCTACTGTATAGCCCATCTTACTGTTTACAGTTAGTCGGTCAAAACACAACGACTGACCGACTAGTTGTGAAACTAGTCGGTCAGAAGTTGTTCTTAAACCGACTAGATGTATTTGAACTCAGACTATTTGTTTTATCTCTTAGTCGGTCTCAGTTGACTCACCGACTGACTAGTTTGAAACTAGTCAGTTGGCAAGTCTTCTTGGACCGACTAGTTCTCTTTTGTCTGAACTTCTTCTTTTGGCTGTTCTTCAGTTAGTCGGTTCAAGTTGTTTCACCGACCGACTAGTTGATGAACTAGTCGGTCAGTGGTCCTTCTTTGACCGACTAGTCTGCTTCAGAATAGAACCGTTGGAGCATTAAATGCCACGAATTTTGCTCTCTCTTTCCTCTATCCTATATATACTTGGAGTGTTGCATTCATTGCACTCAAGGCTGATATTAATTGATCTTTAAAGAATCAAAGAGAAGCATTTAATCCTCATTCAAAGCTATTTCATTTCTCACTTGAATCTCTCCCTCACTCTTATTTCAAAAGAGAGATTCATTGATTGTGAGCCTTCCAAGTCAAGTGCTTGATTCTAGGTCACCAACATTCTTCCTAGGACTCCATTGCTGATCTACATCTTGGAGCTAGGGTTTGGTGTCTTCATCTTCCCCAAAATCCGTCTTGACCTAAAATCGTAAATTTTACTCAAGACATAGGATTTTGTCGGTAAGTTCGTATTTCATTTACTTTGATATTGTAAGTGTTTTACTCTCGGTTGTGAGAGTTTGTTTGTGATCCCGGGTTGTGGGAATCACAATTACATTGTGTATGATTTGGTCTTGTAGAGGTTTTTCTACAAGAATTTCATAGTGCAAATCTTGGGTTAGAGGTTTCTAACTCAAGTAGCCGGAGGGGATCCGGGTGTTTGGGACGTAGGATCACCGGGAACAAGTCGGGGAGACTTGGGTGGATCCGAACCCGTTAATTCGTGTGTTTGCGATTGCTTTTATCTGTTGTCTTTATTTACATTTTCGCATTTCTGCATTGTTGGTTGAAGTTTGCAAGATAATTAGGAATTATCTTCTTAATTATTTTAAAGTACTATTCACCCCCCCCCCCCCCTCTAGTACTTGTGCAGTAGCTATGTAGGGCATTACACGGAGTAGAAAGTGTAGATTTCTGGACATCCCTTCACTCTTTGAAGATCTGCTATCATCTGGAATTTTACAGTATTTTGCTAATATTTTTCCCAGATAATAGACTTCATAGTGATTCCAATTCCTCCAAGAACACACCAAACAGAGGTCGGATGTATCTTAGGGAATCTCTGCAAGTTGGCAAATCTGTGCTGGAAACTGTGCTCGGGCAGGCTGTAAAGTGTGCTCGACCGAGCGCCCCTGCACAGCTTGACCGAGTTGAATGGGCAGCAAGCACAGGGCCAGGTCGACTTAGGGTTATTTTGAGGGTTTTCTTGGGGATATATATATATGTATTGGGCATCCATTAATTGGGGATCTCATCTTTTGTTAGGGGAGCTCGTTTTTAGGGTTTGGAGGCTATTTTCGGAGGTTAGGCTATGTCATCGGTACCCTCCTTGATGAATTTGTATCGAATCTATTGCCAAGATAAGTATTTCTCTCATTGAATCTTCTTTATTTCTGTTCTAAATTGTTTGTGATGTTGATTTCTATTATTTTCTTATCTTTCCCCATGATTGAGTAGTTCTATTGCTAGGGTTAGGGATGAACCCTAGGATTCTAGGGATTGGATGTTAGGTTAACCTTAGTTGGATGAATCTAGGGTTGATCTTTGGTGGTTTGAACAAGGAATTTGGAGGATTATCCATAGAATTGGAGGATTGCGAAAATAGCTCCATGTTCTAGAGAATATCCCCATGAATTTGATTAGGGATTAGAGTCATATTCTAGGGCTCGTGATCATGAGAGTGACTCGTGATCTAGGGGTGGTTACTAACTCCTGATCCGCTAGTTGGTGACTACAAGTGTTGCCCGACTGCTAGAACCTACCATGGTGTAGTATCTCAATCCGTAGATCATGAGAGTGGATAAGGATTTGTAATATGGAAATCGTGTCAAGCGTAATGCACATATCCATGTGTGAAGTGCATAGCAAAAGCGGTTGAGCATATAGATACGTTAGATGAGTAGGATAATGAAAGTCAAGTCCTCGTTCCCATCTTCAGATGTGATACTCCTACCCTCATTCGTAGTTTGACGAAAGGGTCCTTAACCTGATATCCAAGCCCGAAAGTCCTAGCGGAGAATCCCGACACCCTAACGATCTTCCTCCCATTCATTTTCTTTGTTTTAATTGTTTTATTTTTGTGTGGAGTCTTTGGTTGTGCATTGCTGATTGTGACACCCTCGCATTCTACTTCCATCGTCATTACGACCCCTTTCGTAATCTACCTAATCGACCCTAGGAATCAGTAGGTAGTATAAGCAATGCTTCCCTGTGGATTCGACCCCGAACTCATCAGGAATATATTGCTTTGACACCCTTGCACTTGGGGGGGGTGAGGGTGTGCATTAACCTTTTTGGGGGTGCACATCCTCGACAAAACAACATGCATTTTGCATTCTATACACATAGAAGAGTAGTCTGGAGTGATCCTTTAATCTTTTCAAGAAACATGTCTGGGAGAAGTCAAGGATTAAGAGAAGGATGCATCCAAGCATACTGATCCCTCTTTTCCTTTATCAAATATGGTAGAAGGCAAGATATGGTATGGTACCAGCTTGTCGTGGAATAACTTGTTAGTTCTTAGGTTCAAGACAAAGTTGTTTTGATGATGATCAATATATTATGTTAGTGTGCTAATCAATCTTATATTTTAGTCTCAGTTTATCTTAATGATTATCTGTTGATGAGATAAAGTATAATGCTTGGAAAATGATGCATTAGTTATCTTAAAGACCTCCAAGAGGGTTGGATTGATCAAGCATGGATGAAGTCATGAAGATCATCTAATGTAGCCAAAGCTTGGAGAATGAGGATGGACATCTTGTGGAGCATAGCCAAAGCTTGGATCTTGATGAAGGGAAGCTTATCAAGAGGTGCCAAAGCTTGGAAGATAATGGGGAGCATCAAGGCATCAAGAGCTTGAAGATTAGACTCTAAGAGAAGCAATGTAATCCATGTATTATTTCATTTAATTGCTTTTCTCTTTTTGAGTCATAGGATATTGTAATGTCTTGATAGATGGTCATACTCTCATGTATATGCATATAACCATCTTAGTGAGCCTTAGGATAATTATAGAATCCAACCTAATAAGTTCATCATGTCAATTGACTCAATTGGAGTCTCTGGCTCTCCAACAGGTGACTGTTGTGGCAGAATAGGCGACTGAGTGATTCCGGGCGTATGGCCATCCTTCTACAGCCGACTATTATGCATAGCTTAAGTCATTTATTTATTGACTCTTTCTTGAGCTTTTAGAGTAGGCGACCGATGTTCATTTGACAGGCGTCTGTCTTTTATCATGCACCTGGATATTGTTCTTCAGTCGTCTGTGTACCAAAATGCGTAACTTGTCATTTCTGGGTTTCACTCCAGCTTGTGTGTCAGTCAACTGATATAGAGTGTACAGTCGCCTGTAATTTTTCAGGCGCCTGGACTTTGCTCTTCAGTCTTCTGAATGCACAAGTGCTTAACTTATCTTTTCTCGGCATCTCTCAAGCTTGTGTATCAGTCGACTGATGTTGAGTTTACAGTCGCATGTCATTATTCAGGCACTTGGACTTTGCTTTTCAGTCGTCTGAATGCTAAGTGTGTAAGTTGCATTTTCTCAGCTCCACCCCATCCCATGTGACATTCCCCTGACGAAGTCTTTACAGGAGCATGCACATTATACATGCGCCTGTGTAGTCTTCTACAGTCGCCTGTCCTGTCTCAGATTATAGTCGTTGGGAATTTTATAGCCGTTGATCAATCGACCGCCCATCCTTCAAACAATCGCATGTCTTTGTTGTAAACTGCCAAAATCTAGTCGTTGCAGAATTCTTTCCGTTGGGATTTTGGTTGGTTTTATGGGCTTTTCTTGGCTTACTTTATATAGAAGATGGCTTAGTTCATTTAGAACCCTTGAAAAGATTAGGAAATCATTGAAGATCATTTCATCTCTTCTCTAAGCCACTCCTCCCTCATTCCCTTCATAGAGCTTCAATCTTATGCTATAGCATCTAAGCTCTAGTGAATTTCTCCAAGGGATTTCATTATTGTTCCTTTTCTTGGAGAATATCTTTCTTTTCTTCATTCATATACTCAAGTGAGAAGTGTTAGGATTTATTCCTAGAGAGAAATATAATGACTTATATATATATATATATATATATATATATATATATATATATATATATATATATATATATATATGTTGACTAGGATCCATTCGGATGGATCAAACATGCGGATCCATCCAAGTGGAATTTAAAGCTAGACAATGTAAATTGCAAATCCGACCGTTGGATGCCATCTAACATGTCTAAAATAGCTCCAAACAAAATTTCAACTACTTTGGACATGTTTTGCCCATGCATCAAGTGGTTGCAAAATCGATGTTTTTGAATAGTTATAAAATCGGCTAATTTTGCAACCACTTGATGCATGGGCAAAACATGTCCAAAGTAGTTGAAATTTTTTTTGGAGCTAGTTTAGACATGTTAGATGACATCCAACGGTCGGATTTGCAATTTACATTGTCTAGCTTTAAATTCCACTTGGATGGATCAGCATGTTTGATCCATCCGAATGGATCCTAGTCAACATATATATATATATATATATATATATATATATATATATATATATATATATATATATATATATATATATATATATATATATATACTAGTCATAACCCGTGCCCGCGGGCACGGTTCATTTAAGATTTTCTCTTACGAAATCTTCGTTCCGCAAAAAATTATTTCCGCAACCAAAATTTAAAAGAACAACAAATTAGCATAAAAATATTTAGCGGCACGGGCAGCTTCGACACAGAATAACAAATTCTACTTGGGCACCTTCGACACGGAACAACAAATTCGGCGTGGGTGCCTTCTGCGCGGAATAACAAATTCGACGTAGGCGCCTTCGACACAGAACACCAAATTCAACGCGGGCGCCTTTGGCATGGAACAACAAATTAGCATGGAACAACAAATTCAGCGTGGGCGCCTTCTGCGTGGAACAATAAAATCGACGCGGGCGCCTTCGACACGGAACAACAAAATCTACACGGGCGCCTTTGGTGTGGAACAACAAATTAGCGTAGAACAACACATTCAACACAGACGCATTCGACACAGAACAATAATTAAGCGCAAAAAAATTAGCGTCGGCGCCGTCGGCGCGGGCGCTCGAATGTATGCACAAACTTGTATGTAATTAATGAAATAATTGATAATCAAATGCAAAATAAATAATTAAAATTGTATATATTAAATGAGCCTATAATCGAATGTAAAATAAATAATTAAAATTGTATGTATTAAATGAGCCTTTGATAATCGAATGTAAGCCCATCCAAACAAAACGAAGGCCTTTGGTATGTACAGATGTCAAATTTCAGGTCCAAAAATTAAGTGGGTTAGTTCTCGGCCCTTAGACTATTTGACCAATAACCTTTGAGAGCGGTGACGTCACCATTTGGTGACCACATCTCTATCGTATTCCTCAAATAGCTTTCAGTAAAACTCTCACCCTGCTCCTAATGTCTTAACATGGATCTATCCACACGCGCTCCATTCGTTACTCGAATCCGTAACTGTCATCCCAAAATTCAACGCAAAAATCCTAATCTCAAACGAAATCCAACTTGTTTGAATGAATTGCGATCATTCGTCACTCAACGCTGCCCGGTTGCATGCATGGACGACAAACTGACACCAAAACAAAAGTGCTAACGGCTTCATTATTTTAATTTAAAATTTTATCCCATTTTCTCGTATTCTTTAGGGAAAAATATTCTGTTTGATTCATGTTTCAATTGCTTTTTCTGCCGAGCAATACGTTCGGCTTTCCCATGTTATGAGGTGGGGCCCATTGTTTGTTGGAATGTGGAGCGCTTTCAAAATTTTGAGTTTTCCAACCAAATTGACTTCCCCCAAAACTTTATCAAAACTCATCTCAACCTTCCATTCTTCAAGATCGGTGCAAGATGCATGAACATAACAAATACACATGTTGCTGGCAAAACAAATTTTTTTCCATAAGATCTCCCGATGTTTTTATTGAGCTTATTCTGTATCAACCCATGTTGCCATTATGTTAATCAAGTCATGAGAAGCAAAGTGGTGTGAATTATTCTGCCTAAGAGCAGTTTTTTAATGCACAATGCTTTGTTACTTTAGTTGTTATTTTAGTTGGAGACTGAACAAACTGCAAGCTAAAGGAACGCTTTAATACAATAACTTGTTATGTAGATATTTGTTTGGTTCTCTTTGCAACTAAAAATGAGGAACTCAGCATGCACCTTACTTTGGATCATTGTACTTGTATTTTTTACTCCAAGAATCAAAAATCCATACCATAGCCAAAGCCAGAGGATGAACATTAGTAGAAACATTAAAAATTTCATAATTCATAGTGCCAAATACAATTGCATATAGTTATATACTACAAAGCTAACCATCCATGGCAATTGTGAATACAAAAGCAAATCAACAATACCACGACAACGATCGTAACCCTCTAATAACTAAACAAATGGTACAACAAAAACTAAGTTTCCAAGTACTACAACCTGCAAATGTCTAAAATCCCATCTACAATTAGCCACAAATCCAAACTGAATTGAGAATTATATCCCAATCGATCTCCAACAAAGGGAACTTCTGCAACAGGAATCTCTCCACCTTGTCACATGGCTTCTCCTTAAAATCCAGCCGATAGATCCTTGATGACGTCGAACAATTCACCAATGGAATCCATAGAGCATGACATACTACTGCAAATGCAAATGTAAATGTAAATATAAATCAAAATCAAAAATTTAATGTAAATTAAACAATAACATAGATGCCATACATACACCATCTACCAAATACAACCATCATGTAGGGCATACAACCATCATTTCTTGATACCATGTCTCTCAATGAAAAGCTCCCACCAAAAGTATTTCAGACTCCAATAAGGCACTAAATTATTGGGCACCATCTACCAAATACAGAATTTCTACATTAAATATCCACAGGTGTTATGTTCCATGTTACCTAATTCATACCATCCCCATGAAATTTTGATTGTAGTGCCAACTCGTTGGTGCAGCATTCCTAATTCATGTCATCAAAGTATGGAGACCCAAAACTAAAGGAAAATATGAAATAACTAATTAATTCATAATGTTTTTTTACGTATTAGACTTATTTTCCGGTTTCTGGGATATACACCATTGACTTTACAAATTTGAAGTTTGAATTTCAATTACTTAAATGTAATTAAAACAGCAACCATGTTTCTTTAATTGAAATAGTTTTCTTTTGTATTAAAACTAAGCATCAGCTTGTTGCTTTAGATATATTGAAGACTGTAATAGTTTTATCACAATCCTTATTTGCAGGTCTAAAACGTCTAAAACGTCTATATCTGTGTGTCAACAATTAGCACATGCCAATTATTGAAACAACCCATGTGCGACACCCCAAGCGTACACAACCCTAAATGTCTAAATCCAATAGAATCAAGCTTACTTCATGACATGTATCATTCAACGCACTGATCCCCATCTTCATATCCATGCGACTCCACATATACACAAAATCTGGTAACATGTGCTTAATTAGCTACAGTTCTAATGAAAATATCGAAGACAAAACTTAGTTTGTTGTTTTATAGCTAAATAATAGACATCAAGAATAAAATGATAGGAAGTGACAAATATTCTAATGTTAGATCAAAATAGATCTGAACTATGCAAAGTAAAGTTCATTGTGTTGATTATGTTGACTAATAACTATCCTTATCCCCAATAGTTACATTACAGACGCATGAGCAAAGCTACCCGAAGACCAACTTAGGAATGCAAGTGTCTAACTAAATGAATGCTCCAAGTGAATGCTTAAACAACGACGTCTAACGCACCAACATGCTTGTGACACCGGAAGCAAAGGACCGTTCCATGACGACATCCATCTCAATAGAAGAACATAAAGCATGATCATATCACTATCGATGAACCCTTTTTAACCTCATTTAAAATAAAATGAACACAGTTCATTCTCAATATTGCAAAATCATCAAATGCAACCGTATCATTTTCAATGGGCCTAAATTAAAAAAAACATGAACTTGCTTACCCATCAGCTGGGAAAGACAGTGAACCAGGAGGAGTCTGAGCCTGCAGAATTCAAAGATTAAGAACAGAAAACATGTTAATTATTTGCAGTTAATTAAACGTAGTTCAATTCACATCTCTCAGAAGAGGATTAAATTCAATGTCATCGGTGTCAATAATTAACAATTATGATGTGGTTATCAAAAATCTACCGGTGCATCAACATAGCTTCAACTGTAGGACTCAACATGGCATGCAATGCCCAATAGTGATTCACCTGAGTCAAAGGTTGATGAGAAGCTCCTCTTTCCAGCTCATCATGGCCTTCATCATAAGCTAAAGAGTGACATCATGAGAAAAATAATATTATCATTCCAATTTTCTTAAAATACATTTAGCATACAATGTTCTTTTCAAAGCAGGACAAAAAGGATGGAAAAGCAAAGGAGTGATTACTGCATGTCATCTTTTGACACTTACCCACATAAACATCAACACCCAGAGGCCTCTGATTCATCCAAGGCGAAGGTGCTTGCTGCACATAAAAGGGTAATGTCAAGAGGATTCCGCATCAGGAAACTTTTCGGTCTTTGAAGCAACTTACTGATAACCAATGCACTATTTACCATGTTATCAAGAAGCAAAATTACATAGACCAAAACTATGATACCATGTAAGTACTCGGCCTTCCCACTTAATATTTATTATCATCTCTCGGCCCATAAAATTATGTACACGTAATATATGTGACTTGTAACACCACATTTGCTGATACAGTATAATGTACACTTTTCTATATAAACAGGGGGACTGAAACCTCTCAATTGATGTATGCATCTCTCAGCTCTCACTTGATTGTCAGAGAGCCATCTACACATCCACCCCATGCACCTTAACCCTTCTCTGTAATTTAGATTGAAACAGCGATCCTGAATTGGGGTCTTCCTATCAAGCTTCAGATTTCATTCCTCTTTATCATTACTCTCAGCCAAGTAGAAAGGAAGCAGCGATGAGATGGAAGAAGGAAATAGATGAAAAAGGAATGAACAATGGAACTTATAATTATAACAATATCTAAAATGAAATGTATATGGTTTTATCTTAACTGAAATTACATTCAATAAAATATCAATTCTTCCTCCATATGTTATATATTCCTTTTTTAGCTCTCGGTGCTCTAGATCTATGCATATTATATCTAAAACGCCTAGTCCTATTCATTTAAAAGTTTCTCATGTTAATTTTGAAGGATGCTCTACATGCCCCTACTACACAATCGGCTTATGGAAACTGCGTCGTTGAACAATGGCGGTTAGTCAAATATCTGTGCTTTACATTAAGAGGGCTTAATACCTGTCAGTAATATAACTTCTCTCTTACAAATCAGTTTCACTAAGGTTGGATAAACATATAGTTCTCGCAAGACAAATCTCAGATAACTATTGCCAGATGATGCTCCAATCCAACTAAACCCCTAAATTGCAATGGATCAAACTAGATTCTAATCATATGCTTGCCTAGATACAACAAAATAGTGGCGAAACCGCTAGCAAAACTCTTCGCTATTAAAAAAATATGATAGATACTCGAGTTCCCGTAAAATCAGACGGCCCAGTTGGGGTCTGCGGCAATGGAGTTTGCATAGGTGTCTGTAGCAGAGTCTATTAAAGACATGAAACCAACAATTTTTCGATGAACAAAATCCCTCTTTTCTGGACAAAATTAACAATTTAAGGCTCAGAGAGATCACCAGAGGAAACAACATCTCGGCCGTCAGAGTCTCGTACTCCTCGATCGGCCGCTCGTTCGACACGTTCAGATCGTGAACCTGAGCGGCGGGCCTCACAGGCCTTTGAATCAGCTCCCTCTCGATGTTGCCAGATAAGAATGTGCATAAACATTTCACAGCAAGCTCACTAAGTAACGCAGATAAGAACAACCCTCAGATTCCAGAAATCAGCGAGAAGAACCCATACCTTTAGATCTTCGCGGCAAGCAAGAACGTGTGCCCATGCTGATTTGGGGAAGAGCAAGAACCCATGTGAGAATCCGTACCTTAAGATCCTTATCTTCACCTTGCTGCTTTGGGGAAGACCCGTGCTGATTTGGGGAAGAGCAAGAACTGCGAGAATTAAACACCCGTCCAGAAATGAGTAAGAACCCTTGCGAGAAAAATTTACAGAACAAAAATTTCGAGAATCTGTACCTTCAGATTGCTGCTTTGGGGAGGATTGATGCTTTTTGCGAGAAGACAAAGCAGGTGGTCTCTCTTCTTCTCCTTGCAAGAAATGACGTTGGAGAAATGATTTTGCGGAAGAGCCAGAGGAGTTTTGGGAAACTCTTCTCCAAAAAGGCCTATTGCTCTTCCCAAAAAGCCTGTTGCTATTCCCGAGTTAATTTCTGAGTTAAAATGATTTAAGGCTGGTGATCTCTTCAAAGAAGCTTGTTGCTATCACATGAGACCCACAAATATAAAAATATGTGTTAAAATACAAACCCTCCATCTCAAAGCTTCATCTAAACCGTTCATTCCCCAAGAATTAATCCTGACCCTCTTTCTATCAACCCCTTTGTCCTAGTCAGCTTGTCCTAGTCAGCCCTAGGATTCAAAAATCGCTGTCAAATGTATAATAGATATATATATATATATATATATATATATATGGATTAATGGGTATCATATGCCGTGTTATATGAGAGGGTGTCTCATATGCCCTCTCACATGAACGGAGGCTCAAACGGTGTCGGATTGAGCTGAAATTTTGTGGGGAGCTTCCTAACACGTATATCTAACTACTGCAAAAAAAAATTTCAAAAACAAATACTTTTAGGTCGTCCAAAATGCAGACAGCGCTGGAAAAATTTCCAGCGCTGTCAGCTCTTCTCCATTTTTCACTATATATATATATATATATGGATTAATGGGTATCATATGCCATATGAGAGGGTGTCTCATATGCCCTCTCACATAAAAGGTGCCAAGTACAACAAGTACAAGCCCATGTGGGCTTATACTTGCCGCCTTTATGTAAGAGGGCATATGAGACACCCTCTCATATGGCGTATGATACCCATTACTCTCATATCTATTATACATTTGACAGCGATTTTTGAATCCTAGGGCTGACTAGGACAAGCTGACTAGGATAAACTGGTTGATAAAAGACGGCCAGGATTTAATCTTGGATGATGAACGGTTAGGATTAAACTTAGAGATCAAGGGTTTGTATTTTTAAACATACTTTTGATAGCAACATACTTTTTTTAAGAAAGAGCAGCAGTCTCAAAATTTAAATCGTTTTCGGGGATAGCAACAGGTTTTTTGGGTAAGAGCAAGAGACATTTTCGCCTGAGCCCTTTCATTTCCCCAAAGCAGCTCTTTCATTTCCCAAAACAGCAAGAGGAATCATCTCCCCAAATCATCTCCCCTACGCAAAAAATCTCGCCTTGCAGCTCTTTCATCTCGCAAAAAATCCCCAAAGCAAAAAATCATCGCAAAAATCCCCAACGCAAAATTCTGAAGCTCTTTCAGCTCACTAGGGATCTACTAGCAAATGTATAATAGATCTGAGGGTACATAGCAAGATCATCGCAAAAATCAACTGGCAAAATCATCGCAAGATCTGAGGGTACGTAGCAAGATCATCGCAAAAATCCCCAAAACGGCATTCTTCTCGCAAGATCTGAGGGTGTTTATTGTGTTTGCAGGAATCTACTGGCGGCAAGATCAATTTTTCTCGCCTATTTCTGGAATCTAAAGGTGTTGATTTCTTTTTTATTTTGAGAATGAATTTTGGGGATTTATGAAGGTGTTTTAATTCGTTTTTATTTAATCCTTTGTTCTGTAATTAGCTTCTTCATTGACATCATATTTGTGTCCCCTCCGTGATCTTCCATGTGTTGTAGCCATGGATCAGTCTCCCACGTCATTTTGTGTGATCATCCGTAGCCATGGATCAGTCTCCCTCCGTGATCTTCCGTATTGATCCACTATTTTGATCAATCTAAATTCATTATTACTATTCATTATTGAAAATCTAAATTCACTAATATTTGGAGATGAATTGAAACATTGGTCATTTAGAAAAATGTGAGTCACACGAAAATGTATGATGATCACACAAAAATGTGAGTTTATACCTGTCATTTTAAATAAAAATGATAAAAACAGTTTTTTTAATTAATCAACTTAAAAGATAAACATGATAAAAATGTTAGTGTTCTGAACCTAAAAGACCAACCAGTGTCTTATAATCATCCAAACAGATATGCCAACAAAAAAAAGTAAACAGGGATATCAAATAAATTTCTTTTTAAAAAAGTTAAAAATGAAAGATTTGAATCATGTGCTAAAATCAGGCCGGCTTCCTCTGCTCAGTCCAAATGCAATGTTTACTTTGGGTTACATGCATCTCTACTTTCTATGTTCAGACTCAGAGTTTTTGATATGGAAACTGCCATGTCTTTATGAATTTCTGGATTTATGGAGATCATATGTTCTAGAAAACACATGCCATTGTTGCACATTTGCATGTAGAAAGTAGAATTTATGAAAGAATTTCTATGTTCATCTGCATTTCTTTTTTTTGATATGGAAACTGCCATGTGTTTCTGGATTAATCTGTAACTGCCATGTGTTTATGAATTTTCCTGTAACTTCATCATTCAGATATGTTTGCCAGGATATTAATAAAAACAAATCTCTCTAGCATAAATGCAATTTCATGAAAGAGAGAAATTGAAGAGGAGACTATAGCCTAAAGGATGTTCCTAATTTCATCAAAGTGAATACATAAAAATTAATAAATTGTTATAACATCGAAGTTTTCCAGAACAAGCGTACCACCACGACCATATCAACATTTTTTTACTAAAGAACGATACCACCCAGTGTGAGCTATATGGCATCATATGCATATTTACTTTGAGATAGACAAGTATTCTTTCGTTGCTACATCTTTTAATTAAAATCTTATCTACTATTATGTTTAATATGTTATGAATTAATCATTATTGTTTATATCCTTTAGTTATTGTTACTATTTTTCCATGTCAACATCCTCAATATTACATGCTTAAGACTGTCATATCTTGATTTATAGGATATTATGATGTATGCGAATTCATTAGGAGGCTCGGCGACAGTTGGTGATAAATTTTAATCTGATTTAATCAATTTTGTTCTTATCTCAACATAAATTTTGATCTTAAATTTTGAATTATTTTGATCAATCAACGAGAAGAAACATGTGAAGAAGGAGAAGAAACAGGTGACCTTAAATTTTGAATTATTTTGATATTTGCATTTTGATCTTAAACATTTAATTTTGCTTTTCGGATTCCTAAGATCTTAAAGTTTATTTTAATTACTCCAGGCATGAGCAACCCCATTGGGCTGAAGTCTTCAGCGAGCAATTCCATAAGTCATGTGTCTTTATCCTCTGGAATGAACCTCTCATCAGATTGCAGGTTTTGATTAATACAATTATTTTGTTCACTGGGATGAATTGCAGTTCGTTCCTTTAGGATGAAGACTGCATTTCAACAAGTAATTCCATAAGTCTTCAGCGAACAAACCCATTGGGATGAACGATGAAGTCTTCAGCATGTAAAAGTAATTATTTTAATTACTCTAGGGATGCAGACTGCAGTTTAGATCACCACCAATTCTGGTATGTCAGCTCACCTCTCAGCAGTTTTGATTTGTTTTCTTTAAACTGATATTGGGATTTTGTAGGGATGATATTGTGAAGAGTACACAACTTCTCAGAATCATTTTCCCTATTAAAAACTTCTCAAGATTGTTAAAATATCATTTTGTCTCCAAAAATGTAATGTTAAAAATAGAATTAAATCTCTGATATTGTTACTTGGGTTGCATAAGGTTATAAATACAGAAGATGTTTGTGGATAGTGATGGTGGTGATAAAGATAAGGATGGGTTTTGCATAGTTTAAATTGATGTTTTAAGAAAGCTGATGTATATGTATTTGGGTTGTTATTGATAGAGCTCATAAGTGGTCCAAATGCTATTGATATAATAAGGCATGAGAAGCTATATTAACAAGCTTATGCATTCTTTTTCCAGTAACAATGATGAATCATCCATTCAACATTTCCATGGTTTATTTAGCTAATATGCATGGTTATGCCTGTATTATAATTATTTTTTGTTGTGTTATCTTCTCATGCACCTACCAATGCCTACCCATGGGTTATGTATTTTTCTTTCCCTTATTTTAATAATGATTTTGTTGATATTGCTTATCTTTACATTGGCATCAATGTATTGCTTATCTTCAACATTTCCATATCTTAAAGACCTTATGCATTCTTTAACCAATCTCTTTTCATGGATTATTTCATTTATTCTAGCCTATTAACAAGCTTATAATCAAACTGTTCTGATGTAGTGCATGATCTAAAAATTTTTTATCTGTTATTATTATCATCAATCTTTTTATCTGTTATTATTATCATATTTAAGCAATGTCCAAAAATTTGTTTGTTCATGGTTCATTTTCTGTTTGTGAATTAACTATGTTATGTGAGAGAGCAATGTCCAGTGCTAAAGAAAAACAAATGTTGAGCAATAACTTCCGCAAATTTTTGACATCAAGCCTGCTCAGTTGTAAATTAACAGAAAGAAGAATGTTCTTTATGATTTGTAAAGCTACTTTTTGACAGTTTTGATATTGCCATTGCCATTTTTTGGATTTTTTAAGTGTTCCTAATCGAAAGTATCATCTGACACTTTGTGTGTGGCCATTATGAGAGTTGAATTCATGCTGCCTATTCCTAAACAAGAATACATGATTGCATAAGGACAACTTTGATAACTTCATCTTTTACAGGAAACTGTCTTCAAATTTTTGGATTGTGTTCAACTAATTGGATGAAATATGATAATTTTGGAAGTGTTGAATACTGTGGAACAGTGTTCAACTATTTTTTGGACTGTGTTCAACTAATTTTTTGGACTGTGGAATACTTTGACAAAAAATTAATAGTTAGCATGGCAGGACAAAAAGTTCATATGTGGCAATTGGTTAGTGAGGTTCTTTCTCTTTGATCTGGATCTAAGTAAATAATTAAAAAATGTTTTTCCCAGGTTGTTTGATGTTAAATTTTCACATGCGGTCCTATGATTGATTCAGCAGCTGAAATGATTTGTGAGCCATCGTAATTTGATCTAAAGTTGGAGACATGGCTCTTAAGCAAACTTATCTTATTTTCGGGTCAGGATCACTGTTTTAAGTGATATGAAATAAAATGGGTTGTTTGTTTATATAAGATGGATATTTTCTGTAACAAGTGTATCTTGGATTTGATCAATAGCTGAAAGGATCTTGAGTGGTTTCATTTTTTGGAGGTCTGATAATATGGATAATATGTGCTGTTTAAAATTTGATCTTAAACTAGAGATAGCCACATATGATTTGTCTATTAAGTTTTACCGTCCTTTCATCAGTTGTCGACATGATAGTTTATTTTAGAATTTGTTGCGAGTTGATACATGATTTTTCTGTTAGAGTATGGACAGACATTTTAGCAATAATAGCACACAATTTTCATTTCTTTTCTGTGTGAATTGTTTTAAGATGCAATCCATCTGTGATTTCTATGGTCCGTGTATTTGAGATTAGCCTGTAGTCAAACAGCTCAAGCATTCACGCACTATTAGATCTAGGAGTGTTTACTATATGAAGTCTATAGATTAAACTAAGATGGGATACTTTGTATTTGCATTTATCTGGGTGTATGCACATTTTTGTGATTGACAAAGAAATGCTTAATATACCGCGATGACTATTTCAACCCATTTATTTGTCCCTCTTGCATCTTTTAGGATCCACATTGAAAGCTCTAACCTTTTCAATCGAGTGCATGACGAGGTAAATGTTTGGGCAAATAAAGGGATGAAATGGATTGAGGAAGTGCAGAGCGAAGCGCCACTAGAAAGTTATTGCGACAACATCCAAGGTATTACGAACTAAGGAATCAACCGCCTGTTAAATAGATTTTATTTTGTTCTAAAGAGCATGTATATTCACTGCTGTTATTCTTTTTGTTTAAGAAAATTGTTGATGTTGTCCTAAATTATTGATGTTGATGCAGAGATGTGGTGGGTCAAGTGCGCCTCTTTTGTGGTAGCAATTCTGCTGCAACCAGAATTTGGAAGAAACTGAGAATGTTGTGCTTTTAATTGGACAGTAACTGTTCATTTGTAGATCATGATCATTGTGTTATTATTGGTTAGTACTTAAAAATAAGCTTAATGCTAAAATGGTTTTAGCTTTGAATGGTCTTAATACCAATCATATGTTTGACTGTTTCTGCATTGTGCATGCATTCAATATATATGGCAGTCTTTAACTCACAATGTACATGTCCAATGCACTCATTTGGATTTTGTGGTTTGGTGGACTATTTGGAGATAAATAGTATGTGTCTATGAATGTTCAGACTGAATGGGAGTTATCTGTTATGTCATGTATCTGGATTGTGGACTCAAAGAAATAATTGAATCTGTTATAATATTAAGGCATGAAAGATTACTATTAACTCCTATGTGTATTGTTGGTTTGGTCATGTCTTTAAAGCTCATGTAGAAGTATATAGCTGCATGAAAACATAAGGGGGTTTCTGGAAACGTGTGATGATATATGCAGATGGTTAAGGTGACATGAACTTAGAGGAGCTGGATGTTGAAGAGGATGGCCAGGGTGAAGCAATCGACGTGGTCATGATTGCAAGTATTGCTAACCAAGACGATACTGTGAGGACAACTTATGGTTCAACACATGTTATGTGAAAAGTTACACAGTTCAATTGAGAGAACAGACAGAAGAAGATGGTGTTAAAGTTATAATTTTAGACCGACTATTATTTTTATGCCTTGATAAACATCCATGTATATATTCTTTTCAAATCAATGAAATATGATGGGGTTTTCGAGCACTAGCTCCCCTCTTTCCTCTCAAAATTTCAATAGTGTTAAGAGGATTGAAGAGAATTAACCATGGCAAATAGCCATGGTACTTTATTTATAGTGATCTCATGATGAGTTAGGAGTCCAAGGGACTCCCCACTAACTTAGTGGGGAGTAATGGTGAGATGTTGAGGGGGGAGGCCAATGGCCTCCCTTAACTCACAACACTCCCCCTCATCTCTCCATTACATTGGGTTAAGCATATGAATACTTCAGGATTCGTTATGCTAATGGGGTGGATACTTCTGGATCCAGAGCCACTGTGGTTGCCTCGTTAAAACCATAGCTGTGGAAAACCCAGTGGGAAAAACCAGCAGCTTAAGGGAAAAGAGTACAACTATCGAGGGACTCCCCCTGATCTGTACAAGCTTCAGGCTTACAGATCTCCTATGTATCTATACAATCATCTCTTATTCGTCTATACATTCATCATGTTCTGAAAGAAAATACAATCATCACTCATCTTAAACAAGTTTCACTCATCTAGCGGCTATAGTAAAGCAGTAGCGTTATAGAGTGGAATGCTATTCGAAGTTGGTAGATGACGCCACTAAAGTATTCATTGAATTAGTCTTCAGTGTGTCTGCAAGGTACTGCTGGACCTGGCTGAGCGTTTTCAATACTTGCTTCTTGGATGATGAGCTTCTCAGAAGATGTAGCCATTGGAGGATGATGTGTAGATATTTAGGAGGTGGCCGGCCTATTGTGTTTTAGTCATCGCGATGATCTTTAAACCTGCATATGCGATATATATTCCTTGACCCTTGGAAGTTGCGTAGAAGCAGCTTATCCTTGGTCTAGTGTTGCTCTCCAGGACAACACTTATCTGGTTAACAACTTTACTGGAGACGTTCTATCAAAGATACGTGCAGTTGGCCAGATAAAGAAGTGTAACAAGTACACTAGAGCTAGGCTCTTCGGGACCTAGGATGTCATCCCCCTCTTCCAGCTACTGGAAGGTGTCATAAATAAGCATCCATTTTTAATAAGATGCAAGTGGACATCATTCTTCATAAACTCCAGGTGTATGAAGGATATTAAAGGGTTCCACCACGAAGGTGTTAAATATATAAACCGAGATAATACCTTGTTATACCTAGGTTTTTCATTTCCAATGTATGCTTAAAGCTATCTGATATCTAAATGGTCTCTGCAGGAGATCCTATTAGCTTTAAGTCGACCATATATACGGCGAATATCACAAATTCTGTCAACGATCTTTTGAAAAAGATACACAGGCAGAATATTGCTTAAGATCAACTAATGATCTATGTAGCCTTTACGGAAAAGACGTTTCTACGTCTCTCTTTCATCTCTGGGGGTAGAGTATACCCTTCTGGAAGTTTTATATAGATCTATATATCTATATTACCGTATATATATGCAGTCACAACGTCCATGAGCTGCATGTATTGGCTTTTTCAGAGAAGTGTAGGCATAGTAGGAAAATGATCACATTTCCTTCATTTCAATTTCTTTATGAAATCCAACTTATATTCCACAGGTTTTATACATTCAGGTGTATGGACTACTGGTCCAAAGACTTTGCTTTTCAAGAGTGAGTCCAGCTCTACTCTTATTGCCTCGTCCCACTTTGGCCAATCTATGCGTTTACGCTATAGAAAAGTGGGTAGACGTCATCGTCGTATTCAGCGACGTGAACGGCAATAGCGAAAGCAAAACCGTCGTCGACGACTGTGTTATATCTGTCCAGTACCTCTTCAGTACGTACGTAATATAATGATGTTTCTCCTGTTGTTTCCTCTGCAGGGGAAATTAGGAGGGGAGAGGTTGCTGGTCTGAGCTCAGCATCCTGTGGTTAGATCATTTTGATATATCCAGGAATCTTCCTATTTTGAGGAATTTTATATTTTGAACCTGGCAGGCGTCCTCTTTTAAATTGATGTACAACCAATTCTGCTGCCGGTGGATTGCATCCAGATTTAGAAATGTCAATCCTAGCTGGCATGTTGGCAACAGGGACGTGTGAACGAACAATCTTCTGGTTGTCCGCAATTTTATCCGGCAATTGATGTACTTTAGTCTGAATGTGAAGGATCTTCTGGATCTCAACTTCACACAGAAAAAGTATGCGGATCATAACGAGATGAGGAATTTTGTTTCCCATGATATGGTCTCAGAAGCTTCAGGCTTCTTTAGATTGCGTGCCTATTTCAATAAGATTTTGCTCATCAAATTCACATTTATCAAGACTTGGTGGTAAACCATAAGCACGCAGCATCAGCAATAAGATACGGCAACAAGTGGGCCGTATCGTGATAAGCGATGCGGAATGCAGTGTAATGGTCCCTAAACATCAACAGGCAACTGCGATTTTACAATGGACATGAAATCCATTGGAGTCTCTTTACCAGAGACTCTGCTAACCCGTTATGAGGTTGAACATGCTGCAGGATGTTCAATTGTAATGCCAGTTGCTTGGTAGAAGTCTTGAATGATATGTGTAGTAAATTCACCCACATTATAAGATTTTGAGAAAGCTAGGTTGCTAGTGAATATAAAGGCACACATAAGACCATCTAGTAGATGCATATATCGGTACAGTAATGAAGTACCGAAAATGGGCCATTTGCTGGGTGAATAGGCCCGAAAAAGGTCACCATGTATTCTCTCAATGAAGCCAGGAGACTCTAAACCCACTTTCAGGAGGGAAGGTCTCTCAATTAGTTTTCCCTTATGCCAAAGGAGGACAAGGAAACTCAACCTTTTAAAGAATCTTCAGGTTCTCCAATGGATTCATTTGATGATGCGTCCATCATCGCTGATCCAGGATGACCAAGTCCATTTTGCCAGAGTTAAAAACTATGGCAAAGAAAGGCACTTCTGGTGCTCAGTCAAGTTGGCTTTCTATAGGATGAATATCTGTTATTATAGGGGCCCGACGGGGGTCCAATGAATTCGTAAGTAGATGGTCTTCTGGCCATTCTCTTGACGAGTTACATATTGATATTCAATATATATTATCCACAATTTTCAAGATATTTTCTTTAAAAGAAATGTCCTTGAAAATTGGAGATTTCCTATATGTTTAAGAGGAGAATTTGCATCTTATAGTCTCGTTGTATGTGGGAGCAATATCAATGCTACACCAGTGCAACGAGGCACTGTCCACAATATTCCATACTTCATCTATAACTAAAACGAAATTTTATTTAAGTCAATGAAAAAGACATTTGAAATAAAAGTTCGTATTTAAGCAAATTAAAGATGAAGCAACATTGAATTTTGAATGCATAGATAAAAGATGAAGCGTAATCGAGCAGGTCGTCGTTCTCGAAGTCTTTTGCAGTGAACATCATTGGTGGCTGAACAGCCGCCAAGTTTGTTTCAGGCAGAGACTTCTGGCTCGCCTGATATAGTTCCTGGAGGTGGCGAGGAGTGCGGCAGATTCTGGACCAATGGCCAGTCATGCCACATCTATGACATTTATCCTCCCAGTTCTTCTTCGGAAGTGACACTTGGTCAGTGTTCTTTTGCTTCCATATGAAGTTACTCTTTCCTGTATTGTTGTTGTTGGACGGGGGTGCTGCTCCTTGTCCATTCTTCATCACAGATTTCCCTTTGTTATTATTAGCCTTCTTCTTGTTTTTCCACTTCTGGGGAGAAACATGGTGGGCTTCAGGGATAGGTGCAGTGCCAGCTGGACGTAAATTATGAGTGGCTAGCAGTAAATCTCGATTCTGTTCTGTCCTAAGTAGGTATGAGATCAGATCAGAGAATTTCGTGAAGTTGCGTTCACGATACTGCTGCATGATGATTGCATCTTTCTCGTGAAACGAGGTAAATGTCTTTTCCAACATGCGTTGTTCTGTCACTTCTACACCGCACAACTTCAGGCGTGAGGTGATATTATGAAGTGCAGAATTATACTCAGCGACGGACTTATAGTCCTGAAGTCTGAGGTTTTCCCACTCATAACTGGCAAGCGGTAATATTACATCAATTTGATGTTTATACCGTGCCTCCAGTGCTGTCCACAGCTCCATTGGGTCCTCTACCGTTAGGTATTCGGCCTTTAAGGTCCGATCTATATGTCTCCTCATATAGATAATGGCTTTCGCCTTATCCACATCAGAGACAATGGTAGGAGTTCTGTTAGATGATTGTGCCGCTTCTGGGGCCTTACTAGCAGAAGCATCGGCCACTGCTGGGACCAATAAAGGAGCCAAAATTGAGCCAAGGAGGGCCATCGAACGCAAGTGGAACTTCAGGTCCACTCGCCAACTCAGGTAATTATTTCCTGCAGCATCAAGAACTTCGAAATCGACGCTTGCCAATTTTGCCATTTTATCTACGCAATTTAAAATAAGCATGAATTAATTAAAATTGAAATTCACGCATTAAAAATAAAATAAGTAAAATGTGGGGATCGGCCAGATACCCAAAAGAATACAAAGTCCAAAGTCCGAATATACAGTCCATAAAGAAGAGAAAAGTACAATTTGGAAACCCAGAATGGGTCCCTATAATATCCAATTTTCGTCTCCGTCTTCATTTGTCGGTACACCAGTCTTTGGCATTAATACATTTATTCCTCACTTACAAATTCGCTCAAAAAGAAAATAAAATTGCAAGGAATTTAAAAAGGGTATCAAATTGGCCAATCCCAAAAATCACATTTTAGCTTATATAAACATCCACGCAATTTATAAATTCTACAGGCATAAGAGAAACAACCACGCAGGCATATAACTCAGGCATATATAATATGGAAAAAGAGACTATAAAATATAATAATCTCTCGGACCACGGGAAGACGTCATACACCGTTAGGTTAGTTGACTAACGGCAGAGCGGTCACAGGATCCTTAAGATAATTATATTTTGAAAAAATCCTAATATTCCATAAATAATTAATAATGCATGAGTGATGTGTAACATAATTTTAGCAATATGATAAAATGGGCGTCAGGCCCAAAACAAGTAATTAAAATAAATTAATATTTTGATTGGGGCTGCAGGCCCTATTAGTAAAATATTAATCATTTTAATAAGCAATTTTATTCAATGGGCTTCAAGCCCAATAAGCCAAAATTAATAATTAATCTCAATGGGGCTGCTGGCCCATAAAACTTATATGCATTGTTATACAATGGGCTTCAGGCCCTAATTAGAACACAAAAATAAATATTATTCTAATATGGGATGTAGACCCATAAGCAAAATGAAAAACATATTAATTAGCAATTTAAATTATCTGGGCTGCTGGCCCAAATAAACAGACAAATTAAATTATTATTCTAATTTGGGTTGAATGCCCATAAACAAAATAAAAATCATTTTAATTGTAATTGTTATGTAATAGGCTTCAGGCCCAAAAAACAGCATTTGCTATTAGAAATATGCACATGTCATTCATTATCCCAACTTATATCAAACGTGGGATATTTCTAATAGCAAACGTGTTAACCTCTGTTGCCGTCATAATACTTTGGGATTTTGGCACATAACTCATTATGTATAATTTTAAAATGGCTCTCACAATGGGAAGTAAATAAAAAACATTCATGATCTCATCAAAGACCTTCCTCCCATCCGTCATAAACTTGAATTTATGTAAATATGATACTTTAATAAATTGATTGCTTAGAATCTATATGCTTTTACAAGGGGAGCCTGCTAATTCAGCTCTTTGAAAATCATAACAAATCAGGTTATTAACAAAGAGATCAGGAGACTAATGACTTGGTATGCCAGAACACCTCGATGGATCAGGTCAAGTTTTACCACTTCCCCACGTTGATGCAATGGCCACATAACTTAAACTCGAATAAGTAATTTAGCACTGAAATGTAACTTGATGTATTTAATTGATAGATTTAGGGACTAGGATAGTCTCCAATGGCTTGCGGTTAAGCAGTGCTGCTCTAAACTAGCAGAAGCATAGAAAAGAGCAAGAACAACAATAGTGATGTGTGACTGAGGAAACGACCAGAATTCATCCATTTGTTATGATGATTCCAAGCCGTTTAAAACATGCTGAAATTATCCCTTCTCTGTTGAAAGGGAAGCTAAATAAGGTCTCTCTAAGTGTTGTGTATAATATAATGGCACACCATGAAATTGCTGTAAGTTTCATGCAAAAATCCATGGTCGTGCTTGTAATTGAATTGAGTCTCACATTTGTCCCATGGACTAATGTCTTAAAGGCAATATGGGTTTGTTGTTGTTTTTTTAAAGTTTGATATTAATCATAACATAGCAGATTTAAACAAGCCTAAAGAAAGGCTGTGTAAAATCATAGCAAAATATTTATTTGCAATTATCTACGGGATCGATAAGTTTTACCTCTAAATCGAAGATCTAGGGACGATCGTAATAAGAAAAGATCCGTAGAAAGAAAAGTCCACGCTCCTAATACGCCAAAAAGGATCGCTGCAACGGTTCGCCGCAACAATAGATTCCTTCGCGCGTAGGGGTTTAATTTTTGAGAGGAGACGAGATGAAAAGCTCAAGAGATGAGAGCTTTACGTGCTGATAACGTGTTAAGAGGATTGAAGAGAATTAACCATGGCAAATAGCCATGGTACTTTATTTATAGTGATCTCATGATGAGTTAGGAGTCCAAGGGACTCCCCACTAACTTAGTGGGAGTAATGGTGAGATGTTGAGGGGGGAGGCCAATGGCCTCCCTTAACTCACAACAAATAGCATTCTCTACGATTTCCACCCGTTTTTGGTATTCAATTAGGTAAAAAATTTATGACTTTTTCCTATGACTTTTTCCAAGAATTTTCTCTAAACAAAAAGAATTGGGTAAGGTGCAGGCCGAGTTCCTCATTTTTAGTTAAAAAGTAAACCCCACTGTCAAACAAATCTCTACACAACAAGTTGTCGTATTGAATGTATCCTTTAACTTGCAGTTTGTTCAATCTCCATCTAAAGTAACAAAGCATTGGGTAAAAATTAACTGCTCTTGGGTAAAATAATTCACACCACTTTGCTTCTCTTGCCTTGATTAACATGATGTCACCATGTGCTGACACAGAATAAGCTCAATAGAAGCATTGGGAGATCTCATGGAATATTTTTTGATTTGCCAGCAACATGTGTATCTGCTGCATTCATGCATCTTGCGGGGTGGATATTAACTCCTTGCTCGAGGCCAGGAAATGCGAAGACAGAATACAAAGAACTAAAATTTTGGAGTGAACTAAAATTTTAAATTTTGGGGGCAGAACTCAAATATTTGGGGAATTAAAATTTAAAAGTTTGGGAGAATGACTTTTTGGGGAAACTAAAATTTTAACTTTAAGGGGAACTAGATCCAGTGGCAACCAAATTTTTTGGGAAGTTAAAATTTTTGGGTAACTAAATTTTAGGTTGAATATGCTTAAAATTTTAAGTGGAAGTAAATCTAGATGTCACCAAGCACCGAAGGCGCCCAGTGCCGAATTTTTTTACCCTTTTTGTTGTTCCGCATCGAAGTTGTCCACGTTGAATTTGTTGTTTCGTATCGAAGGTGCCTGCATCGAATTTGTTGTTCTACACCTGATTTGTTGTTCCGCGCCGAAGGCGCCCACGTCGAATTTGTTATTCCGCGTCGAAGGCACTCACGCTGAATTTGTTGTTTCGTGTCGAAGGCTCATGCGTTGAATTTATTGTTCCACGTCGAAGTCCGTGCCGCTAAATATTTTTACGCTAATTTGTCGTTATTTTAAATTTCGTGGGGGAAAATCTTAAATGAATCGTGGAATAGCAGAGTACAATTAATGCATTTGATCAAAAAATTTAAATGAGGATTATTTTAAACGCGCCGAAGGCGCCCGCTAAATTTTTTAAACTAATTTGTTGTTCCGCGTCGAAGGCGCCCATCGGCGCCCGCTAAATTTTTTAAACTAATTTGTTGTTCCGCGCCGAAGGCGCCCATTAAATGTTTTTACACTAATTTATTGTTCCGCGCCAAATTTTTTGTTTCACGCCGAATGCGTCCATGTCGCTAAATATTTTTTAGCAAATTTGTTGTTCCTCGCAATTTTGACCGTGAAAATAATTTTTTGGGGAACAAATATTTTGCGGGGGAAAATCTTAATTGAACCGTGCCCGCGGGCACGTGTTATGACTAGTATATATATATATATAATGACTATTTGATTTTAAAAATTAATAGTCCATTGATTAATAATATAATGACTATTTGATTATAATATAATTCTAAGCTCTAGTCCATTTGATTAAAAAAATAAATATAATGACTTATATAAAACAATGTTGACTTCCAAAATTCATATAAAATAATCCATTGCTCAAATAATTCTCAAAGGTTGACAATATGATCACAATAATAGCAGGAGCATATGAAAAATAGTAAGAAACCAATAAGGACGATAAAAATCGTATTTTGTGCCAAGAATGAGAGTAAGCTCCTAAAATGACATGAAATGAAAATATACCCAAAAAGAGCAAGTTTAAGCCTAATATTTAACACAAAATGGGAGTAGTTAGGGGGTATAAATATACACTTTTCACTCCGAATCAACCTTTCACCTCCCACGGTCGGAGAATGCTTGCGCCGACGCCCTATCGAAACTGACCTCCCCCTCTCCCAAGGAGTTAGGTCGCACCATCTACGTGGAGAACCTTCAGTTCCCTAGTACAAAGGAGAAGAAAGTCATGGCCATCGACAAGGATCCCACTTGGATGGACCCGATTGTTCGATATCTATCCATGGGAGAAGTTCCGTCAGACCTAGACGAGCGTCGGTCCCTGTAGCGAAGGGCACTCCGGTACGTGATCCATGAAGGGGCGTTGTATAAAAGACGCTGGACGAAGACGGACGTCCTTCCCTAACTCAAGTGCCTCGGACCTCAGGAGGCCAACTACATCCTCCGGAAGGTGCACAATGGGATCTGCGGGAATCACCACAGGGGCAAGACGATCGCCCAGAAAATCTTGAGGCAAGAGTATTACTGGCCAACCTTGGTCAACGACACTACTGAATAAGTCCAAAGGTGCCAGGAATGTCAGAGGTTCGCCAAACTCGGCTCATCCCCCCGTCGGAGCTCGTTCCGATAGTCAGTCCCGTACCTTTTGCGAAATGGGGACTCGACATCCTCGGGCCTTTCACTTCCGGACGGGGGTAGAGGAAGTACTTGATCGTGGCAGTGGAATACTTTACCAAGTGGATTGAGGCGGAACCCCTTGCCTCCATCACTTGGAAGAAGGCGAAGAGCTTCGTGTGGAACTTCATCATCTCCAGGTTTGCGATTCCCAGAGCCATCGTCACGAACAATGGGAAGCAATTTGACTCTGCAGGGTTCAAAGACTTCTACGCGGAATGGAAGATCAAACTTCTTTTTCGCTTTGGTGGCCCACCCTCAGACCAATGGGATGGCAGAGGCCGCCAATAAATGCATCATTGAGCCCCTCCGTAAGAAAGTGGCAGATGCTGAAGGGAATTGACTGGAGGAACTCCCAGGGATACTTTGGTCACACCAGACAACTCACAAGCAAGCCACGGGTGAAACCCCTTTCATGCTCTCATATGGCACCGAGGCGGTGGTGCCTGTCGAGGTGGGCGAGGAATCCCTCCGCATAAAGCACTTCGATGAGGAGAGGAACTCGGAAGTCTTGGAGCTCGGTCTAGAGCTCATGGATGAGTGACGCGAGCAGGCCTTGGCCACTATCATCCGACAGAAACAGAAGGTGGCTCGTTAATACAATTCCCAGGTTAGGGGAAGGAGCTTCCGCCAAGGGGATCTGGTCCTCAGAAAGGTGGCCTTCAGCCCAGAGATTGCCCGCAAAGGGAAGCTGGCGGCTAAGTGGGAAGGCCTTTACAAGGTCACCGAAGTCCTCGGACCCGCAACCTACCGGCTAGCTAATTTGGAAGGAAAGGTCCTGACTCACACCTGGAATGCCGAGCACCTGCACAAGTACTATCAGTGAGATCGTCCGCAAATATATCTCCTCATTCCCTTTATCCAAATGAGTGCGTTTAAAAAAAAGAAGGAACAAATCTTCTTGCCTTTATTCGCTTGATAGACTCTCTCGGGATGAGGGAAACCTCATGAGTTGAACGTCTCGACGGTAAACTACAAGACTGGGGAACAAACCCCCCAGCGGGTTGGCCGCACAGCCAGCTGGTAGGTTGGGGGTAACTCCCCCGGCCAGCCAGTTAGGAGGATCGATCGTAAGGCTGGGGGCAACTCCCCCAGCAGGTCGGTCCGTCGTCCAGTCGTGAGATTGGGGGTAGCTCTCCCAGCAGGCTGAACGACACGAACCAACCATAAGGCTGGGGGCAACTCCCCCAGCGGGTCGGTTAACTGGCCGACCGTAAGGCTGGGGGCAACTCCCCCAGCGGGTCGGTCATGGGATCGACCGTAAGGCTGGGGGCAGCTCCCCCAGCGGGTCGATCATGGGGTCGACCGTAAGGCTGGGTCAACTCCCCCAGTGGGTGGGCCTGACGATCAGTTGTAAGACTAGGGGTCGCACCCCTAGCTGACTGACCGAACCAACCGACTGTAAGGCTGGGGGCAACTCCCCCTGCATGTCGGCGTATCGATCGACCGTAAGCCTGGGGGATAGCTCCCCCCAACTGGCCGACCAACCCAACCCACCATAAGGCTGGGGGAAACTCCCCCAGCAGGCGGGCCATATCACCTGCAGGACCCGAAACGGGACACTCCCCCTCCGTCGAGGCCGAAAGCAGAGCCTCGGCCACCTGAGCGGCTGAGGACCGGGGGACCAGATCAGGGACTGGATCGCTAAGGCAAAATAAGAAAATTTCTCTGACCAACCCAGCAGGAATGCCCTGTCCCAAGCAGACAGAGGAAGACAAGCAGCCACTAGCAAAAATGGATCTCCATTGCAAAAAATGGCGTGTTACACATCAGCCGAACATGGATTTACAGAAGGCGGTGAGGTTGAAGGACTAAGACTCATCTTCCTCGCCAGCGCCCGAAGCCTCTCAGGCGCATCGGCGGGCAGCTTAGGGGGTTCATCCCGTGCATCCTCCTTGCCCTCAGAATCCAACCGGAGCTCCTCAAAACGAATCCTGGAGAGCGGGAATTTCCGCTGGATCTCAGACTGGCAACGGGCGAACCCCCTCTCGAGCGCTTCAAACATCGCCCTGGACACAAAAGACATGGCATACTCATCCACGGTGTCATGGGCAATCCGCTCAGGATCCATCGCTCCCAACTCTTGAATCCGACCCTCGAGGGCGGCGACCTGGCGCTGATGCTCCGCCCGTTCCTTTTCAGTCTCTCTGGAGCTCGTGTTAAGCTTAGCCAGAAGAACTCGTTCTCTCTCCTCTGCTACCTCCAGGAGGCCTGTAAGCTCCATGGTGTCGGATACGACAACAAGATCGATATCCACACCTGCTTCGACGGCTGCTTCGGCAGCCTCCATAAGCTCGGCAATCCGATTCTCGGCCTTTGTCTTCCCGACTAAGGCCAGGGCCTTCTCCAACTCCGACTTCTCCAGGGCAGCAGAGAGCTCGGCCACCTAAGTCTCCAAGGACCTAACGCGAGCCTCGTCTAATTGGCCCACCTCTCCTTCGCCCCCCTCGGCCTCAGGTTTTCGCGCTGAGTCGGCCTTGGCATGCGAGAGAGCCGCAAATTGACGGTTTATCGAAAGCCCAACCGAGGATAAATGCACCAAGAGACGGGAATAATTCGAGGACCACTACGAGAGACGGAGTGAGCGAAAATTCCTCACATGCTGACCAGCCTGAACTACGAAGGCAGCCAGGCGATCACCTTTTACCCCGTCTAGCACGGATTGATCCGTAGGGAGGCTGCTATTTTTAGCCAACTGAGTCGCCACTCCGCAATCGGAGAAAACTGATTCCTTCAGTCCCACGGGGAAGCGAGGACGGAGCAAACCCTCGCCTGACCGGGGAAGATCGGGCTGAGCTGAGCGGAACGCAACCAGGTACCGCTCGTAAAACTCAGGGAGTTTCCCCGACGGGAGAGGCGAGGGCCCGGCCCAGGGCCAAGAGTCCTCCGTGGGGGAAGGCTGGGCCCGACTCTCGGGCAGAGGAACACCAACCACCGTTGCTCGGGCGCGCCTTTTTTTCTGGGTATCCTCCAATAGAGAGGGCGGAACTGGCTCCCTCGCTCTCTTAGAACAGGCTCCGGAGGGCCCAACACACTGTTTCTTCCGAACCTCTAATACATGATCCCTTGGCCGCGGGGTGGGGTCCAGGACGGTGGCTGGAAGAGAGGGCTGAAAAGATCCTTGGGCGAACCCACCTACACGAGAAGACAGAAGAAGGGGTCAGAACCGGATAGAGAGGCCTTAAGCTTTGGACTTCGGTGAAACTCGCCGATGGGCCACATGGTTTTTTGCAGATTAAGATCAGAGAAGAGGACGTCGATTCTCCGATCCCTGACAGGGACCGCCAACAAGGTGTCAACTGCCTTGAGCTCGGTGTCAGTCGAACCCCCGAGCTCGAGAACCAGCGTGCTGGCGGCCCCCAGCGGATTGGGAAATCCACCTCTGAAGGGAAGCCGACGAAGACAAATTCCCTCTTCCAATGTTTTAAAGAACTCGGCAGCCCCAGTACCAAGCTCTTCCTTGGTCGAGCGCTGATGTAAAGACAGGCCCCCGGCTGGTGACAGCTCAGGCGATAGAATTGGTCGAAAAGTCAGAGAGACGGCTCGATCCCCTTTAACACGTAGAGAACGACAAAACCCAACAGTACACCTAATGGCGTTGGGGCAGAATTGGCATAAGGCCACCCTGTAAGCTCGTAGAAGCTCAGCGAGCCCAAATCGGAAACTCTGCTCGTACACCCTGATTTCCCGGGGACCGGGGAAGCAGATTCACTCGTCCATCTTAGGAGCCCGGGCGGAGCATGGGGGAAGAAGATAGCTGGTGCGCAGATCCCCAATTGAGGTGGCGCAGAGAGATGAGGGCCACCCCAGCACCTCAGGAGGCACCTCTGAGAGCTCTCCACCATGACGGCGCACCACCGTGATGGCGTCGCGAGTCAGACCTGAGTCGGCAACAGCCTCCGGACGCCCTGAACCAGCGGCAGAAGAGGACGACATAAGACAGAACTTAAGCAAGACCCGGTTCGACAGAGAGGGAAAGGAAGAGGAGGATGTCGATTGGAAAAGCGAAACCCTTGTTCGATGGGAGACGGCCTCCTGTTATATCGTCCCCTTGAGACCTTCCCTCGCGTTACGAGACAATCACACAGACACACGTGTCGGCGTCCCGCGGGGCGCGGCTCCTCGAATTCCACATCTGGGGGCTGAGAGAAATTCAACTGGCCTGGACCATGATGACCTCCATTAGTGGCCCAATCTCGACTGACGCGCCTATCAAAATCCACAGAAGTCACATTACCCAAACCGAACCAGTAGAATCTGAACGGCTCGGACGATGGGGACAATTAATACGACTATTTTGGAGAAGCCCAAGAGCAAGAGGCCCGAGCCCAAACAAAGGACGGGAGGCCCACGAATGGGATTTGGCCCATCCGACGAGGCCCACGAGATGACTCAGAGTCGTACCAACCACGACCCGGCATACGCACGATTAGCTCTATGCTCGCCGGAGATAACGGTTCCCTTAAAGCGTGGAACCTTAATGACCATTAAGGAGACCATTAATCAACTCCCCCACGACGCACGCAGGCGCCTCTATGGAGGCGGATATGGAGGCGGATCGCGGGGGCTGAGTGGGTAGCATTGAGGGGACGTGGGTTGGGGGCAATCGTGGGCCAAACCCTATAAAGAGATTACATAGGCAATCGAGATGAAGATCGAATCCCTGACATTGACAACGGAGGTATTCCATTAACAAACATTGCTTTCCCCATTATCTCCCCTCCCATAGCTCGGTCCGAGGATACGTGTGATGGCCTCCTTTTGAGCTGTACCGATCCCGCTGAGCATTACTCAGATCCGTCCTGACTTAGGCATCGGAGGGAACTTGGACGGAACCAAGGTCCGGCCCCCAAGACGAGTTACTTCGTCTGTACAGGAAGAAGCGGAACCGAGGCGCCGAGGCTACTCCTCAGTGCGAAACGAGCCCGCTCGACACTAGCGAGCACCGTCATCGACTGAGACAGAGTGATAATCAGGGCGCCGAGGCTACCCCTCGGTACTTTATTGACCGAGGCTGAGCATTCACCTAGGTGTCGAGGCTACCCCTCCGCACCCGCTGACCAATGCCATCAACCCGCCAAGAGACCTGCTTCCCAAGCCGAAGAGGGGCTCCGCGCGACCACCGCCGAGAACACGTGCGTTCGGAGGAACCAAGGGATCCCAACCGACCTCTTGACCACGTTGACCGTCAAGTTGTCGATCAACGATTCTGTAGTGAGAAAACACCTGTAAACACAGGTGAAGGGAGTGGCCACCTAGCCGTGATTCATCTCCTCTGGTATGGGAGGTTAGTGTCTTAATACAGTTAAATGGATCCATAGTAAATCCATGACCAGAGTAGTAGATGAACTTGTCAAGAGTTAATAAGTGTCATCCAACTGATAACTATGGGATCACATATGACCCAAGGGTTGATTTTTTATTATATGGTCAGCATTGTTTATGTTGATCAATATATCTTAAAATATAATAACATCAGACATCTTGTAGTTTTTATGTTTTTTACACATGCATCAAAGTGTTAAAAAATTTAATGTGTGTATAGTAATAAAACTCTTTATATCTATTCTATAAAATATGGATGTTATCAAGAGAGATTGAATAAGAGATTTGGACAAGAGTATACATATACATATATACATACATACATATCTATTCTATAAAATAGGGATGTTATCAAGAGAGATTGAATAAGAGAATTTGGACAAGAGAAATTGAATAAGATATGAGATTTTGAGGCATAAGATAGGTGGGGAATTTTGCACATACAACCCCGGTTTTTACATTTTTGCCCATGTACCCTCCACACACACACACACACACACACACTTTTTATTCCTCCCCCTTTCCGACCGTTTTTCCCAGCCCACGTGCACGTGTGCATGGGTTATTTACTAGTGCTTAGATAAACGAGAAGAGAACATGCGGTCAACAAGAAAAAATATCTATGTCAGAGTGAATTGTATTCTAGTCATAGGATCCGTCAAGTCCACCGTTTGAACCAACTTACGATGCTAATTATTCTAATGGTCTCTAATATTGTTTTATCTACATAAAAATAATTTGGCTAATTATCAAAAAATTACTTTTATATTTTGGATTTTCTTATAATAATGTCTTTAAAATCTAAAATAATAAAATGAAACATTACATTAAAACCGTGAAATATAAGATATTTGTCTCACAAAACTTCCTTGAAATTACCCTAAAAATTGAAAAATAAGGTAGCATTTGTTATGAATCATAAGGGGGAAGGTACACTCAGCTCTTTATTTAAAGCATATATAGGAGCGTATACAGATAAGATACAATAGATACGATCTTATCTATAAGATAACCCGTGATCCCAACCGACTAACCAACTCGGTATTATCCATTCACAACAGCATTTTGTTATTTCAGAATAATATTTTTTGTTGTCAGTGCGGGAAATTTTTCTGTGCGTTATTTTCTGTTACGACGCACATATACAGTATGTCTGAGTTTTAAAAAAATTCGGATTTGTTCTACACATCATGGATGATCAACATACGAAAAATCAAATGAATTCAACATTATTTGACCCTCAATCTGCTTGTTGCAAAATCAACGGTTTTAGAACAATAGAACGTTTTGTAACGAGATGAATAATTTACTATATATGGATGTGTCAACTAAAAAATTGGTTATAAAATTTTTTTTCTTTGTGAGTACGGCAATTATGTTATGGGGAGATCAATTGCATTTTCAACAAGTCAACCTTCATGATTTTTTTGTAATATTAGAAAATTTACTTCTTATTATTTATGACCTAACTACTAAACCCATAATTCGCACGTTCTTATATATAAAAAATTGGCCTTTATGCACAAAGTCACAAAAGTTTGAATATCTGACCGTCGACTTGACTAAGGCGCTGACCGTACGGTATGTGTACAAATATGAACGGGACTTAATTCTCATTGAGCCCCGAACGGATGTATGAATTGCAAAATGCCCCCACTTCCACCCAATTGCATCATTATTATACAATAAATACCCATGGCACGTGCCGAATTGAATTTAAAAAATAAAAATAGTTAAGGTGCCGACATGCACATCAGCTAATGTTATGTTATGGTAATGTTATGGTATGTTATGGAATGAGAATCACTCATCTAAAGCCATTGATTCTTTTATTATTCTTTTATTTATTTGTTTTTTGTTTTTCTTTATATGGACCATGGACTTTGCTTGGCCAACTCGATGCCGTACCATAAAATGTGTACAATTTTGTCAAAAAGAGTTTTGGTTTAGCCGAATCGCATTCCCATGGTCCAGCGTCCCAACCCAAAGGCATCAAATGAATATGATCGGGGCCCAAGATTGGGACCAACAGCGTCCAATAACGTTCGTACACGTGGCAAAAGATGGCGTTAGGTAGAAAGTATTGGATCCCAATGTACCTTCAACTGTACTCACGCACCTCAAATTGGCACAAAACCCCAAAAATCAAACACTAATTTTAATTTTTAAACCCAAAAAAAACTTCGTGTTCCATATAAGGCAAAGTAAAATGAAGAAAATTCGTATTGTTTCGCAGAAATGCGCATAATTTTTTTAAAATGCAAAAGTGCTTATTTTTTTAAAAAAATATTGGATATAAGATTTGACCCCAAAAAAAAAATCTATTTGTTGTGAATGGGTATTTATTGGGTTGGTGAGTTATTGGGCCAACCCAAGTGGTTGGGCCCATACCCACTTGTATTCTCCCCTTTGGCTATAAATATAGACTTGAGGGCTCTCCCCTCAGTAGTTGATTCATAACACGTTATCAGCACGAGTCTCTAAAATTTTTTTTCCACAAATTTTTCCGTTCGTTGCGAAGGCGAAGGCGAAGGCGAGACGGTAGATCCACGAGCGCGGTGCAAGGCTTCCTCCATCAAGGGTCGTCATCCGCGTAGGGCTTCGAGCAACCGTCGCTATATCCGGAGGACGGATATAGAGGTAAAAACTCTAAAAACAAAGTTTTTAATCATATGTATGATTACCCCTCCCCTAGATCTCACAAGATCGTCATGGGGATTCATCGTCGCCTTGAAAACGACGGATTTTTCTTCCCAAAAATCAAATTTTTTTAGGGTTTTTTGGATTTTTTCAAACCCTAAATCAAACCCCACCGGCGGCCTCGCCGCCGCCCCCCCCCCGGCCACGCCGCCCACCCCCCCATAAGGGGGGGGGGGGGGGCAGGGGGGGCGGCGGCGGCCTCTGCCGCCGCCCTCCCCTGCAGGGGGGCGGCCTCCGCCGTCCCCCCCCCCCCCCCCTGCAGGGGGGGGCGGCGGCCCCCTCCCGTGCCCGCCGTCCCCCCCCCCCCCCCCGCAGAAGGGGGGCGACGGCCCCCGCCGTCCCCCCCCCCCCCCCCCCCCCCCCGCAGCGGGGGGCGGCGGCCCCCTGGCCACGCCCCCCTCTGCGGGGGGCGACGGCCCCCGCCGCCCCCCCCCCCCCCCCCCCCCCGCAGCGGGGGGCGGCGGCCCCCTGGCCGCCGCCCCCCTCTGCGGTGGGCGACGGCCCTCGCCGTCCCCCCCCCCCCCGCAGCGGGGGGCGGCGGCCCCCTGGCCGCGCCTCCCTCTCTCTGCGGGGGGGGGGGGGGGGGGGGGGGGCGGCCCCCCGCCCCCGCTATAAACCCTAAACAGCAAAACAAAAAAAAACAGATCTGTGGGCCTGAAGCCCACAGCAGATCTGTGGGCTTCAGGCCCACAGATTTTCATCAAAAAAAAAGATCTGTGGGCCTGAAGCCCACAGCAGAAGATCTGTGGGCTTCAGGCCCACAGATTTTCATCAAAAAAAAATATTTTGGGGGAGGCAATAGGGCTATGAATGTGCCTCAAAAGGCAACCTATTAACCTAAAAATTAATTTAAAATGGGGATTCAAAGGCAAAATATTCGTGAAAAATCACGGTAAATTACGGGACGAATATCGGGCAGACAAGGGCGTTTTGGGGATCTTTTTTGGGGACTTTTTGGGATGACGAGGGAGACTTTTCCCTCTGACAAAGAAAATGTTAATTTTGGGCTCTTAATCAATTTGATTGATTAAACCCATTCACTTTACAACCTATGCATCGTAATCTCTTTTACATGCTTTACATCTCTGGCAAAATTATGTGGATATTATTTGCGTGGTTGTACATTTTATTTAAAAACTTAATAATTAGGAAGATCCTGCGACCGCTCTGCCGTTAGTTACCTAACCTAACGGTGTATGACGTTGCCCAGTGGTCCAATAATTATTAAGTGATTAAATATTGATTTATCCTCATATGAATAAACTGCCTGTGATGTCTGTGGATGAAAATGTTGATGAGCACAATATTCTTGCATGAATTGCTAAATGTGGTTTTTGGATCGGCCGTTTAGTCCCACAGTTTATTTCCCGCACTTTTCTTTTATTTTTGAGAGAAATTGTAGTGAGGAATTTATGTAAATGTCAAAGAAAGAAGACATACTTCCATGGAGTCGGAAGCTACGCTTGAAGACGAAGATATTAAATGGGACCCACGGGGTTTCCAAAGTTGTATTTTCATTTTAATTCAAGCTGCAAATTTGTATAATTTGGACTGTGGACTTTTGGATTCTTTCTTGTGGGACTGGCCGATCCACACATTTAGCTTTTCATTAAAAATTGCTTCCGCATGAAAATGTTTTTCTAGTTGATTATTAATTCATGCATGTTTGTGCTCTGCTAGATAAATGGCTAAAATTGCAAGCGTTGACTTTGAAGTGCTGGATGCATCAGGCAGAAACTATTTAAGCTGGCAGCTAGATGTTAAGTTTCACCTGCGGGCCAAGTCCCTCATCACTGCTGTGACTGAAAAAGAAAATGTTAGCGATATAGAGAAGGCGCAAGCCATCATCTATATTCGCCGCCATGTGGACAAGACCTTAAAGGCTGAGTACCTTACGGTCGAAGATCCACTTGAGCTATGGACCGCCCTTGAGGACAGGTATAAACATCAGAGAGATGTTATACTCCCAAGGGCGAGATATGAGTGGGAGAACCTGAGACTACATGACTTTAAGTCCATTGCTGAGTACAACTCAGCACTTTTTAGCATCACCTCACGCCTGAAGTTGTGTGGTGAAAAAGTCTCAGAAGATCGCATGCTGGAAAAGACGTATACGTCTTTCCATGAAAAGGATGCGATACTTATGCAGCAATACCGTGAACGTAAGTTCACCAAGTATTCAGAGCTGCTGTCATGTCTTCTCATGGCCGAGCAAAACAGAGAGCTTCTTCTCGCCACTCACAATATGCGCCCTCCCGGCACTGTCCCCCTACCAGAAGCTCACCATACCTCTTCCTTCAAAAAGAAGAGGGACAATAAAAGAAAAGAAAGACCACAGAAAGGGGGGCAACAGAAAAGAGCCAAGGGCCCACCACAGCAGCGCAAGAATGAAGGGAAGCGCAAGTTCACCTGGCGCAGGAATGATAACAAGAAAAACAATGCACCCCCACCCAAGAGGGACTGGGAAGACCAGTGCCACAGCTGTGGCATGACAGGCCACTGGTCTAGAGTGTGCAGGACCCCAGTGCATCTCCAGGAGCTTTATAAACAAAGCAAGAAAAAGAATGCTGAATCAAACCTGGTGGCTGCGAATAATGCAGTCAAATTTACAGCAAAAGACTTCGAGTCAGATAATCTGCTTGATTAGCCTGTTATCATTTATCTTAGCATTTCTATTGTATGAACATTTTTATTTCATGAGAGCTTTTATGTATCTTCAATTCTGCTGAATAAAATTTAGCTTTTCTGAATGCAAATGTTTACTCATTTTTAGATGGAATGCTCTCATGACTGCTTAGTAGACAGCGCGTCAACACATACGATCCTTCAACACAAATGCTATTTCCATAGCATTATCCCGTATAAGAGCCCTGTAAACACAATTTCAGGGCCATCGGACATAATTGAAGGTTCTGGGAATGCAACCTTGTTGCTCCCCAATGGAACAGAAATAAAAATAAAAGATGCACTTTACTCTCCGAATTCCAAGAGAAACTTACTAAGTTTCAAAGATATCCGTTTTAACGGATTCCACTTGGAAACAGCAAATGTCAAAGAAAACGAATTACTGTATGTAACGTCTCAAGAAAATGGAGTTAAAACCATTCTTGAACGTTTTGAGAGCCTCTCATCAGGCCTCTACCATACAAAAATTCGGAGAGAGGAAGCAAACCTGACGGAGCACCTGAAGTGCCCGACATCGGCCAAATTCTTACTTTGGCACGATAGACTTGGCCACCCCGGATCTGTGATGATGCACCGCATCCTAGCACAATCCCATGGGCATAACCTGAAGAACCAGAAGATTCTTCAGAAGGGAGAATTCCCTTGTGTACCCTGCTTTAAGGGTAAATTAATAACAAGGCCATCACCACTTAAAGTGGATATTGAGTCTCCTAGCTTCCTTGAAAGAATACACGGAGACATATGTGGACCTATCCACCCCCCTAGCGGGCCTTTTCGGTACTTTATGGTACTGATTGATGCATCTTCGAAATACTCGTATGTGTGTCTACTTTCAACCCGCAACTTAGCTTTTCCAAAGCTTTTGGCACAAATAATAAAGTTGCGGGCGCATTTCCCAGACAACCAAATAAAGAAAATACGTCTGGATAATGCGGGGGAATTTACCTCTCAGTCATTCCAAGAATATTGCCAGGCAACGGGAATAGAAATTGAACATCCGGTGCCACATGTTCACACCCAAAATGGGTTAGCTGAGTCGCTAATTAAAAGACTCCAATGGATCGCACGACCATTGCTGATGAAATCCCAGTTGCCGGTGGATGCATGGGGACATGCAATTTTGCATGCTGCATCACTAATAAAAATTAGACCCTCAGGAGGTCAGAGTCTATCTCCAATGCAACTCGCATATGGAACGCCGCCGAACATCTCTCACTTGAGAATCTTCGGCTACGCAGTTTATATCCCCATTGCACCACCACAGAGGACCAAGATGGGCCCTCAACGTCGCCTAGGTATCTACGTAGGGTTTGACTCACCCTCCATTATAAGATACCTAGAACCCCAAACGGGGGACGCCTTCAAGGCACGCCTTGAAGACTGCAATTTTGATGAGACGTATTTCCCCAAAATGGGCCTAGACATCGAAAAGTCTAGTGCAAAGCAAATGTTGACGTGGGATACAAAAAGCTTGACCCACTACGATCCGGTAACAAGACAATGTGATGATGAGATCCGGAAGATCTTACACATCCAGGACACAGTCCATAGATTACCGGACTCGTTCACTGACAACCAGAAGATTGTCAGATCACACATCCCTGCTGCGAATACTCCAGCTAGGATTGACATCCCGAAGGATGGATGCAATCCACCTGCAGCAGAAGTGGCTGCACCTCAACAGAAAAGAGGCAGACCACCAGGCTCCAAGGATAAAAATCCAAGAAAAAGAAAAATATCCGGAGACCTTGGGACGATACCCCCACAGAGAAACGAGCTCGTGTCCATACCCTCCCCCCTCCCGGAATCCACTGCAGAGGAACTGCCGGGAGAAACAGAAATATCACTAAATTATGTACGTACAGGGGAGGTATTGGACAGAAAGAGTACAGTCGTCGACGATGACTTCGCGTTTCACATTGCCATTCACGTCGCCGGAAGCGATGATGATTATGAACCACACTCCGTTGCTGAATGCAAACGTAGAGATGACTGGCCAAAGTGGAATCAGGCAATAGAAGCCGAGCTGGACTCGCTTCAGAAACGAAAAGTCTTTGGGCAAATAGTCCAGACACCTACCGGTGTCAAACCTGTGGGATACAAATGGGTATTCGTCAGAAAAAGAAACGAAAATAATGAGATCGCACGCTACAAAGCTAGACTTGTAGCACAGGGATTCTCCCAAAGACCGGGTATAGACTATGACGAAACATACTCCCCGGTCATGGATGCGATCACGTTCAGATTCCTGATAAGCTTAACAGCAAAGGAAGGCCTAGATATGCAGCTAATGGATGTTGTGACTGCGTATCTATACGGCAATCTCGACAAGGAGATCTACATGAAACTTCCTGATGGCTTTTCAATGCCTGCTGAACTGAAAGATAGACCTCGGGACGTCTATTCTGTTAAGCTACAAAGATCATTGTATGGTCTCAAACAATCAGGAAGAATGTGGTATAATAGACTCAGTGAGTTCCTTGTTCAACAAGGATTCACGAACAATGAAGTCTGCCCTTGTATCTTCATAAGAACAAAGGGAAAAGGATTCGTGATAATAGCTGTCTACGTAGACGATCTGAATCTCATAGGATCTCCCGAAGAGATCACTGAGATATCTGTAAGCCTAACAAAAGAATTCGAAATGAAAGACCTAGGCAAAACCAAATTCTGCCTTGGCTTACAGATTGAACATCAGAAAGACGGAATCCTATTACACCAAACCACATATACGAAGAAAATGTTGCAAAGATTCCATATGGACCATTGCCATCCATTAAGTACACATATGGTAGCACGATCCCTGGATGCACATAAAGACCCCTTCCGGTCGTTGGAAGAGGGGGAGGATATACTTGGTCCGGAAGTTCCCTATCTGAGTGCCATCGGAGCACTACTATATCTGGCAAACTGCACGCGTCCCGATATAGCGTTCGCAGTAAATTTGCTTGCCAGATACAGTGCAGCGCCTACGCAGTGCCACTGGACCGGGGTAAAGCACCTTCTGCGCTACCTCCAAGGGTCTACAGATTTGGGACTCTTCTACAAAAATGGAACATCCTCTACACTTGCAGGTTATGCTGATGCAGTGTACTTGTCTGATCCCCACAAAGCAAAATCACAGACTGGGTACGTGTTTACCTACGGAGGGACAGCCATTTCCTGGAGATCCATCAAGCAAACCTTGACGGCAACCTCATCCAATCACTCGGAGATCATTGCCATCCATGAAGCAAGCAGAGAATGCGTATGGCTACGCTCAGTCATCCACCACATCTTGTCTACGACCGGACTGAAGACTGGAGACCTCGAGCCCACTACCATGTTCGAAGACAATGCTGCTTGCATAGCTCAGCTACGAGGTGGCTTCATCAAAGGCGACAGAACGAAACACATTTCACCAAAGTTTTTCTGGACGCACGAGCTACAGAGAGATGGCAAGATCGACATCAGACAAGTGCAGTCATGTGACAATTTGGCAGATTTGTTCACTAAAGCCCTTCCTACTGCCACCTTTAGAAAACTTGTACATAGGATTGGAATGAGACGCCTAAGAGATCTGAAAGCTTGAGAGCTTGTACAGATCAGGGGGAGTTTGGCAGAGATTGTACTCTTTTTCCTTAACTATGGTTTTTCCCACTGGGTTTTCCATAGCCAAAGGTTTTAACGAGGCAAATCTCACCAACTCAGGATCCTGAAGTATCCACCACATGTGAGACCCATACAGGCTCAGAATCCTGAAGTATTCATGAGCGGGGTCCACAACCATGGCTGGATAAGGGGGAGTGTTGTGAATGTGTATTTACTAGGTTAGTGAGTTATTGGGCCAACCCAAGTGGTTGGGCCCATACCCACTTGTATTCTCCCCTTTGGCTATAAATATAGACTTGATGGCTCTCCCCTCAGTAGTTGATTCATAACACTATTCACATTGTCATAAATTTTGATGAGTCGGCAATTTATTTAAGGCTCTGCCTAATCTTTACTGTTTTTGTCAAAGATACTGTGTTTTCAAAGCGTATGATATCAATAGTTTTGTTGTGAAGGGAAAAGTAGGGAAATATGTGTAGAGGGTTAAGAGCACATACCCTCATATTTATATCTTTCAATAGTGGTCTGGATACCTAATGGTCCTCATGGGCCTATTCATAACACTTTCCTTTATCCAATCAATATTGAATAAGAGGTGGATTCTTCAGGATCCGAGTTAGGATAACTACCTTGTTAAAGAAAGAACAGTTTATCCAAAACTTCCCCTGTTTTAGGGATGTGTTTAGGGGTGGATACTTCAGGATCCAGAGTCAACGAGGTAGCATCGTCAAAACCTTGACTACAGAAAACCCAGTGGGAAAAAACCAGTAGCCAAGGGAAAAGAGTACAACTCTGCAGTTGACTCCCCCTCATCTGACCAAGCTTCAGGCTTGCAGATTTCCTATGAATCTATACATCAGTCTCCTATGTACCTATGAGTTCATAGTCCTCTCATCCTGACCCAGTTTACATTTGCTCACTCTCCTCATCCCAATCCCATATACAAGTTTCTCAAAGATACTAGTTGGCATGGATTTAGTAAGCAAATCCGTCAAGTTATTACATGATTGGATCTTCTGTACCTCAATCTGTTTCTGCTTCTGAAGGTCGTGCGTCCAGAAGAACTTGGGGGAGATATGCTTCGTCTTGTCGCCTTTGATGTAGCCGTCCTGTAGCTGGGCTATACATGCTGCATTGTCTTCATGAAGTTGAGTAGACACAAGGACGCCGGTCATTAGGCCGGTGGAGGTGAGGATGTGCTGGATCACAGAGCGTAGCCAGAAACTCTCCTTGCTTGCTTCGTGGATCGCTAGGAGCTCTGAGTGAGTGGATGAGACGGTTGGCATGGTCTGCTTTACAGATCTCCAGGATATGGCTGTGCCGCCATAAGTAAACATGTATCCTGTCTGAGACTTCTCTGTATGAGGATCGGACATGTAACCTGCATCAGCATAACCAACTAAACCAGTTAATGCCCCTTTCCTGTAGAATAGACCTAAGTCTATGGACCCTTGGAGGTAGCGCAGAAGATGCTTAACTCCGGCCCAGTGTCGCTGTGTAGGTGCAGTGCTATATCTGGATAGTAAGTTGACTGCAAATGCTATGTCAGGGCGAGTGCAGTTAGCCAGGTAAAGGAGTGCACAGATAGCACTTAGATAAGGCACTTCGGGGCCTAGTACTTCCTCCCCCTCTTCCAGCGGCCGGAAGGGGTCTTTATGTACATCCAATGATCTGACGACCATTGGAGTGATGAGGGGGTGGCACTTATCCATCTGAAACTTTTTCAATAAGTTCGATGTGTAAGTTGACTGATGTAACATGATCCCATCGTTAAGATGCTCTATTTGAAGACCTAAACAGAATTTTGACTTTCCGAGGTCTTTCATCTCGAAGGTTTCTGTCAAGCTTCTAGAAATCTCTGCGATCTCTTCAGGAGATCCGATGAGATTCAAGTCGTCCACATAGACGGCTATGATTACAAATCATATTGCCTTTGCTCTTATAAAGATGCAAGGACAGACTGGGTCATTTGTGAATCCTTGTTTTGCAAAGAAATCACTCAGTCTGTTATACCACATACTTCCAGATTGTTTTAGACCATATAATAATCTTTGCAGTTTCACTGAGTAGATGTCACGTTCCCTCTCTTTTAATGCTGCAGGCAAAGAATAACCGTCAGTCAATCTCATATAGATGTCTCGGTCTAGGTTGCCATATAGGTATGCAGTAACCACGTCCATAAGCTGCATATCTAAACCCTCTTGGGCTGTTAAGCCAATGAGGAATCGGAAGGTGATCGCGTCCATGACCGGGGAGTATGTGGCTTCAAAATCCACCCCTGAACGTTGGGTAAAACCCTGCGCTACAAGCCTTGCTTTGTAGCGAATGATCTCATTCTGTTCATTTTGTTTTCTAACAAATACCCATTTATAACACATAGGTTTTACACCTTTTGGTGTCTGGACTATGGGTCCGAAGACCTTGCGTTTGGTGAGTGAATCCAACTCCAATCCTATTGCCGCTTTCCACTTTAGCCAATTATCTCTGCTTTGACATTCTGTCAGAGAGCGTGGTTCAATATCATCGTCGTAGTACACGACGTTGATGGCAATATTACACACAAATGTGTCGTCTATGGTTGTGCTCTTTCTGTCCCAATACTCCCCAGTTGGTACATAGTGTATCGAAACTTCATTTTCTCCCGGTTTTTCCTCTTCATGAGAGTTTGGGAGAGATGGGGTAGCAGGGCTTATAGTAGCATCCTGTGGTAGTATTTGTTTACCATTGCCAAGGGTCCTACTCTTTCGAGGGACTTGGTCCTTGGATCCCGGTGGTCGCCCTCTCTTTTTGAGAGGTCCAACCATTTCTGCTGCAGGCAACCGTCCAACCAAGGTTGCATCCATTTTGCGGTATGTCAATCCTAGCTGGAGTGTTAGCAGCAGGGACGTGTGATTTGACAATCTTCTGGTTGTTAGTAAATTTGTCCGGCAAGAGATGGACAATGTTTTGGATGTGGAGAATCTTCAGGACCTCCTCCTCACACTGGCTTGTGGGCGGATCAAAGTGACATAATGTCTTTGTATCCCAAGTGATACAGTCTGAAGATTCGAGCTTCTTTGTCTGTGAGCCTAGTCTTGGAAACGATGTTTCATCGAATTCACAGTCTTCTAGACGTGCCATGAAAACGTCTCCCGTAAGGGGTTCTAGGAATCTAATTATGGAGGGGGTGTCAAACCCAACATAAATGGCTAGGCGACATTGTGGACCCATCTTTGTCCTTTGTGGTGGTGCTATGGGGACGTATACTGCACAACCAAATATTCTCAAGTGTGAGACAATTGGTGGGGCTCCAAGTGCTAGTTGCATTGGAGAAGATGACTGACCTCCAGAGGGTCTTAATTTTATTAAAGATGTAGCATGCAAAATTGCATGACCCCATGCATTCACTGGCAGCTGGGATTGAAGTAATAATAGACGAGCAACCATTACAGTCTCTTAATTAGAGATTCTGCTAACCCATTTTGGGTGTGAACATGTGCTATAGGATGTTCGACTTCAATTCCCTGTGCTTGGCAATAGTCTAGAATGACTTGTGATGTAAACTCCCCCGCATTTTCCAGACGAAGTTTCTTTATCTGGTAGTCGGGGAAGTGGGCCCGCAACCTGATTATCTGAGCTAAAAGCTTAGACAGTGCGAGGTTGCAGGTGGACAGTAGACACACATGTGACCACTTAGTAGATGCGTCTATCAGGACCGTAAAGTACCAGAACTGACCATTTGATGGGTGTATCGACCCACAAATGTCTCCGTGGATTCTTTCTAGAAAGCTTGGAGACTCCACGTCCACTTTCAGTGGAGAGGGTCTCGTAATCAGTTTACCCTTGTAACAGGGTGGACATGGGAATTTGCCTTTTTGAAGAATCTTCAGGTTCTTCAAGTCTATACCCTGGAATTTTTTATGATGCGGTACATCATAACAGATCCAGGGTGTCCCAGCCTACTGTGCCAGAGTTGGAATTCTGGTGTTTAGGGACACTGCAGGTGCTCCGCCATGGATGTTTCTGGAGTTTGTATACCTGTTTGGTAGAGTCTCGAGAGGATTCCCTTGAAACGTTCCACACTGGTTTTTGAACCATTTGTAAGAGACGTTACAAGCAAGTATTCCCTTTTGTCTTCCTCGACCGTCTCTAAGTGATATCCGTTTAAACGGATATCTTTAAAGCTTAGGAGGTTTCGGATAGATTTAGGGGAGTATAACGCATTTTTAAGTGTGATTTGTGTGTTACCGGGGAGCAATATGATTGCTTCCCCTGATCCTTCAATTATGTTAACTGGTCCTGAGATTGTTCTCAGTGGACCAGAGTAGCTACTTATGCTCGTGAAGTAGTCTATGTTTTGAAGGATCAAGTGCGTCGATGCACTGTCCACTAGGAAATTTGATTCCATATCTCTTTAAAAGAAAGACATTCAAGCAGTAAATAATATGAAAAAGAAAAGATCTACTTTCATTTAAAAATGCTCAAAGAAAATGTTTTGACATGGAATAAAAACTAGGTACTATGCATAAAAGGAAGATACATTGCTAGCAATGGTCCATAACTAGAGAGTGTCATCTCCCATGAAATCTTCAGGAGTCCATGAGGTCTCTGGCAAAGCTGCGCTCTCAATCAGGTTTGTCTCAGCTCGAGGCTTGAGGCTTGCCTGGTAGAGCTCCTGGAGGTGTTTCTGGGTGCGGCAGATTCTGGACCAGTGGCCCGTCATTCCGCATTTGGAGCACTTATCCTCCCAGTCTTTCTTGAGAGTGCCACCTTTGTTGGACACCCTCTTTTGCTTCTTTTCCACGAACTTCTGGTTCTGAGGAGGAGCTTGGGGAGTGGCCTTCTTCCGCTGCTTCTGTTCTTTCCATTTCTGGAATTTTGCCTTTTTATCCATCTTCTTCTTCTGGGAAGACTGGAAGTGTGCCTCTGTAAGAGGTGGCAGTGGAGCGGAGCCAGGAGGGCGCAGGTTGTGAGTGGCAACCAACAGGTCGATGTTCTGTTCAGCCATAAGCAGGCATGAAAGTAGATCAGAGTACTTCGTGAACTTCCTCTCACGGTATTGTTGCATAAGGATCATGTCCTTCTCGTGGAAAGACGTGAACGTCTTTTCCAGCAACATTTTCTCCGTCACTGTTTCACCACACAACTTCAGGCGTGAGGTGATACGGAAGAGTGCTGAGTTGTTCTCCGCTACGGATTTGTAATCCTGTATGTGGAGGTGAGTCCACTCGTACTGCGCACAGGGGAGTATGACATCCCTCTGATGCCTGTACCTCTCCTCGAGTGCGTCCCACAGCTCGTAAGGATCCTCTACAGTAAGGTACTTGTCCTTCAGGGTCGAGTCTAAATGTTTCCTGATATAGATAATGGCTTTCGTCTTTAGTATATCGGAAATTTCCTCTGTATGAGGTGCTTCTTTAGAAGCATCCTTGTCGGCTGAGGCAGTACTTGTTGTTTCCTTCTCAGTCGATGTGAGACTGAAACCATGAGAGCGCAGATGGAACTTTAGGTCCAACTGCCAACTCAGGTAGTTTGACCCATCGGCCTTCAGGACCGAAAAGTCGACATTCGCAAGTCTGGCCATTGAAAGATCTAGCAATATAAAAACATCATGGATCATTAAACTGAATAAAAGTAGACATCCACGCATGTATTTTAAGCATTGTCATAACATGAATTTATTAAAGAAAATTTAACATTCATGCATGCTTTTTGACGGTTTCATAACGTGAATAATTAAAAAAGGATTAACATCCACGCATGCTTTTTGACAGTTTCATTGTAACATTAACATGGCATGAAAATAGTTAACATCCACGCAATTAATGTATAAGCAATGAAAAAATTAACTTAGGACTATGAGGATCAGCCAACCGACATCGAAATAAAAAGAAATACAGTCCGAAGTTACATCAAAAAATTGCATGAAAGAATAAATACAACTCGGGAACTTCAGAGAGAAGCCCCTTTCTTCTTTGTGCATGCACCTTCAGCTCCTTTTTGGTGTCCTTCGGTCTTCTTTTTTACATTTATTTCCTCACTTACAAATTTCTCTCAAAAAGAAAAAAATTGCAGAAAAGGAAAGATGTCGGAAACCTGGCTGATCCCTAAAAACATAGCCTAATCGTACATCCACGCAGATAATATACAGAAAATATACAACCACGCAGATAATCATTTCACAGGCATGTAAAGATTAATTAAATAATCTAAATAGTGTGTGACGTGCTAAAAATATTTTTTTTTGAAAAACTTTTTACCTTTGATCCATATTTTTAATGTTTTATTTTCCGCTTTTAACCCTTTTTAAGATTTCTTTAATTATTTTGGGCTTTAGGGGCCAAAAAAGAAAAATTATTTGTGTAAATGGGCTAATTTTCAGGCTTTTGGCCATGAAAACAACCCATTAGGGTCAATTGGGCATTCCCCGAAAAATGAGGCCCGTTTAGGGCTAGGGTTTCCAAAAAAACCCTAGGGGGGCCCGCGCACCGCCGCGACGGCTGGCCGCCGCCGCGACGGCTGGCCGCCGCCGCGACGGCTGGCCGCCGCCGCGACGGCTGGCCGCCGCCGCGACGGCTGGCCGCGACATTTTACCGCCGGCGGCGCTCGTAGAGCGCCGCCGTTTCGCCCTGCGGGCGTGCGGGGTATGGATCAAGGTTGGGGGTAAAAAAACTAATTTTTTTAGCATTTAGATCTCTTAAAAAACTGATTTTTATTGTTTTTAGACATGCAGATCTAAATAAAAATGTGATTTTTACCGTGTTTTTAAACTTTTTGATCCTAAAACATGCAGATCTAACGTGAAATGCAAGTTTAGATCTAAAAAGTTTTGATATTTACCTCTAGATTCGACGAGGGAATCTAGACGACGGTTGGTGAAGAATGCCCTTTTTGCTCCCCGTTGAGAAGATTACGATCTTCTTAGACTGAGCGGTTGATGGATCTCTTTCTTCGCGCGTCACCGCCTTTTCCAACGAGCGTGATCGTGCTGATAACGTGTTGTTAAGGGAAAAGTAGGGAAATAGGCGTAGAGGGTTAAGAGCCCCCTACCCTCATATTTATAGCTTTCAATAGTGGGCTGGATACCCAATGGGCTTCATGGGCCTATTCATAACAAGTTTTAAATAATTTGTAAGTATAAAAATAGTTTTAGCAAAAGCAACGAAAGTTATAGATATTTTTAAATAAGAAAGTTCTTTTCAACTTTATTTACTTATTTTTTAAAAAATTAAGCGGTGACTTGGAATTGAGGCAAGTCTTGGGTGGAGCACGGAGGAGGGACCATGAGCAAATGGGATGGTTGTGGGACCCCACAATTTTGCAAGCGATGACTACAAGGATGTGACATTCAATCAAAAGTGGAAAAAAAATGGAAAGTGCTGCATGCACCTCAAGAAATGAGGTGCATGTTGAATTCAGTGTGGATTTTTGCCTTTTTCGGATGATTGAGAAGATAATTAGACCTTTTGAATTGATATATTTACTTTTTTTTGTTTAAAAAAAGTACATGCACCTCATGGAATGGAATGAGGTGTAAAGAGCATTTGCCAAAAAAAAATTGGTAAAAGAGGGGGGAGAAGTGACCCCTCAATGAATGAATTTTTTTTCACTTTTAGTGAAAAATCACATCTTTGCACCTCGAATTGAGGTGCATATAGTCCATCTCAAGTGAAAAAAATCGATGGCAAACCCGTAAATATGTGGAACATGGAGTTGCATCTGGCTTTTACAAAAAAGCACTAGCAAGCTCGCAAATAATAAGGAGGAGGCCTTTGTTTGTGTTCTCTACACCCATACCCAAAGTTGCACCCACCCCCTCACCCCCAATGTTGGGGATAAGGTGGCGCACTTCTCCACCCGCCACATAGGACAACCCTTGCTACTGGGTTTGTTCCAATCAGCAAAAACATCCTTTATTTGTGTAATAAATTATCAATTAACAGAATTTGCAAACATTAGAGACACGGTTTGCAGTGATGGATTCAAGAATTAAAATCAAAGGGTCAATTTTTTTTGGTTGGATGTAACAAAATGAAAAATTACATTGACACAAGCGCAATCTTAGACAAGATGGTCGTAACGAACAGAAACAAAGCTTCGAGCCTCGGTTGTTCATCTCTGTAATCGAAGAGGAAGATCCCTAAATCGCCTTCGTTTTTGTCAAGTCCAAGTCGAAGAGGAATTTTGACCCAAAAAAAGTCGAAGAGGAAGATCCCTAATTCGACAGAATAGTCTCATGGGCATATATGTCATTTTCATTGAAAGTGCATATTAGTATATTTTTTTTTCAACATAAATTTCAAGGAGCAAAAAAGGCAATGCTGAGATTCGAACCCAGCTAGCAACCATGGCCAGTGCAATGCTTACCACTAAGCCAATGTCGCAGGTGTTGTTCTTCTTAATAAATTAAATATAAATATCTATTTGTATGGTAATTGTTTTATCGAATGGTATACCGTATATACAGTGGCGGAACCAAGATATGTTTGCTCAAGACGAAAATAAAGATGATACAAAAAATAATATGTAAAAATACTTTTGACTTTCAACCATGGGTTTCATGTCAAACAGAGGTCAATATGTTGCAATATTAGTAGTGATGGAAGTTTATCACATCTAAGAATGTGTTTTAAGGTAATATGTAACTAATAAAAAAAGCATGTTTATCTTAGACGTTGCTTTGGAAATTGTTCTCAAGGAAATAATTAGCATACTAATGAGGCCACACTAAAATGATAAAAATTAACCAATGGTCATATTAAGAAATGAAAATGAAAAAGTCATTCCAAATAAATGTATTACCAAGATCAAATTATAAACAAGACATGAATCCCTATGAAAAATCAAATAAAGATATCGGCAAAAAATTAAAATAAATATCAATTTCAATGCAAAGCCCAATTTAAAATAAATACTAAATAACAGTTTTTTGTAAAGGAATGTATACACGCGGATGTTTGTGCAAAACTCAATTTAGAACGAGGAAAAGCTTTATAAATTTAAAATATGTCCGAGGTTCTTTGAGCAACACACAATTTAGAATGAGGAAAAGCTTTATAAATTTAAAACTTGTCTGATGGGCCTACTTAACGTGACCCTCTAACCAACATAGCTAACATGCAACTTATTGTAGCATATAAATGATTTATATTTCTTCTTGCGTTGGGCAGCAAACCAAGAGTAGTTATGCCCTTTCTGTAACGTCCCGCTCCCCAGGATACCCGGGAAGTACGAATCCGTCCCAGGTACTCCCAGAGCAGCGAGTGTTACGAAGGGAGAAAGAAAAGAACTACAATAGAACCAGCAGGCCACTGCGCACGTGCTGGGAAGTACACACTCCGCCAAAAAGATAACACAAGAGAACAATGGACAAATAAAACGTCATTCATATATATATTAAAAACAAAGTTCAAGTACCAATTTACATACAACTCTCCAATATACAATCCTCATGTACAACACCTCCCCATCATCATATCTAAGTACAACTCAACACCCTAAACTACTGTAACACCCTGCTTCCTAAAATACAACGGAAGCAAGAACGTTACGAGGTCTGCATGAACTGGAGCAGTGAAGCTCGAGTTCAATGAGCGTCTGTGATAACAACAATAAGGCAGGTCCTTGCATGCATTTCAGAACAATAAGAAACATTCATAAAATTAAAGCCACATCTAGAAAAATGTCCATACATGAAATAAAGCGAAAAGCCACAGCTAGGCTAAAGTAACTACAAAGGAAACGTACACTAAGCAAGGTACTGAAAATAAAACTAAAGGAAGGTGGCAACGGGGTAGATCTCTGATAGGAAATTGAACCCCACCACTAAGTGGTTTTGATGATGAGCACACCAAATGATGTTAGTGTACTAACTACACTACAACTCAAGTGTGCATGTTGTGCGACGAACGATGACTTTACGCATACTCCGAAGAAGCTCAACCACACTCGAGACGAAGACGAATTTGCTAGTTCTACAGCAAACACAAGATGAAGCTCATGCTCAAGCTTAATGAAGAAAGAACTCAAATTCAGGAGAATCAAGCATCTACCGGATCAGCTTCCCCAAGGTCTTGTCTTAGTGTATTGTGTGAGTTCTTAGGATTATGTTAAAGCCAAAGTAGATATCGCACACACACACACACAAATGATTTCGAAAGTAAAATGTTTTAAATGTTTTAAATGTTTTAAATATCTTTTTAACTCTTGAGAGCAATAAGCTAGTTGATCTATTATCAGTAGTCAAACTCCAATACACCCAGGAGTTGATTACATTGTTACTAGCTGAGTTTCAGAGAAAATTGCTCTGGGAGTCGACTACCATAGGAGGGAGTCGACTACCAGTTAGAAGCAGAATTTCTACTGAAATTCTCTGGGAGTCGACTACCACCTTGAGGGAGTCGACTACCAGCTGTCATTTTCCAACGACTTTGCTTTCTGATTTCACTCCATTTTCATATCTGTTTGGACTGAAAGTCAAATGTTTTTGAAATTCAAATTCTTCTCTTGAAACCTATAAATAGACCCTTTGAGATCATTTCTAAAAACGTCAAAATTATCAAATTCTAATATCTAATCTTTGTGCTAAATTCTGATCTCATCGTTCTTATTTGCTCTCAAGCTAATAGCCAATTTCTGCTCGTATATTTTTTGATCTCAGCTCTTACATTTCTGAAAATTGTTTTTGAGATCTACAATTTTATTTTGCCTATTTTTCAAAAGTGTTTTTTTAAATCCTTGATCTTTAATCTTTATTATTTAAAGGATTTCTAAAAACTCAAGATCTAAGTTCACAACGAATAAACGTATATTCTTTGTGTGATCTGAAGATCGATCTAAATTCTTTAGCCGCGTAATACACATTTGTTATATTTACTTTGGCTATAGAATTGGTGGGTGTAATCCAAACACCACTATTTTTTTGTGTGACTTGGAAACTTGTTTTTATTTGTGGATTCCCTTTGTTGTATGGGACGGGAAAATCCTAGACAAGTCTAGGTGGTTGGAAATCCTGGTCAAGGCTAGGTGTTTGGAAAATCCTAACGAGTGAAGTTAGGTACTTGTATTGCTAAGGCAATAGTGGAAAATCTCGTACCGGATTGGTCGGGAACTGGACGTACCCAAGTTATGGGGAACCGGGATAAAAATCCTTGTCTTTGCATTTGCATTTTTCTGTGATTGTATATCTTTGTTCAAGCATTTTTATCTGCTAACAATTAAATCTTGGTAATCAAGTTGTTTATATTATTGCAAATTTAACTCTTTTATTTCGCTGTGCAAAAAGATCTAATTGTGTATTAAGATCATTTGTTTGTAATCTTATCATTATATTATTTCATCTTTCCGCAGAGTTTGCACTCAAACTCTCTGGGAGTCGACTACCACTTTGAGGGACTCGACTACCTGTTGTGAGATCACTCTGTTAACATTTTTTATAAGATTAACTTGTTGATTAAGAACCAAGGGTAGATCACTCTACTTGGTTTCTTAGGCAACATTAGAAGGTTTTTAATTGTGCTAATTAACGAACAAAAAAGTTTAATATTCGCACACCAATATTCAATCCCCCCTTTAGTGTTGTTTGTCATCTACAGGATCCAACACTTGGTATCAGAGCGAGGTCAAAAGAGATGGCATCAACATCTTTTCATTCTGAAGGACTCAACACCATGCGACCACCATTATTCAATGGAATGAACTACGCAAGCTGGAAGATCTGTATGAAGACTCACCTAGAGTCACTAGATATCGAGGCATGGACCGTCACCAAAGCACCATACGGTGAACCCACTGACGTCGAGTTCGGAAAATGGTCTGCTGATGACAAAAAGAAAGTCAACCACAGCGCCAAAGCAATGAACGCATTATTCTGCATCGTGAAAGGTAATGAATTCAATCGTGTGTCTCTCAATGCGAGACAGCATATCAGATATGGCATACTCTTCAAGTAAGTCATGAGGGAACTGAAAAGGTAAAGGAATCCAGTATCAATGTTTTGCATTCTAAGTTTGAATCTTTCAAAATGGAAGAAGGAGAGAGTATCACCGATGTGAATGTAAGGATTGCCTTACCCTTGAAATACTAACAACACACTAGAGGAGGGGGGTGAATAGTGTAATGTCAATAAATTGTGCAATTAAAAGTAAACTTGTAAATGCAGAATAATAAATGCAAGAGGAATTAATCACCACAATAAAATCAAATGCATACACAAGATTTTACCCTAGTTTCCCAAAACTTGGGTACGTCCAGCCACACTAATATTCACTATAATTCTCACAAAGAGAAGTGAATACAATCCCACAAAGAGATACCTCACTAAGAGGATTTTGTCCTACACAAGAACCAAACCAACCCTAGACAAGGCTCTAACTCACACACAGAGAATCACTAACTTCCATAGAGAGGATTAGGGTTAGCCCTACACTAGGACACCAAACTCCTACAAAGAGAGTTACTCCCACAAAGAGAGTTATTCCCACAAAGAGAATATCTAATTCCCGCAAAGAAAATTAGGGTTTCAAAGAAACACAAAGTGAAACAAATACTCTTACCTATGCCTTGAGATGCTTACTCATAGATGAATGCAAGGCATGGAAGAGGATCTCCAAGTGATGAGATTTGCTTGAATAGCACTTGGAATATTTTCCTTGAGTTTGACTTCAATGCATGAAGGAGAGAATGAGCTCTAAGAGGGAAATGAGAGAGTTTGAGAGTGGCTTAATCAATCTCTAATAATTTGCAATAGATCCAAGAAGTTCTAATGAACTCAGCCCTCTCATATATATAGGAACCATATAGGAACTCTCAAATGCCAAGAAAACAGCCAAAAGAAAAAAGCTGCAACAGCTAGAATTTGAGCTGAAACGTCACAGACAGTCGACTGATGAACGAATGACAGTCGACTGTTCAACGGATATAAAAATCCCAACAGCTATAATCTGAGCCAGGACAGTCGACTGTAGAAGACTACACAGTTGACTGTAAAACAGACAGTCGACTGTATATCCTTCATCGGGCGACTGCTGGAGGGGATGGAATAAAACAGAGAGTTGCACTCTTTTTCCCAATATGCATACAGGTGACTGAAGAACAAATGACAGACGACTATAAAATAGACAGGCGACTGTTTATCCTTCATCCGTCGACTGCTATAAGAGATGGAGAAAAACAGAGAGATGCAATATTTGCACTTACGCCTTTCAGACGACTGTTGACCATTTCACAGGCGATTGTAAAATACAGGAGACTGTAAATTGATCATCAGTCGACTGATGCGAAAAGATCAAGTAGATTCAATAAAAAGTGGACTTGAGCAGTGCACCACAGTCGACTGTAGAAGGCTCGACAGGCGACTGGAAATCACCCAGTCGACTGTAAAATCTTTAACAGGCGACTGTAGGAGAGCCAGAGACTCCAAATGAGTCTTTGGTCACGATGAGCCTATTGGGTTGGATTCTATGATAATCCTAAGGCTCACTAAGATGGTTAAATGCATATGCATAAATGAGTAGACCATCTATCAAGGCATTACAATAAACCTAGACTCAAAAAGGAGAAATGCAATAAATGAAATATTACATGGATTACATTGCTTTCCTTAGAGTCTATGGCTTCAATCTTGATGCCTTGATGCTCCCCATCATCTCCAAGCTTTGGCACCCCTTGAGTCCAAGCTTTGGCCCTTTTCCACTTGATGTCCATCCTTACACCAAGTGTTTAGTCTCCAAAAATGATATTCTTGAAAAGTAACTAGGAGACTAAAACAAGAGAGTCATTAGCAACAACATAATGTTTTGATCATCATCAAAATAACATTGGTATGAAACACCAATACTCAACAATCTCTCCCTTTTTGATGATGACACACATTATGTAAATATAAAGAGAATAAAGCATAATGCTAATGAGCTACCCCTACTTATATGCACCAATAGTGAAATAAGATATACAATTGAAAATACTCATTATACCAAATGAAATAATGAGAAACCATGGTGACATATAATAGGCATGGATTACATAAAGCAATTGCAATAAGGATAAAACATGCACACAAGAATGGTTTATATAATCTCACATATCTCTCCCCATAGATATATCTCTCCCCAAATGCATATGTATGAAATACAAGAATTACATTTACATAATGCATATATCTCTCCCCCTTGAGTCTAAGCTTTGGCCCTTCTCCACTTGATGTCCATCCTTACACCAAGTGTTTAGTCTCCCAAAATGATATTCTTGAAAAGTAACTAAGAGACTAAAACAAGAGAGCCATTAGCAACAACATAATATTGTAATTATCATCAAAATAACATTGGTATGACACACCAATACTCAACAATCTCCTCCTTTTTGATGATGACACACATTATGTAAATATAAAGAGAATAAAGCATAATGCTAATGAGCTCCCCCTACTTATATGCACCAATAGTGAGATAAGATACACAATTGAAAATACTCATTATACCAAATGAAATAATGAGAAACCATGGTGACATATAATAGGCATGGATTATGTTACGACCTGAAGATTGTGATAGTCCGACCTTTCGTCCCAAACCGTCGAAACACCACGCTGGCTCGCCCCTCCCCCTGAACGGGTGGCCAACCTAGCGACATGGCGCTCCATCCCCGAACTTCAGAGACCCGCAGGGCGCCTGTCGACCCTAGATTCCGACACAATGGGGAGAAGGGCGAACTCCTCCCTAACCGTCGATAGGGGCGCCCTCCGACACAACCCCTGCATGAGACGCATCCTCTCTACCTCGGTCCGCCCGGATCAGCGCGCAAAGTGTGCGTTCGGACCGCTCAGCCCCAGCCCAGGCCAGACCGATGACCTACCTTGGGCCCTGCCCCTGGGAGGCGCTCCAACATTTACTTGGCACATCGGACACGACAAACAACCTAGTACAAGAACGCTTCTGACACTTACGCTGCCCGACCATCTGACAAAGTACCCCCTGGCCGCTGCGCCCCCTGACACCTAATGCTTTCGGCCCTGACACTCTGACAAAAGCGCCCCTGGCCGTTGTGCCATCTGATAAAAGCATGGCTGGCACTCCTGTTCCTGACATCCTCGTCCGAAGCTTCCACTGACTGTAATGCCCTACCAGCTACTGCACAAGTACTAGGAGGGGGGGTGAATAGTACTTTAAAATAATAAGGAGTATAATTCCAAATTAAATTGCAATCAACTACCAAATCAATTTGCGGAAGCTTAAATTGAATGACGACAACGAAATTATCAATGCTAACAAACGATGTTAATGGGTTCGGATCCACCCAAGTCTCCCCGACTTGTTCCCGGTGATCCTACGTCCCAACCACCCGGATCCCCTCCGGATACTTGAGTTAGAAACCCTAACTCAAGATTTCCACTATGAATATCTTGTGAAAAACCTTCACAAGATCAAATCATACATGCAATGGCAAAGTGAATCCCACAACCCGGGATCACAACCTTCTCTCACAACCGAGAGAAACACAAAGCAATATTAAAGAGTTTAATATGAAATAAACAAGCTTACCACAAAATCCTATACCTTGAGTTTTTCTTACCCAATAGGTGGAATGAAGGATTTGAGGAAGATGAAGTTACCAAACCCTAGCACCAAGGAAATGAGCAGCAATGGGTGCCTAGGGATGATTTGGAAACTTGAATCAAGCAATAGCTTGAAGAGCTCACCAAGAACAAGCTTCTCTCTAGATCTAGAAATGAGAGAGAATGGGGTTCTTGTGAGGAAGAGAGCTTTAGATTTGAGGGAGAATAGCTATCTCTTTTGATCTCAATGAATCTATGAATAGAAGCTCTTCTCTAGATAGAAATGACCTAGGTTCGTATTTATAGGAACCCAAAAACACAAGTTAGGTCATTCTCCAACGGAAAGAAATCTGGGAGAATTAGTCGGTCAAAGAACACTCACTGACCGACTAGTTCATCAACTAGTCGGTCAGCCAAACAACGTGGACCGACTAAGAGTAGATCTGAGAAGAAAGAGAATTTCAGACCTAGAAATCTAGTCGGTCCAAGAACACTGTCTGACCGACTAGTTTCACAACTAGTCGGTCATCCAATGAACGTAGACCGACTAAGAGGCAAAACAAATTAGTCTGAAGGCAAGTTGACTTAGTCGGTCCAAGAACAAAAGTTGACCGACTAGATTGTCAACTAGTCGGTCATCAAACGTTCTTAGACCGACTAACGGTAAACAGTAGCTTAGGAGAATTTTAGAGTGAACAGTAAGTCTCAACTAGTCGGTCAAAGAAGCATCACTGACCGACTAGTTCACAAACTAGTCGGTCGGTGAGTCAACGTAGACCGACTAACTGTAAACAGTAAAGTCCAAGAAATTAAGGAATCAAACTAGTCGGTTCAAGAACAGTTGCCGACCGACTAGATCACCATCTAGTCGGTCAGTACTTGTTCTTGTACAAACTAACATGCACAACAAAGTCCGAATCGAAGCGCGACGCTTCGAGGAAGTTAGAATGAACTTGTGCAAGGATCCTAGAGCTACGAAATGAGCGTAATGAAGATAGAAACGTAAGATATACTCAAGGCTTAACATTCTATCAATCGAAACTAAAAGACTATAAATAAAACCTTAATAAATGGTCTTTGAGAGCTTCGATTGAATCTTCATAACTTCCAAAGCGTTGCAGGAGCTTCAACGAAGCTTTAGGCTTGAATAGGAGCTTTTGGAAGTGTTGAGATGTCGCTTTGAATATTCTCGTGAAATTGGCGACGATCTCCAATACTGCGCTCACAAATTGTTAGTTCATGAATTATTTATGTTTGCTCATCATCCAAAACCAAATCCGGGGAGTCCAATATTCAACATTCTCCCCCTTTTTGGTGATGACAAACCAATCATAAATAATAATCAAAGATAATAATTCAAATGTAAAATACTTACTCCCCCTGCATCGATGACACGTTAATTCCAAAATGAATATATGTGAATTGCATCAAGCAGACGAGTAAGATAAATAAAGAGAATCGGTTTTCGAAATATCGGATTTTGAAAATCCTTATATGTATCTTAACTCCCCCTGAATCTAACATATCAAACTAGATTCTTGGATATTGAGTTAAATTTTCATTTGCGCTATTTATTATCATTATCTCTCCCCCTTTGGCATTATCCCAAAAATGGGGGGCATACAACGACAACAATTAGGAAATGTAAAATCCAACATCGGGAGTCGTAGACAATGACGATGGAACTAATTTTGACACCAAGGGAAAAAATGTGGAAATCAAATCAAGGTGTGCCAAAATGTCCATTATCAAAAAAAAATCAAAATCATCAAAAACACCAAATAATTATTCATTTCGTGAATAAAGAAACATACTCTTCAATATTCAATATTCTTGGTTAATTTTGTGCATGGAAAACAATTCTATACAATTACAGAATTTAAATCCATTTAACCAAGTTTTTATGCGTCGAGCGACGAAATCACATTTCAAATGTATTCAACGAATATTAAAATTTGCACGACGAATAAAAGACAAAGTGAACGATGATGAACATATATATATATATATAGACAACATGAGTACATCCAAAAAGATATCACATCGAATATATGAGGTACATCATATGAAGTGAGACACATCATCTATATAAACAACAAAAAGTACATCATCATCATCAACATCGTCATATCATAAAATCCAACACCGACAACCAGAAAGCACAAAAAAATACATCAAAGCATCTCTCAACCCCATCCTAACCCAAAACACTCTCACTAAAAAATATCATCCAGAATGCAGTGGAGAGTCCTCGGAACAGACGATCACGAGGAGGAGGCTGGATCTGCAGCGTCCGTGGGTCCAGTCGACGGAGTGGACTCAGGCTCTGCAGGGAGAAGAGGAGACCGACTAATAGAGAGATTAGTCGGATGAAGAATGAGTATAAGTCGGTCGGGATACGAAAAGACTCAACTGCCCTAACACACTTAGTCGGTCACAGTTCAAGCACTGACCGACTAGATTACGATCTAGTCGGTCGGTCAATAAGCTTGAACCGACTAAGTCGAAACAGAGGCACAGAGTGATTTTTAGGGCAAGATTTAGTCCGTCGCAGTATACCTACTGACCAACTAGTTTTCAATCTAGTCGGTCGGAAAGTGTACTATGACAGACTAACGAAAGAAAATGATAGGAGATGGAAATTTGCTTGATCTAGTCGGTCTGAGTTCATTTGCTGACCGACTAGATGAGCATCTAGTCGGTTGACAAGAGAACTGAAACCGACTAGAAGAGTCCAAAAGTAGAAATTTGATTTCTCTTCACAAACCACTTGGATGAAACATCCTAACTCACTCATTAGTCATCTAAATTACCCCATAAAACGTCGAAATCTTAAATACGACATTGAAATATGAATTCGATCATAAATTCAAATAAATCACATAAAATTCCCAAAAATTCAATTAATCTAGCATGAATGAAATATCGCGAAATATATTAACATGCAAGATGATTGAATTTAAATATGAATCCTATATCTCGGATTCACCCATAATCCCCAATTCTCGACGCAACCGCACAAAGGAGTCCTCCTTTAGGGGTTTCGTGAAAATATCGGCGATTTGCTTTTGGGTTTCAACGTACACTAAAATGATGTCCTTTTTAGCAACATTATCATCTAAGAAATGGTGTCGGACATCTATGTGTTTCGATCGGGAATGGTGCACCGGATTCTTTGAAAGACAAATAGCACTTTGGTTATCCACCATGATAGGGCTAGTATCACAATGAATACCAAAATCCTTCAATGTGTGTCTCATCCAAAGAACATGGGCACAAGCGGCACCGGCGGCAATATATTCCGCCTCGGTGGTTGAAAGTGATACCGAATTTTGCTTCTAGGAAAACCAAGAGACAAGAGAATTTCCTAGAAAATGGCAAGTGCCACTAGTACTTTTCCTGTCGGATTTGCATCCCGCATAATCAGCGTCACTATATGAGACTAACTCATATGTGCTAGATTTCGGATAAAGTAATCCAAAATCTAAAGTGTAACTTAGATAGCGAAAAATACGCTTTACCGCTACTAAGTGAGACTCCTTAGGTTGAGACTGATAACGAGCACATATACATACGGCAAACATAATATCGGGCCTACTCGCGGTAAGATAAAGCAAACTACCTATCATACCTCGATATAGACGAATGTCTACATCCTTACCGCCCGTATCCTTGTCAAGATGCATAGTCGTGCTCATTGGAGTCTTTTTCCCGGAGGCATTCTCCATTCCAAATCGCTTTAGCAACTCCACCGTGTACTTCGTTTGGTGGATGAAGATTGCATCGTTCAATTGGCGAATTTGGAGACCTAAGAAATATTTGAGTTCGCCCATGTGGCTCATCTCAAATTGTTCCTTCATCACATTAGAAAACTCTTCGCAAAGAGCGAAGTTAGTAGCACCGAAAATGATATCATCAACATAAATTTGAACTAATAAAATATCATTATTCGCATGCTTAATAAAAAGTGTTGAATCGGCTTCGCCCATTTTAAAATTCAAATCCAAAAGAAAATTCTTTAGGCGATCATACCAAGCTCGAGGAGCTTGTCTCAAACCATAAAGAGCTTTCTTTAGTTTAAAAACGTGATTTGGAAATTTTTCATTTATGAAGCCTGGAGGTTGAGAAACGTAAACTTCCTCAACGACATCTCCGTTTAAAAATGCACTTTTAACATCCATTTGAAATAATTTAAAATTCTTATGGCATGCAAAAGACAAAAGTAATCTAATTGATTCTAATCTAGCTACCGGAGCGAAAGATTCTTCGAAATCGATACCTTCCTCTTGACGATAGCCTTGAGCTACTAACCGAGCTTTGTTCCGGACGACGACTTGGTTTTCGTCGGTTTTGTTCTTGAAGATCCACTTTGTCCCTATGACAGTGTGGTTCTTCGATGGAAATGGAACAAGCTCCCAAACTTCATTCCTCTCGAATTGAATGAGCTCCTCCTCCATGGCTAAGATCCAAGCGCTATCTTCGCATGCTTCATTAATATTCTTTGGCTCTATCGATGAGGCAAAGGCACAATTTGCGAAGTGTTGAACTTGCGATCTCGTCTTGACACTATCATAGATATTGCCAATGACTTGCTCATGGGGATGGTCACGAACCGAATGAAGCCGTTTGGGAATACCTTGATCACTAGGAACATTCTCAACAACTTCATTAGTTGGGTTAGTCTCAATAGAATCAATAGAATCATTAGACTTAGAATTATCAAACGAATCACATAAAACATCCATAGAATCATTATCATTTGAAATTCTAGTTGGAACAAATCCTTCATTAAATGAGACATGAAGCGATTCCTCGATCGTTGAGGTTCGTTTGTTGAAAATCCGGTAGGCTTTGCTACGCGTAGAATATCCAACAAAAATCCCCTCATCGGATCTTGGATCGAATTTGTCCAAACTACCATATGTGTTCTTAATAAAACATTTCGAACCAAAAACACGAAAATGTTTAACTTGAGGCAACCTACCAAACAACAATTCATAACAAGTTTGTTTAGTGCCGGGCCTCAAAAGTATTCTATTAAACACATAGCAAGCGGTGTGTACCGCTTCCGCCCAAAATTGATGGCCAAGTTGGCTATCATCAAGCATAGTGCGAGCACACTCCACTAGCGTCCTATTCTTTCTCTCAACTACACCATTTTGAGGAGGTGCACGAGGGAAAGAGAAGGTGTGAGTAATACCAACTTCATCACAAAATGTCTCAAAAGACTCATTCTCAAATTCACCTCCATGATCACTACGAATAGTGACAATGGTGGTTCCTAAGAGATTTTGTACTTTCTTAACAAAAATTGTGAAGTTTTCAAAAGCTTCATTTTTATTACACAATGAAAATACCCAAGTAAATCTTGAATAGTCATCTACGATGACAAGTCCATACCTTGCATTTCCTAAGGAAGCTACTCTAGTTGGCCCAAATAAATCTAGATGTAATAGCTCTAGTGGCCGTTTAGTAGAGATGCTTTTCTTAGGTTTAAATGAAGATTTAGGAAGCTTTCCGCGTTGACAACAATCACAAAAACTTTTCTTTTCAAAAACAAGCTTCGGAAAACCTTTAATAGAATTCAATTTTGAAAGCTTATATAGTGTTCCAAAGTTCACATGTCCAAAGCGTCGATGCCATAAGTGTTGTTCACTTGTGTTGGCAACGAGACATTGTTCATATGACTTAGGAAGATCCAAAATATAAATGTCTTTACGACGAGTTCCGGAAAATAATAATTTTTCATTATCCTTTCTTAAAATATGACACAATCCTTTCGCAAAGCTAACTTTGTAACCTTTGTCACAAAGTTGGCTTATTGAAATAAGATTATGATTTAAACCACTAACAAGATAAACATCACTAATTAATAGTTTAGAAGGGTTACCGACTTTACCAACACCTATGATGGTTCCGCTCTCGTTGCCTCCAAATACGACGCGGTTTCCATTCGCAATGGGAACCACTCCGGAGAGCAAACGAGCGTCACCCGTCATGTGTTTGGAGCACCCGCTATCGAGTATCCAATTCCCTTTGGAGCTAAATTTAAATTTGATGCTCCTTTTCTTTTTCTTTTCCTTGAGTACCTAAAGATAGACACTTTCATATCATGGTACCCAAGGTCATTGGGTCCAAGGGATTAGACCTTTGGAAGCCAAGTCCAAGTGGACTTAGACTTCCCCACATAATTCTTACTATGCACAACATCCGAAAAATAAGCATTCATATACATTTGTTTTTCGTCCATGCTTGTGTCCTTTGGGCTCCAAATAGTGAAAATTTTGGGAGCCATCATCCTATTGGGTGCATGCATGCTACGTTGATTTCTACGTGATGCATGTTGTGGATAGGCATACGGGACATGATGGAATGGTGCACGACGAGAATTATTCATATGATGAGGTGGGTGTACATATGCATGTGTGGGAACACGTGCGTGAGGGTGTCTCACTTGGTGTGCACGTGCCCGAGAATGTGTTGCATAAAAATCATCATATGTGTGAGATGGTGGAGTAGGACGTGTGTTCCTACGTGGCATGGTATTTGTGTACATATAAGCATGGCCCTTCTTTGGAGGTCCACCCATAGTGGGTTTCTTTCCGAAAGAGGGTGTGGACGAGGTGGAAGCACCATTGGTAGATGAACTACCAATAGAGTGTTTTCTACCACTCGTAGAGTCACCGGAAGTTGGCCTAACAAAGGTAGTGGCCGCTTTGGATGGACATCCCATCGTATACCCCAAACCAATGTGGTGATTGGCCGGAAGTAAGTCACTTAGGATTTTATCCAAATGGTCCTTACCTTTATTGAATCTATTGATTCGGCCTAATGTGTTTTCATAATTCTCTTTGAGAGAACGCATTGAAGTATCTAAAGTGGATACTTGCGATGTGAGCACATAAACATGAGATTTAAGATTCTCGTTCTCAATACTCAAAGTTGAGTTTTGAGAAGTTAAATCCGCTATCTTATGTTCTTCCGCATCCTCAATGCTAACATGTTCGAGTTTAGATTTGAGATTCACAATCTCATTTCTTAACTCTTCAACAACGGTGTCGTTGTTGGTGATGATATTCTTAGGCGATGTTTGAATGCTAGCTAGGTCATCTTTTACCTTAGTATATCTATTTACTAACTTAGTGTATTTTGACCAAAGTTGAGAGTTAGCATTTCTAAGATCATCCATCGTTACCTTATCGCTTTCGTCATTACTATCATCGGAAGAGGAGGATCCTTGATCGTTCTCCTCTCTTGCCATGAAGCACATATGTGCTTGCTCCACTTTCTCATCATCCGACTCTCCGCTTGAGGAATCCTCGGAGTCGGTGAATGTTGCTCCGACAAGTCCTTTCTTGTACCCCTTTTTGTATTTCTTGGACTTATCGAATTTTGGCGCCTTCCACTTCTCCTTTTGTTTGTTGAGAGGACACTCCGCTTTCATGTGTCCTGGCTTATTGCACTTGAAACACAAAGGAGAGGAAGAGGCGTTAGAAGAACCAAATTTACCTTTGGTCTTGAAGTTACCTTTCCGGAAGAAACGGTTGAACTTCTTGGCCATGAGTGCCATGGACTCCAAGTCCAACTCGTTTTCCGAGTCTTCATCATCGGAAGATGTGGATGAAGCCGCCTTGAATGCAATCGCCTTTTTCTTAGGCGCATCTAGGTTCAAATATGACTTCATCTTTTCTTGTAGCTTCACCTTGCTATCTTTGCGTACCTCGTATGACATCAAAGTACCCATTAGTTGAACTATGGTATATTTGTTCATGTCATTACCTTCCTCAATGGCGAAGGTACGTTTTTCCCAAGAAGAGGGAAGTCCTTCAATAAGCTTTAAGCACTTCTCCTTTTGAGTGTAGATCTTGCCGAGGGCCTCTAACTCGTTTATTATGTCAACGAAGCGAGCGTAATATTCTTTCATCTTCTCGCCCTGTTGCATATGAAACATTTCGTAATCTTTGGTTACGACAACGAGTTTAGAGTCTCTTACCCGACTCGTCCCTTCATGTATTATGAGGAGAGAGTTCCAAATTTGATATGCACTCTTACATGTGCATATCTTATTGAAGTCCTCGGGCTCCAATGCGCATTGCAAGGCGTTCATTGCCTTGGCATTGCTTACCTCCGCGGCGACCTCCGCGGTAGTCCATTTCTCAAAATCTTCTTCTTCGGGCTCGATGTACTCCTTCATTGTAGTCCTCCATAAAGATGCACTTCGGAGGAAGGTTTCCATCCGACATTTCCAGTACCCGTAGTTGGTACCGTTGAAGAATGGAGGCCTTGTAGAGGAATGTCCTTCCATCACTGATGACGCTCCTTCACGGTTCCTGAAGGTGTCATAGTTGGAAGGTGGAGGCACGGTCTTGTTGTCGTTGGCAGACATAGCTGAGTATCTGGCTCTGATACCAAATGTAATGCCCTACCAGCTACTGCACAAGTACTAGAGGGGGGGGGGGGGGTGAATAGTACTTTAAAATAATAAGGAGTATAATTCCAAATTAAATTGCAATCAACTACCAAATCAATTTGCGGAAGCTTAAATTGAATGACGACAACGAAATTATCAATGCTAACAAACGATGTTAATGGGTTCGGATCCACCCAAGTCTCCCCGACTTGTTCCCGGTGATCCTACGTCCCAACCACCCGGATCCCCTCCGGATACTTGAGTTAGAAACCCTAACTCAAGATTTCCACTATGAATATCTTGTGAAAAACCTTCACAAGATCAAATCATACATGCAATGGCAAAGTGAATCCCACAACCCGGGATCACAACCTTCTCTCACAACCGAGAGAAACACAAAGCAATATTAAAGAGTTTAATATGAAATAAACAAGCTTACCACAAAATCCTATACCTTGAGTTTTTCTTACCCAATAGGTGGAATGAAGGATTTGAGGAAGATGAAGTTACCAAACCCTAGCACCAAGGAAATGAGCAGCAATGGGTGCCTAGGGATGATTTGGAAACTTGAATCAAGCAATAGCTTGAAGAGCTCACCAAGAACAAGCTTCTCTCTAGATCTAGAAATGAGAGAGAATGGGTTTCTTGTGAGGAAGAGAGCTTTAGATTTGAGGGAGAATAGCTATCTCTTTTGATCTCAATGAATCTATGAATAGAAGCTCTTCTCTAGATAGAAATGACCTAGGTTCGTATTTATAGGAACCCAAAAACACAAGTTAGGTCATTCTCCAACGGAAAGAAATCTGGGAGAATTAGTCGGTCAAAGAACACTCACTGACCGACTAGTTCATCAACTAGTCGGTCAGCCAAACAACGTGGACCGACTAAGAGTAGATCTGAGAAGAAAGAGAATTTCAAACCTAGAAATCTAGTCGGTCCAAGAACACTGTCTGACCGACTAGTTTCACAACTAGTCGGTCATCCAATGAACGTAGACCGACTAAGAGGCAAAACAACTTAGTCTGAAAGCAAGTTGACTTAGTCGGTCCAAGAACAAAAGTTGACCGACTAGATTGTCAACTAGTCGGTCATCAAACGTTCTTAGACCGACTAACGGTAAACAGTAGCTTAGGAGAATTTTAGAGTGAACAGTAAGTCTCAACTAGTCGGTCAAAGAAGCATCACTGACCGACTAGTTCACAAACTAGTCGGTCGGTGAGTCAATGTAGACCGACTAACTGTAAACAGTAAAGTCCAAGAAATTAAGGAATCAAACTAGTCGGTCCAAGAACAGTTGCCGACCGACTAGATCACCATCTAGTCGGTCAGTACTTGTTCTTGTACCAACTAACATGCACAACAAAGTCCGAATCGAAGCGCGACGCTTCGAGGAAGTTAGAATGAACTTGTGCAAGGATCCTAGAGCTACGAAATGAGCGTAATGAAGATAGAAACGTAAGATATACTCAAGGCTTAACATTCTATCAATCGAAACTAAAAGACTATAAATAAAACCTTAATAAACGGTCTTTGAGATCTTCGATTGAATCTTCATAACTTCCAAAGCGTTGCAGGAGCTTCAACGAAGCTTTAGGCTTGAATAGGAGCTTTTGGAAGTGTTGAGATGTCGCTTTGAATATTCTCGTGAAATTGGCGACGATCTCCAATACTGCGCTCACAAATTGTTAGTTCATGAATTATTTATGTTTGCTCATCATCCAAAACCAAATCCGGGGAGTCCAATATTCAACACTGACAACATGGCCAGCTCAGCACGTCGAGTCAGCATGCCAGGTCAGCCTTACCTAACCGCCTCCCGTCAGGTATAAATACCCATTCGCCTCCAACGATGAAGAGGTTGGCAAATTTACTCTTAATCTTATTACTCACACACAAGAGCAAAGGTCATCCATATCTTTGTTCTTCCACCCATAACTCGTCACGTACGGTCGACCCACCTTCAGTTCGACCTGCGTGCCTAGCCCCCGTTTTAAGTCCTATTACTGACTTAGGCACCGGAGAGGCTAAGGGTTGGACCTCAACCCGGCCTTTCTGACGAGTTGCTCCTTGCGCAGGTCAGCTCTTCATCGTCGGTCAGTCTCGCCCTCAACCGAGGCAGTTCGGCCCCTTCACTGTATCCAACAGGATTCGATACCGTGGTCAACTCCCGTAACAAACTTAGCCTCATCACCCCACTAATCACCTGTCAAATAGCCTACCCTAATCCCGTCATTAGCATAACCACCGTGCCTTTGGTTCCCCGTAATACAAATACATTGTACGCGAGTTCTACCCCGCAACAATTGGCGTCGTCTGTGGGAAACGAAGGGCCACACCCATGTCAAATCCCATACCAGTCAACCGAAACCCTGACCATGGAAAGGATCCCACGGATCAAGAATCTCACTCCCACCCCGTGACTCCGGCGACTTATCCACCCCTGGAGGTGGATGTCGAAACGGTCTAGGCCTCCGTCCACGCGGTGCAGCAAAGCTTCGAGGCCTTCGCCAAGATGATGGAGGGCTTCACAACGGCTGGGGCCGAAGCCCTCCTGGGCCCCTCTGAGCCCCCGAATGTGAGGCGGAATCTCCACCCTCAGTTCATTGAAGAAATAGGGGACAAGGGGCTCGCCGAGGAGATAGCGGCCCAACAGAAGATCTTAGAGGAAGAAATGGAAATCAGGCGGCTGTGAAGGCACCAGGGGGAAGCAACTGCCACACAGAGGCATCATGATGAAGCGGCCGAGACCGCCCGACAAGCCCTCCTCGCCGAAGAAACCACCCGACACCAACTCCGCTTCATTATCGCGAAACGCAAAAGGCTCCGGAGGGAGAATTAGGAGGACCGGGAGATCTCGGAGGTGTTGGCAACGTGCCGGTGACATGCGAACAAGCGCAGCCCACCGCTCGCCAGGTCCCCGCCTCGGCGGCGAAGCCCGCCCCGTCGACATCTCTCCCCAGATCGTCTGGGCAAGGAAGCCGTTCGTCAACAGCTCCGCTTCCTCGCCACAGAGCGTGAAAGGCTCTTAAGGGAGAATCAAGGGCAGAGAGAGATCCTAGAGGCGACGGTAATGGGCCGGCGATACTGGAATGACTGTAGCCTGCCGCCCGTCGAATTCCCAAACTCATGGAGGGAGCCCTCACCGGCGACCACTTCGTTATTTCCCGGGGCAGGATGACCGTCAGCAACCGAGGCGGGACCGAAGCCAAACCCTAGAGTGGCGGAGGGGGCAAGCGCCAGAACGCCCCGCCTACCCCGAGGAGGCCACGCCGTTGGCGCGGTGGATCACGTCAGCCCCAAGACCCGCGAGGTTCAAGGTCCCCCATCTGGCCACCTACGGCAGAAGAGGCGACCCCACAACAGTACCGGGGGGCGATGGAGGCACAAGACGTGGATGACGCGTTCCTGTGCCGGCTTTTCTCATAGAGCCTGAAGGACATGGCACTGGAGTGGTACTACGGCTTGTCGGTGAGATCCATTGGGAGCTTCGGGGAGTTGTCCCATAGGTTCTGCCAAGAGTTCTGGGCCGGGCACGTAAAGAAGAAGCCCTTGGACTACCTCAGCATAATAATCCAAGGGGAAGGGGAGACGACTGGGAAGTACCTGTGCAGCTTCCAGGACGAGAGGCGGGCGGTTGTGGCCTGCGGCGACGAAGTGCTCATGCTGGCCTTCAAGACGAGACTGCGGAATCGGAGCCTCCACAAATCCTTGCTCTGAGACCCGCCGACCGACTACGACGTGCTGATCGCCCAGGCGGAGAGGTATGCATTGAGCGAGGAAACTCTCGACGGGAAGAAACCAGTCGCCCCGGTGAAGTTGTCCCAAGGCGAGCCTTGGTCCTACCCCACGCCAAGGCAAGAAGACGGGTCCTAGGATCGCCACCAGCTCGCTCAGCCGAGACGCGACCTAGGGGGCGTTGCCCACAGGATCGTCTGGGCCCAGCGCAAGAATTCGCCCTCGCCCCGGAGCCCGCCCGAGCGATCCTGAGGCTGGAGGGACCCCATCGGGCCCAGTACACGTAGTTCAACACCCCCATGATAGAGGTGTTAGCCGCGGCGACTAGGGCCGGACTACTGCCGGACCCGCCCTGGGAAATGAAGTCGGACCCCGCGAGGCGAGACGTCCAGAAGTATTGTCAGTATCACCGGGACCACAGTCATGATACCGACGATTGCTTCACCCTCAAGAGGGAGATCAAGCGCCTGATACAGGCGGGACACCTTGGGGGCTTTGTGGAGGGCAGGAGGATGATCCAGGAAGAGTGGGCCCCGCGAGGAGCACGGAGGCCGGACCCTCCACCAGACAACGGGTGGGAGGAGCCACGCCCCCAAGCCGGTCATGCGCATAGATGTAATATGTGGCTGACCGTTCTCTGGAGGAGCGTCGTCGTCGAGCAAGAAGGCGTACGCATGGCAGGTGATGGCAGCGGGTCTTGGCAGAGACACGAAGGGGAGAAGGCTAGCCCGACCTCCCATAACCTTTACCGACGAAGATCTGGAGGGAGTCAAGCTACTGCATGACGGCACCATCGTCATCGAGGCTCAGATTGGGACAGCCGTCATCAGCCGCCTCCTGATCGACACTGGGAGCTCCTGCGACATTCTATTTATGTCGACGGTTGAGAAGATGGGGCTAGGGCTGGCAGACCTGAGACCTTGCACTGGGCCCATCACCGGCTTCACTGGCCACTCGACTCCTATAGTGGGGGTGATCACCTTGCCGGTGTCACTCGAAGAGGAACCAAGGGTCGTCACTCGCATGACACAGTTCGTTGTCTTCGACATTACGTCGGCATACAACGGGATCATAGGGCGACCATACATGACGACCGTCGAGGCACTCCCCAGCCTGCTCCATCAGATGGTCAAGTTCCAAACTCTACGAGGAGTGGGTTTAGTGCGGGGGAACCAGAAGCTATCGAGGAGCTGCTACGTGGGGCGACCAAGCATAAGGGTCTGGAGCAGACTTTGTCAGTCGGCCTCCTTTACAAGAGGGAGGACTTTCGCGACCAGCGGTCAAATCCTGCTGAATAAGTCGAGAAGGTACCCGTGGCCGCGGAGGAAGACAAGACCGTCTCCATCGGCACTGTGACTCCTGGGTGAGAGAACGGAGCTTCGGAGTCGACGGCTGGGCCCTCAGAGACGCCACCTTCAAGCCCACCGAGACCGATCGCCGAGGGAAGCTGGCAACCAAATGGGTGGAACCATACGAAGTCATCGACATCGTCGAACCAGCCACATACATCCTGGCAACCCTTGACGGGAGCGAGTTAGTTCATCCACAGAACGCTGGGCACCTACTAAAATATCACCAGTAATTGTAAGTATTTAATGAGATACTTTCTTTTCTTCACATTTTCATATCTCACCGTCTCCACTTGAAAGTTTCAGTTTAAGACGCAAGACTCCGGGGCAGGACCAATCCTCGACACCCAAACCGGAGAAGGGCACGGGCCGAGCTACGCGCTCGCTCCCCCCTCCAGTGAAGACCTCCGGGGCAAGCTTACGGAGCTTCACCACCCAAACCTGAGCGCCATATGTGGGGTAGGCGACGGCCTAATACCCGTCCGACTACAGAGGCTACGGGGAGGCGACGGCCAAATACCCGCCCTCTCAAAGACTCCGAGGCAGGACCAATCCTTGCTACCCAAACCGGAGAAGGGCACGGGCTGAGCTTCACGCTCGCTCCCCCCTCCAGTGAGGACCTCCGGGGCAAGCTTACGAAGCTTCGCCACCCAAACCGGAGCGCCATATACAGGGTAGGCGATGGCCCAATACCCGTCCGACTATAGAGGCTGCGGAGAGGCGACGGCCCAATACCCACCCTCTCAAAGACTTCGGGGCAGGACCAATCCTCGCCACCCAAACCAGAGAAGGGCACGGGCCGAGCTATGCGCTCGCTCCCCCCTCCAGTGAAGACCTCCGGGGCAAGCTTACGGAGCTTCGTCACCCAAACCGGAGTGCCATATGTGGGGTATGCGACGGCCCAATACCCGTCTGACTATAGAGGCTACGGGGAGGCGACGGCCCAATACCTATCCTCTCAAAGACTCCAGGGCAGGACCAATCCCCACCACCCAAACCGGAGAAGGGCACGGGCCGAGCTACGTGCTCGCTCCCCCTCCAGTGAAGACCTTCGGGGCAAGCTTACGGAGCTTCGCCACCCAAACCGTAGCGCCAAATACGGGGTAGGCGACGGCCCAATACCTGTCCGACTATAGAGGCTGCAGGGAGGCGACGGCCCAATACCCGCCCTCTGGGGCAGGACCAATCCTCGCCACACAAACCTGAGAAGGGCACTGGCCGAGCTACGCGCTTGCTCCCCCCTCCACTGAAGACCTCCGGGGCAAGCTTACGGAGCTTTGCCACCCAAACCGGAGTGCCATATACGGGGTAGGCGATGGACCAATACCTGTCCGACTATAGAGGCTACGGGGAGGCGATGGCCCAATACCCGCCCTCTCAAAGACTCCGGGGCAGGACCAATCCTTGCCACTCAAATCGGTGAAGGCCACAGGACGAGCTACGAACTCGCTCCCCCCTCCAGTGAAGACCTCCAGGGCAAGCTTACGGAGCTTCGCCACCCAAACCTGAGCGCCATATGCGGGGTAAGCGACCGCCCAATACCCGTCCGACTATAGAGGCTGCGGGGAGGCGACGGCCCAATACCCGCCCCCTCAAAGACTCCGGGGCATGACCAATCCTCACCACCTAAACCGGAGAAGGGCACGGGATGAGCTACACACTCTCCCCCCCTCAGTGAAGACCTCTGGGGCAAGCTTACGGAGCTTCGCCACCCAAACCGGAGCGCCATATGTGAGGTAGGCGACGGCCCAATACCAGTCTGACTACAGAGGCTGTGGGGAGGCGATGGCCCAATACCCGTCCTCTCAAAGACTCTGGGGCAGGACCAATCCTCGCCACCTAAACTGGAGAAGGGCACGGGCCGGGCTACGCACTCGCTCCCCCCTCCAGTGAAGACCTCCGGGGCAAGCTTACAGAGCTTCACCACACAAACCGGAGCGCCATATGTGGGGTAGGCGACGGCCCAATACCCGTCCGATTACAGAGGCTACGGAGAGGCGATGGCCCAATACCCGCCCTCTCAAAGACTCCGGGGCAGGACCAATCCTCGCCACCCAAACCGGAGAAGGGCATGGGTCGAGCTACGTGCTCGCTCCCCCTCCAGTGAAGACCTCCGGGGCAAGCTTACGGATCTTCGTCACCCAAATCAGAGCGCTATATGCAGGGTAGGCGACGGCCCAATACCCGTCCGACTATAGAGGCTGCGGGGAGGCGACGGCCCAATACCCGCCCTCTCAAAGACTCCGGGGCAGGACAAATCCTCATCACCCAAACCAGAGAAGGGCACGGGCCGAGCTTCGCGCTCGCTCCCCCCTCCAGTGAAGACCTCCGGGACAAGCTTACGGAGCTTCACCACCCAAACCGGAGCGCCATATGCAGGGTAGGCGACGGCCCAATACCCATCTGACTATAGAGGCTGCGGGGAGGCAACGGCCCAATACCCGCCCTCTCAAAGACTCCGAGGCAGGACCAATCCTCGCCACCCAAACCGGAGAAGGGCACGGGCTAAGCTACACGCTCGCTCCCCCCTCAAGTGAAGACCTCCGGGGCAAGCTTACGGAGCTTCGCCACCCAAATCGGAGTGCCATATGCGGGGTAGGTGATGGCCCAATACCCGTCCGACTATAGAGGCTGCGGGGAGGCGACGGCCCAATACCCACCCTCTCAAAGACTCTGGGGCAGGACCAATCCTCGCCACCCAAACTGGAGAAGGGCACGGGCCGAGCTACGTGCTCGCTCCCCCCTCAAGATTCTGGGGCAGGGCCAAAACTCGTCGCCCAAATCAGAGAAGGGCACGGGCCGAGCTACGTACTCCCTTCCCATTAAAGCCCGGGTCAGGTCTGACGAGCTCCGACCTCCCGAGCCAAAGTAGAGTTAAACTCGAACCATGGGAAAAGGACAAGGGCACGCGGGCCAAGGCAGGCCTCACGAAGGCCAAGGACCATTGGTCAGTGCTGGGTCCCGATAAAGTGCGCCCACAATGCGACTCGTCGAAACCAGAGGACGCTCGGGAATCATGCCATTAATGACAACACATCCCCCGAGAGGCAAGGACTGACGAATCACGTCCAACGCCACCTGGTAAAAGCGGTTTTCGAAGGGCGTAATTCCGAGGGGCCTATTAATAAGGCCAGTTAATCGCATTAACTTCGGGGGAACCGTTATCAAAATCCCTCTATAAATACACACCTCACCCCTTCGATGGAGAGGTGAAGAAAGAAAACATGAGGGCAAGTCGGTCTCGGTCCCCCCATGAAGGATGAAAAGGCACGGGGCATTCAGCCCCTGGATAGGCGACAGCTTCCACATGACGATCGCCGATGGGCTACTCCCCTTACACATGGGACGGCCCGCCTATCACTCCTCAACTTCCCTTAGACGACTTGAGGCAGAGGAACAGGAGCTCCAATGGCGGACCATTCTCCTCCACCGGTGCCCATCGCGCGCTGGCGCCCCAAGGTGCAAGCCCAAAGGACAGGCCAGCCCTGTCAAATCGCCCCACCGGGCATAGCAGCCTTCACGGCCCCACCTCCGGATGGGCCGCCCCGCCGATGGGCTATTCCTCTTACACGAGGGGTGCCTTGCCTTTCACTCCTCGACTTCCCCTAGACAAGCTGCGACAGGGGAAGAAGAGGACATGCGGCAGACTGCCCCTCCCTATCCGCACCCACTCCACCACGGTGGGCTCCCTGATGGAATAGAGCGGCCTGATGAAGGACTCGCTGATTTCTGGAATAGACGTCTTCAACACCGACCTCACACCCATGATCTTGTCTGGCACCACTCCGGCCTCCGCCACCGTAACAGCGACCGGAGTAACGGGCTGCGACATCCTTTTTAGGGGCCGTTTCCCCTTCTTCCGGTCATTCGGGACATCCGAGGGCGAGCCCACTGATTGCTCGTCGCCCGCGCTATTGCTCCGACTCTCCAACGACCCTTCTCCCGTGCTCTCCGCCGTATCCACGGCGGAGCTCATTTCCTCCACCACCCCAACCCCGACATGTGGAAGGAAGAAGTTGACGAAGATAGCAAGAAAGAAGAGGTTAAGTACCTGAATGATATCGATGGCTTCGACGACGGAGCTACGTTGGCGGCTGGATCTCCGACGACGACTTCGACAAAAGCTAAACAATCTCCGATAACCACAAGCTCACAGAAACTTTTTCAAGCGAGAAACCCTCACTGGCTCCCCATCCATAGCTCTTTATAAGACTCCTCGAAAGATCGCGACCGCAGACTTCCTGCCACGCGTCGACGATCCGCGTCCCTCTACGCTTCGATCCGCGGAATGACGCCTCGATCCGCGTGATACGACGCTTCGACAGATAGCAGCTGTCGCATCTACCACGTGTCACCCAGAGAGTGGCTGAACCGCTTCGATTTCCGTCCACCACCGATTCAAAAAGATAGCCTCAGTTCATGCAACGGACACCGATACGCTTCGATTCCCACCCTCTTTTCACATCGAAATGATTACGCCAAGTCAAAATAACTTCAAACCTCGCCTCTTGCCCGTCCCGGGCCCAAGAAGGGCCCCGCCAGCACTACAACGACCGGGGACATTAGGCATCACCTGTTCAAGATCGGACTGCGACACCGACCCTCCACAACCTGACAGGGCAAATGCCTCACCTCGCCCCAAACCAATGGTTCGCCAGTTTGCCCTGAGCTCATGCATATGCCGTCAACATACTGTGTCTCAACATCCCTCTCCCTATGACCTAGCGCTCATGGACAGACAGATGTTGGGGGCAATTATACCTTCGCAAGCAAGCAAGCGGTCCATACACTCAACACGGAGAAGAAGAAACCAAGACAAGATCAATCCAACCAATTTATTCTAAATGGCAAGGCTATTCACGGAGCCCGCTGGGAATAAAACATTACATCGGCCGGGCGTACCAAAAATAAACAAATTTCTCCAAGTCCTCAGCGTCACCGCCTCTCCTCCGATCGAGCCCCCATGTCCCTCGCCACCTGACGAACTCCCGCCTCCCTCGCCTCCCGCAGCATCGGAACAACATGCTCGTCATGGTAACGACAGATAGCGGCTTCGATCACATCGTGTTCGACCCCCCGTCTCTCCTCCAACTGCTACCTCAAGATACCTCTCTCCCTCCTCTCCGCTTCGATGGTCTTCTTCAGGTCGGCTATTTGCCCCACCTGCAAATCGATCACCCTTTTCTTGCTAGCCATCTCCTTGTCGTGCTTCACCAGGATATCGGCCCGCTCCTGCTCCCCCTCCAAAAGTTGGCACTCGATCGTAGCATTTGACAAATCAAAGTATGCGGCCCATGACTTCTCGACTTCGCAGGCCATCGCAACCCTCTCCAGCTCCGCTTCCTTCTCCCTCAACTTCTCCTTGACGTCAGCGAGATCGATCCTCACCTTATCAAGAGCCACCTTCGTTGCGGCCACTATAGTTTGGCGCTGTAGGGCCACCATAGCCGTGACCATCTACAAAAAAGACCCCGCTCAGTCGAACACAAGCAAAGAAAACCTGGAAGGCGGGACGAGGAATTCGACCTACCTGCATGACGTGCCACAGAACAGAGCCGTACAGCTGCTCCACCCCCACGCAAATCAAGGACTCTCGATCCCGCGACAGCATGCAATACTCTGCTAGACGCCGCCATCCTGGCATCCTCGAATATCAACTCGTCACGGCCTATCCGATAGGTCGGCCGGTGAAGACTGTCGTCGGGCAGCGCCTCGACCTCAGACTTAGTCCTTTTGAAGCAGATAAGAGCGTTCTCGCAACTCGGGTTTGTCGCTCTTCCCATCTTGCACAGGAGGATTCCGTAAGGCCACTTCTGGACCGGGGGTGCCTTGTGAGGCTTGCCCGCCTCGGGCACCCGCGTAGGAACCGGGAGGTCCACTCCCTGAATAGGCGAACCCACGGGGGGACCTTCGCCAGCTCGATCGGAGGAGGCGCCAGATTCGGACACCCTTCGCCTTTGGTTCGCCCTTCCCTCGTCCGAAACCTAGGTACCCTGTTTTCGGGACACCTCCCTTACCGGCCCCTCCTCACCCATCACTTTCTTACCCTTATTGCGAAGGTTGACGCTCTCCCCGACCGGCACTTTGGCAGCCCCCGATACCTCCTCCGGCGAGTGCATCGCGTCCCCACCTGTAAAGAAAATAAAGATCAGGGTAAGCCTACCTAAAGGCTTGCCAGACTCGAACTACCTGGGGACCAAAAATCCTGGGCGAGCCGACTATCCAGCGTCAAGTTCCCTAACCGACGGTGCGCCTCAGGCAACTCCGCCAAGATCTGCGCCTTCGCCAGGTCTTCCCCGGTCAGCTCCACCCTCTCATTCACCAGAGGGTTCAGCGCCCCCAAGTTCGACATCAGCACCGCGTCGACCGGCATCTCAACAAAGACAAAATCCTCCATCCACCTGCCAACATCGGCGGGCACCACGACGATGAGCTCCCTCACCCTCCTCGCGTAGACGCAGTGGTACATCTCCCTCTTCTGAACTGCGAAGAAGTGCTGGAACAAAGCCAGGGACGGGCTCAAGGAGCTGGCAAAATATAGCACGGTGAACCCCACCAGCAAGCCCAAGGAGCGGGGTGCTAAGGCGAAGATCGGCACCTCTAGGAAGTTCATCAGGTGTAGGAGGTAAGGGTGGATCGGGAAGCGAAGTCCCAACCCAAAGGATCGGGTGTAGACCCCAACTTCATTATCCCCGGGCAAACACACCCTTTCCTCCGGTCCCGGTACATGTGCCTCATAGGGCGGCGCACGAACCGCACCCGAATCTCCTTAATGTTGATCTGGTCCGGTCTGCACCTGACGGCTACTATCGCCCTCGGTACGTCAGTGCGCCATGTTCTCCTCCGCTGAGGCCTCCGCGCCCCCCACCACCTTTCCTCGGACATGGATTCCTCTGTCGTCGCATTGCTACCTGCCCTGGAGTCAAAATGAGAAACAATCGATTAGAATGATACGAGGATTACCTAGCAAGTGGCTGAGCTGAGAAGACGATCGGGAATGGACCTCCGGTGAAGACAACAACGACAACGTCGACGAACGACCGACAAAAACCGGAAGGTAGGAAGAAGAGTTGAAGCCGTAAGGAAGCTTCCGCCGACTCCTTCTCCCCATAATTATAGAAGACGACATGCCATCTCGACCGTCGATGCACCACCACGCGGCACTCATCGGAGCATCCCTGACACATCGACTGGCGTGAAAGTTGCCTTCATCCACGTGTCGCGAGATCACTAGCGGAGGCACTTCAATTTCACCCGGGCACTTTCAAATCGCAATAATGACCAACGTGGCAAGAATTCCTAGACCTGCATCGCCGCTCCCGAGCTCGAATCGAAATCCGAACCGCCATTTCATAGCAAGGGAAGTGATACGCCATCCGAGCCGAGTCGGGCTCCCACCTCGAACTCAAATGACGGGGGGCAATTGTTACAACCTGAAGATCGTGATAGTCCAACCTTCCGTCCCAACCCGCCGAAACACCATGCTGACTCGCCCCTCCCCCCTGAACGGGTGGGCAACCCAGCGACATGGCGCTCTACCCCCGAACTTCAGAGACCCGCAGGGCGCCTGTCGACCCTAGATTCTGACACAACAGGGAGAAGGGCGAACTCTGCCCCGACCGTCGATAGGGGCGCCCTCCGACACAACCCCCGTATGAGATGCATCCTATCTACCTCGGTCCTCCCGGATCAGCGCACAAAGTGTGCGTCTGGACCACTCAGCCTCAGCCCGGGCCGGACCGACGACCCACCTCGGGCCCTGCCCCTGGGAGGCGCTCCAACATTTCCTTGGCACATCGGACACGACAACCAACCTAGTACAAGGATGCTTCTGACACTTACGCCGCCCGACCATCTGACAAAGCACCCCCTGGCTGCTGCGCCTCCTGACACCTAATGATTTCGGCCCTGACACCCTGACAAAAGCGCCCATGGCCGTTGCACCGTCTGACAAAAGCGTGGCTGGAACTCCTGTTCCTGACATCCTCGTCCGAAGCATTCATTGACAGCAGGGCCAGCTCAGCACGTCGAGTCAGCATGCCAGGTCAGCCTTACCTAACCGTCTCCCGTCAGGTATAAATACCCATTCGCCTCCAATGGTGAAGAGGTTGGGAAATTTACTCTCAATCTTATTACTCACACACAAGAGCAAATGTCGTCCATATCTTTGTTCTTCCACCCATAGCTCGTCACGTACGGTCGACCCACCTTCATTCCGACCTGCGTGCCTAGCCCCCTTTTTAAGTCCTATTACTGACTTAGGCATCGGAGAGACTAAGGGTTGGACCCTAACTTGGCCTTTCTGACGAGTTGCTCCTTGCGCAGGTCAGCTCGTCATCACCGGTCGGTCTCACCCTCAACCGAGGCAGTTCGGCCCCTTCACCGCATCCAACAGGATTCGATACCGTGGTCAACTCCCGCAACAAGCTTAGCCTCATCACCCTACTAATCACCTGTCAAATAGCCTACCCTAATCCCGTTATTAGCATAACCACCGTGTCCTTGGTTTCCCGTAATACAAATACATTGTACGCGAGTTCTACCACGCAACAGATTACATAAACCAATTGCAATAAGAATAAAACATGCACACAAGAATGGTTTATATAATCTCACATATCTCTCTCCATAGATATATCTCTCCCCAAATACATATGTATGAAATACAAGAATTACATTTACATAATGCATATATCTCTCCCTTTTGACATTGTCAAAAGGTGGACATAAAAAATATCCCCTTGTCATCTTAATCAAAGATGTGACAATATGCAAGATATAAGGAGATGTATGATACCAAATTTGTAAAATTTAGTGGGTATCAATCACTATCCCATGTTTCCCTTAGATCATAGAAATGGTCAAATTTTGACTTCTAGGATCTAATACCAATTGTAAAGTAGGAAATAAACAATCTCTAACAATTGAGGTAATACCAATTGAAGAAAAAGAATCTTGGAAGATAATCATATTACCAATTGATTAACATAAATTGGAGCCATGGGTCTAAAGTGTATCAAAGCAATAGATATGGAAAAATCAAGCTTCATTGATACACAATGAAATTTCCAAAACAAAGTATAACATGAAACATGTTATCAATAGCAATGGGTTAATATCAAGACCATAATAACCAAATGTAAATAATGATCTTTATCAAAACCCAAAATGGGAGTAAAAATATATTTTTAAAAAATATTTTAAACATACTACATATTAACTCTCCCATTGTCATACATATGGATCAAAGAATGCATGCATGACAATGTATTCCCCAAGGTCCCCATTTTTATGAAAAATAAATTTGAAAACATTTTCAAAGTTATGAAACACACACAAACAATGGGTACGCTAAAAATATGCATTTAAGCACAATACCCATGCAATATGCATATGTGTGAGGAACCTAAACATTAGGGAACCAAACTCAAGAGGAGTTTGATTTCCTAATGTAATCACATGAGGTGAGGAGTTAATGTAGCTATCCCTCTCTTGCACAGTACACTTAGTGGGAATCCATAATCTCAAGGATTTCCTAGGCAAGGGTTTTGCCTTTGCAAGAGGGGTGGATGTGGCATGCCTTAGGTGTAGAAAATATTTTCTTAACATGCATGATGTGAGAATTTTGCTTCTTAGCAAAAATGAAGAGTTTTCATTTTTCCTCACCACCTTGTGATTTATATGCTTCTTGTTGGTGTTATTGTTATACAAGAAGGCATGGTGATTCTTCTTAGGTGCTTTAGCAATATTTCTTGAATTTGCATCAAAAGAAGAATTAGAGGTGTGTTTGGGTACCACATTTTGAATATATCCCAAACCTCCTCTATGTTTTGCCGGATGTTGTTTTTCAAGCAAACCGTGGAGTGAATCCCTAGAATAAACAAAGCTTTTGAGCTTTTGGGATTCCTCTTCGCATTTCAACGTAAGTTGTTGAATGCGAGTTTCTAAGCTAAGGTTTTGAGCAACTAATTTTTCATTGGTTATGCTCAAATTCTTAACTTGAGAGAGAAGTGTGTCTCTCTGTCTCTCTCACTAGTGTCACATATATGCAAAGCATCATTATCATTTACACTAGTAGATTCTAAGGCATGCAACCTACTCATAGCATTTTTAAATTTATCTTTCAATTAAGCATATGAGTTGATGCACTTACTTGCCTCATTGGAGACCACATTGAAGCGGTATTCGAGCTCCTCGTATGATAGCTTCTCCTCCTCAACTTCCTCGTCACTTTCCTCCTCACTAGAGTTTGACAAAGACTCTTCCCCCTTTGCCATGAAGCACATTTCCTCGTTGGGGTTGAGCCAGGCCTCCACCTCTTCAATCGCATGAACTCGATGAGATTGATGAAGAATCATCAAAAGCCGCGAAGCACATATGAGCTCGCTCCTTGTCATCCTCTTCTTCCTCACTTGATGCGTCCTCATCGGAGTCATCAAATGTGTCGATAAGCCCCTTCTTTTGGTTCTTGAACTTGGAATTTCGTTTCCAATGCTTCTTCCCTTTTCCCTTATAAGTCTGGTTGATAGGTTTGGAAGGGCATACATTAGAGCGATGACCTTTGCCACTGCAAGTGTAACAAGTAGGAATCTTGTTAGAATTGGAGGCAAATTTTGAAGAAGATTTACCTTGCTTGCTTTTGTGGAATGCTCATAGTTACGTGGCAATCTCCATGATTTCATCTCCACTAGCCTCATCTTCTCCATCTTCTTCACTAAGAGCTTCTTGATGGAATTTCTTCCTCCATTTGATTGGCTCCTCTTTGGCATGGAATGCAACCCCCTTTTGCTTCTCCGGCTACTCGAGCTTAGTTGCTTGAATCTCATTCTTGTGTTGAAGCTTCACTTTGTATGCCATGAGATTTCCAACGCACTCCTCAACGGTATATTTGGACGTACTCCAAAATTCCATTGGCCTTTGACTGCCATTTGGGTGTAAGAGAGTCAAGGATCTTCTCCACTCGATCCTCTTGGAAAATCACCTTCCCAAGTGCTTCCAAAGCGTTCACGATGTCTGTGAACCTTGTGAACATTTTTGAGATGCTTTATTCTTCCTGCATCTTAAACATTTCATATTTAGATCTAAACACACTTAGTTTAGATTTCTTTACCTTTGATGTCCCTTCAAAAGTAATCTCCAAGATATGCCAAATTTCATTTGCCGATTTGCATATGGAGATGCGGTTGAACTCATTCGGAGTGAGGGTGCAATGGAATGCATTCACAGCCCTCGCATTGACTTTGATCAACTCCTTCTCTGCCTTAGTTCTTGAAGCCGCGGGTGAAGTAGGCTCCTCAAATGGCAACTTCGTGATGTCCCAAAGGTCTTGACCCTTCATGTAGATCATCATCCTGATCTTCCAACTTGGATAGTTGGTTCCGTTGAAGAGCGGGGATCGAACGGTAGAGTGACCTTCTTCATGAGACGCGGATGTAGCATTGAATGCCATCGTTGCAGTATGCTATAACCTCGCTCTGATACCAATTGTAAGGATCGTCTTACCCTTGCAATACTAACAACACACTAGAGGGGGGTGAATAGTGTAGTACGCGGCACGGTAGTCTACGAACTTCGCCTTCGGATTCGCCACGACGGATCGAGTCTACTCACGAACGGAGTAAGGCTACTAAATCCACAATCTAAATCTCTACTTTTAGATTAAGAACTTGGATAGAGGGAGAGGAAGGATTTCTGCAGAGCTTCGCTAGAATGAAGATGCATGCATGAATTTCATGCAAAAAGTGTAAGAAATGGCTTACCCTTGGGTCTTATTTATAGCCCCCAAGGTAGTTATTTTAGGGTAAGTTGTTCCTTTGGAACAACTTAATTAAGGTGTACCATGATACATGGCACATTATAAGCTTAAGTTGTACCATATGCATGGTACAACATAAGCTTAAGATATTCCCCCTTTATTAGCCATATGTCGCATGCACTTATGCATATATAATGCGACTTTCCCACTCATCCAGAGATCCTCTCCGCAAGGGAACAGATTCCCTTTGCACACGACTTCGTGTGCGCGACGTTCGAGGTCCGTATTCCCTCGTACATCCCCCACAAGGGTGTACAAACGTCTTCCATATCCAACATCTCCCACTCACACTTGAGGGGATTGTAAGAGAACGTCTTTCCCTTAGTTCTTTCATCTATCATACCGAGAAATAGACCGTGTGACCGTCATGCGCGTAGAGTCTGTTGTTGTGCACTTGTTAGAGATACACAACGACCTCGAAGGTGCAAAGTTGAGTAGTTCAACGCATGCTTTACCCTAGATTATTTCTTCACATTTCTTATACTTTATATTCAACAATTGAATCCCATCTGGATCACAATTGGCTGGCCAGCTTTGAATCATTAAAGTCCAAATGTGAATATGAAATCAATCTTCCTCTTCTTGCGAACCTTCTGATCTTGACTTGATTCGCTTTTCTAACGTGCCCCGCCGAGTCGAATTATCATAGCCCATAAGTAACACGCTAAGATAGCGATCATCTCGTCAAATCTAAAGGAACCAATTGGAGTCCTTGAGGGTAAGAGTTAAGACCCGTATGGCCTTTGAGTCTCACATAATAGCAAACACTATTGCTACTAACTCAGTGGTCGAAATGCATACGTGGTATGAACACGTATTACAACATCACTCCTTTCCCAGGGAGAGTATGTCTTAATGATGTTGTACGGATGAAAAGATCAGACACCACAGTGCCTATCTTTTTGAGTCCCTTTACTACTCGTGAAATATTCACGGACTCTCATCCTGCATAAGACAGATAGGATTTAAAAAATCCTACGAGATCTCTTTCAAATATCCTTGTGATACAGATCTCAGATCTTTTGTAAGCATCCATATGATGCAGATCTTTCATTCGACTATCTTGTTTAAGTCATGACTCTAAATCATTCGTCTAATGATTTTGACTTTAAACTAGTCTCATCTCTATCTTATCCATCTGATAAGATAAGGCGGTTGCTCATGTGAGAGAGCCAACCTTTATCTGTCCGACATACACACAATTCAGCTGAGATTTCAAAAATGTACACAAACATTTCTTTAAGAAATTCATATGCAATGTTTGAAAAAGAACTTATTCTTTTATTAAATTTGATCTTTCTTAGACATGGGAATATATATTGGTACAACTCAGCTCGTACGCAATCCTTGAGATGATAAGTGTTTATAAAACACATTTCTGGGGATCGCTTTCGTAAGCTGATCCTCTATCATCTCATGCGTAGATATGTACCTTATGTCTACCTTCTTGGTTTTATCATGGTCTTTTGCAAATCTGCAGTTCCTTTAAGATACTGCATTATCCTCTTAACCGCTTTCCAGTGTTCTTGCCCTGGGTTGGATTGGTAACAGCTTACCATTTCCAACGGCAAAACAGATGTCCAGTCTCGTACACACCATAGCGTACATAAGACTATCAACTGCACTGGAATATGGAACTTTTTCCATAATTTCCTTTTCCTTTTGGTTCTTTGGACACGATTCCAGATATAAATTATCGCATATGCTTATATGAATATCAATGGACTTGCAGTCCTGCATATTAAATCGTTCTAGAACCTTCTTTATATAAGTCTCCTGTGAAAGAGAAAGAAGTTTCTTCGAACGATTCCTTGAAATCTTAACTCCAAGGATATATGCGGCTTTTCCTATGCCTTTCATCTCAAATACTGATGAAAGCCAAGCCTTGATACTCATCACAAAGCCCTTGTCATTTCCGGCTATTAAAATGTCATCTACATATAGAGACATAATAACATGCTTGCTTTTAATCCTCTTGATATATACGTAGTTATCTTCATCAAGTATGGAAAATCCATTTGATAAGACAACTTCTTGAAATCGTATATACCATTGCCTCGAGGATTATTTAAGACCATATATGGATTTACGAAGTTTACAAACCTTATGTTCGTTTCCTTCTTTTACAAACCCTGTTGGTTGTTCCATATAGATCTCCTCGTCCAATTCTCCATTGAGAAAGGCAGTCTTTACATCTGATGTAATTCGAGGTATAAGCAAGCTACCATTGCCAGAATCATGCGAATCAAGGTAAAATGCACAACAGGTGAGAAGGTCTCTTCGTAGTCTATCCCTTCCTGTTGCGTAAAACCTTTCGCGACAAGGCGAGCTTTATATCTGTCAATAGAGCCATCAGCCTTATGCTTGATCTTGAGAACCCATTTGTTCCCAATTGCTCTATGTCCTCTGGGTAAGTTAACTAAGTCCCAGACTTGGTTAACTTTCATGGATTTCAATTCCTCCTTCATCGCTTCCATCCATTTGTCTTTTGCAGGGCATGATACGGCATGTTTGAAAGTAGCAGGCTCGTCATCATCTTGTAGTAAAGTCATAAAGGTTTGCGGAAATTCATCCTCAAATCTTAGAGGAGCCAACCTTGTACGACTACTACATCGTATTTGAGATTCTTCAAGTCCTTGTTGACTCGAATTTAGATCAATTCTAATATCACTCCCACTTGGAATGTCGTTAGAATTGCTCCCACTTGGATCATTATTCCCGTATGGAATAGGATAATCGTCATTCGTATAATCCATTGGTGAAGATTGAAACGTATTTTCGTTTTCACCAAGAATTCTCCCACTCGAATGAGGTAATCCTTCTTGATCATAAATCTCAAATAGAGATAAGTCCTGACTTATCTCGCCCTGTCTTGGAAACTCGTTTTTCCAAGAAAGTGACATCCCTCGACTCAAACTCAATTAGCCCACCATTGTCTTCCTGACTAACATAAAACATAACCTTTGGAGTTTTCTGCGTATCGTATAAAGATACATTTCCTTCCCTTTGGCCCAAGTTTGCCATACCTATGGGAGGAAATATGTGCGTAGGATGCACAACCCCAAGGTTTCAAAATGTTTAAGTGAGGAGACCTTTGGTTCCACAACTCACAAGGAGTGGAGCTAACTGATTTCGAGGGTACGCGGTTCAAAAATGAAAGCGGCCGTCAATAATGCATCACCCCAAAAGGTGATTGGCAAGTTAGCTTGCGCCATCATTGAATGGACCATTTTTCATTAAAGTCCTATACCTCCTTTCTGCAACACCAATTTGTTGAGGAGTATAAGGCATAGTTACCTGATGTACTATGCATTTTTCATCATAAAGTTCCTTTAAACTTGTTGATTGATATTCACCGTCCCTATCGGTTCGCATGACCTTAATCGTGCGATCTAATTGATTCTCCACTAAACTCATATAGTTTTTAAAGCAGGTTTAGTGCTTTCACTTTTGTGGGATATCAAATACATATGACCGAATCAGGTGAAATCATCAATAAAAATGATGAAAAATAGGACTTCCCGCGTCTTGTCTTGACATTTATCGGACCACATATGTCCGAATGGATAAGCTGTAATGGAACCTCGGCCCTTGTGCCGGTTCCAAACGGCTTGCGACAAGATTTCCTCACAAGGCAATGTTCGCAGGTCGACATTTCAACCTTTGAAACATTGGATAGAAGGCCACGTTTGGCAAGTCTATCTATACGCATTGGTCCAATATGACCAAGCCTTGCGTGCCAACAAATTATATTAGACTCATTAGTCAAAGAATTTGTCATAAGGAAATTTTCATTACATGAGGAAATACATTGTACTTATTACAATAAATCCTTTGAAATACAAACCCAGTACCAATAAAGGAATTATTACAAAATAGGTCCATATTACAATCATGAAGGAACCAACTATAACCCAGACCCATTAAATTGACCACAGTATTAATATTCCTTTGAATATATGAAATGAAGAGAACATTATAAAGTAGGAGAGTGTGGCCGTTGTCCAAGTCTAGCTTGCAATTCCCAACGCCTTTCTCTACAACACGTGTGTTGTTTCCTACATTGATCCACTTCATTCCTTGGGGTATCCGTTGATACTCCACGAAGGACCGTCTGTCCCTTGCTATGTGGTCGGTGGCACCTGAATCAATTATCCAAAATGGATTAGATTCCACAAAAAATATTGAACTAGAAACACATATGTAACTAGTATATTTACAAGTTACCTCGTCGCCTCCACTCGTACACGAACGAGCATAGTGACCGAGCTTGTTGCACTTGAAGCACTTGATCCTCTTCAAGTCTTTCTTCTTGTGCCATTTCTTGTGCCCACCCTTATGTTTGGGTTTCTTGGTAGACTCAGGTTGCTTTATTACGTTCATTAGTGAACTTCGAACGATTTTTCCGTTTCTTTCCCCCGTGTGAGGAACTAGCAACCATGTGCACTTCTGCACTTGGCATGGCAGCCGCAAGCCGCTCTTCCTCTAATTCGAGGTGCTTGGAAACATCGCTGAAGGTCTTGATGCTCTCATTGTGAGTGAGATGCATCTTCATTTGGTCCCACCCATTTGGTAGGGAACGTATGACTGCTTGGATTTGTTGCTCATCCGTGAGCACATGACCTGCGTCCTTTAACTCTGATATAAGGTTCGCCATATGTCGCAGATGTTTCCCCATGGAATGATCTGGACGTTTCTTATATGTATCGAACTTTATAGTTAAGGCGCGAAGTTTGGACACCGATGTGCCACCGAACTTCTCCTCTAGCTTGGACCATATGTCCATGGCTAGGTCATGTTCTCGGAAGATGCGCATTATGTCATCAGCCATACTGCTTAATAACGTAATGCGCGCTATCTTATTCTTCCGAGACCAAGCATCAAAAGCTTCCTTGTCTCTTCGGTGTTGGGCCGTAGTGCCCAACTCCGGTTCAATCATAACGTTCTTTAGAGTTTCGAGCACTTCTTGCTCCTCTAGAACGTATTGTATCTTAATGGACCAAAGTTTGTAATTATCGCCGTTGAGTTTTTCACCTTTGTTTAACTCAGCGACGATATTCTTTGAAGCGGAAGACATTTTACTTTTAAAATGCTGCAAAAGACATAAAAACCGAAGGTTCGATCAAAAACACATTGCATAAAATTCTTAAAATATAACTCCCACTTGAAATTATATTATATTTGATAAGTTACTTTCGAAAAATATTGAAGATGTTGTTCTAGAATCGAAAAGGTCTCTTTGATTCCAATCACCATCTAGAACAACCTTCAATATTCCCCCATCACTTATCAAACAATAGTACTCTTATAGTACTAGCAGCGGAAAAATGAGTTTGAAAACGTATTTTTCAAATATAATTCCCACTTGAAATGATAATAGAATATCCCATATGGATAGTTCTAAAATCAACTCCCACTTGGAATGATATTCATAATTTGATAAGTTACTTTCGAAAAATATTGAAGATGTTACTCTAGAGTCGGAAAGGTCACTATGTTTCCAATCACCATCTAGAGTACCTTTCAATATTTCTCCCTCACTTTATCAAATGTTAGTACTCTTATAGTACTTTGCAGCGGAAAAGCGTTTTTGAAAAACGTATTTTTCAAAAAATTTAAAATACATTGGCTAATCTCCGTAGAGTAGAGCACAATGACATGGCTAATCTCGCATGAAGTAGAGCACTAAGGCTAATCTTCAAGGAGTAGAGCACAATTTCATAAGTACATTGGCTAATCTCCGTAGAGTAGAGCACAATGACTTGGCTAATCTCGCATGAAGTAGAGCACTATGGCTAGTCTTCAAGGAGTAGAGCCCAAAGAAAAACTTCATTAAAACGTTAGTCCCGTATGAACTAGTCGGCACTGTGGTTAGCCCCGTATGGACTAATCGACACATTTGAGTTTGACCAAGGCCTTTTGTTACCCCGTATGGGTCATTTGGCAAGTTTGCAATCAACCCAGACGTTTTGTCGGATTGGTCGACCAAAAACACCAAATTGGTCGACTAATTTTTGGTCTACAACTTCTTCCCGACCAGGGCCTCTGCCCTGGCCGGGGCTTGGCCAGGGGCCGGCCAGGGCCTCTGCCCTGGCCGGCCAGGGGCCTTGGCCCCCTCGGCTAGGGCCTCTGCCCTGGCCGAGGCCGGCCAAGGCCGGCCAGGCCCTGGCCAAGGCCAGGGCATTGGCCCTGGCCTCTGCCAGGGCAGGCCAGCCGGCCCCTGCCAGGGCCGGCCAGGCCCTGGCCGAGGCCAGGGCGCCGGCCCTGGCCTCTGCCAGGGCCGCCTGGCCGGCCCTGGCCACTGCCAGGGCCGCCTGGCCCTGGCAGCGCCGGCCCTGGCCACTGCCAGGGCCGGCCTGGCCGGCCAGGGCCGGCCCTGACCTCTGCCAGGGCCGGCCAGGCCGGCAGGCCTTGGCCAAGGCCGGCCATTGCCGGCCTGGCCTTGGCCAGCCACTGCCGGCCTGGCCATGGCCGGCCATGGCTTGGCCATGGCCGGTCATGGCCAAGGCCATTTGGCATTGGCCGGCCATGGCCCATTTGGCTATGGCCGGCCACCCCCTTTGAATGGGGTTGCCGCACATACTCCTCCCCCTTGATGGGGTGGTCGCCGGTGGTTATTGGCCGTAGCCAACCCCCTCCGCAAGTGGAGGGGGGGTGCATAGCCTTCATAGCCCATTTGCCCATGGTGCACATGCACCAATTTCCTCTTACCCGATGGAAATAACTACCATCATCTTCCTCGATGAAGCACCCGTTCGTCGATGAAGCACCCGTTCGTCGAGAAATTAGTTATTTCCTAATGGCCGTGTGCCAAAAATGAAAAATAACATACTACGTGAACGGTCGGTTCTTCCCGTCACGGAGAGTTCCTACCATATCCGTAATGATAGGAGACCCTAACGTGAAAAGAACAACCGCTGCGTTCTCTCCGTCACGAAGCGTTCCTACTATATCCGTAATAGTAGGAGACCCATTCGTGAAAAAGACAACGACTCGTTCATAGTTTCGACGGGGCGGTGGTTTGACCGGGGCGAACCCATATGGCTCTGATACCAATTTAGGATCCTGTCCAAAACAGAGTTAGGATCGATAAATGAAGTTGAGACTTACGCTTGCGCGACTTTCCCACTCATCCAGAGATCCTCTCCGCAAGGGAACAGATTCTCTTTGCACACGACTTCGTGTGTGCGACGTTCGAGGTCCGTATTCCCTCGTACATCCCCCACAAGGGTGTACAAACGTCTTCCATATCCAACAAATAGTGTAATGGTAATAAATTGTGCAATTAAAATTAAACTTGCAAATGCGGAATAATAAATTCAAGAGGAATTAATCACCACAATAAAATCAAACGCAAACACAAGATTTTACCCTGGTTCCCCAAAACTTGGGTACGTCCAGCCACACCAATATTCACTATATTTCCCACAAAGAGAAGTGAATACAATCCCACAAAGAGATACCTCACTAAGAGGATTTTATCCTACACAAGAACCAAACCAACCCTACACAAGGGTTTAACTCCACACAGAGAGTTACTAACTCCCATATAGAGGATTAGGGTTAGCCCTACACTAGGACACCAAACTCCCACAAAAAGAGTTACTCCCACAAAGAGAGTTATTCTCATAAAGAGAATATCTAATTCCTACAAAGAGAATTAGGGTTTCAAAGAAACACAAAGTGAAACAAATACTTTTACCTATGCCTTGAGATGCTTACTCATAGATGAATGCAAGGCATGGAAGAGGATCTCCAAGTGATGAGATTTGCATGAATAGCACTTGGATGATTTTCCTTGAGCTTGACTTTAATGCATGAAGGAGATAATGAGCTCTAAGAGGGAAATGAGAGAGTTTGAGAGTGGCTTAATCAATCTCTAATGATTTGCAATAGATCCACGAAGTTCTAATGAACTCAGCCCTCTCATATATATAGGAACCCTATAGGAACTCTTAAGTGCCAAGAAAACAGCCAAAAGAAAAAAGCTGCAACAGCTAGAATTTGAGCTGAAACGTCACAGACAGTCGACTGATGAACGAATGACAGTCGACTGTTCAACGGCTAGAAAACTCCCAATGGCTATAATCTGAGCCAGGACAGTCGACTGTAGAAGACTACACAATCGACTGTAAAACAGACAGTCGACTGTATATCCTTCATCAGGCGACTGCTAGAGGGGATGGAATAAAACAGAGAGTTGCACTCTTTCTCCCAATATGCATACAGGTGACTGAAGAACAAATGACACACGACTATAAAATAGAGTTTATCCTTCATCCGTCGACTGCTGTAAGAGATGGAGAAAAACAGAGAGATGCAATATTTGCACTTACGCCTTTCAGACGACTGTTGACCATTTCACAGGCGATTGTAAATATACAGGAGACTGTAAATTGATCATCAGTCGACTGATGCGAAAAGCTCAAGTAGAGTCAATAAAAAGTTGACTTGAGCAGTGCACCACAGTCAACTGTAGAACGCTCGACAGGCGACTGGAAATCACCCAGTCGACTGTAAAATCTTTAACAGGCGAATGTATGAGAGCCAGAGACTCCAAATGAGTCTTTGGTCATGATGAGCCTATTGGGTTAGATTTTATGATAATCCTAAGGCTCACTAAGATGGTTAAATGCATATGCATAAATGAGTAGACCATCTATAAAGGCATTACAATAAACCTAGACTCAAAAAGGAGAAATGCAATAAATGAAATATTACATGGATTACATTGCTTTCCTTAGAGTCTATGGCTTCAATCTTGATGCCTTGATGCTCCCCATCATCTCCAAGCTTTGGCACCCCTTGAGTCCAAGCTTTGGCCCTTTTCCACTTGATGTCCATCCTTACACCAAGTGTTTAGTCTCCAAAAATGATATTCTTGAAAAGTAACTAAGAGACTAAAACAAGAGGGTCATTAGCAACAACATAATATTTTGATCATCATCAAAATAACATTGGTATGAAACATCAATACTCAACAGTGAATACTCGTTTTACTAATATCACTAATGAGCTTGCAGGTCTAGGTAAGAAACTATCTGAGTATGATCAGGTAATGAAGATTCTAAGATCTCTCAGACCCGAATGGAAAGGAAAAACAATAGCCAGTCGAGAAGCTCACAACGTGAAGGATCTCATTATTGAAGAACTGATGGGAAATCTCATGGCACATGAGTAGAACTCGAGGAAGACAAGAAGATCGAGGAAAAGCCAAATAAGAAGAGCCTAGCATTCAAAGCGCAAGAAGAAGACTCGAATTATACCGACAAAGAGGATCACATTGCTTTCATCTCAAAGAACTTCAAGGAGTTTATTACAAGTAAGTATGGTAAACGTTCATTTCGACCCACTAACAGTATTATCTGTTTTGGCTGCAACAAACCAACACACGTAAAGAGAGATTGTACCTTGGTGAAGAACAACCGAGACTCCAAACATCGTAGGAAGAGCAGAGAGAACAATGAACGAAGAAGGGACAGAAGGAACAAATTTCAACGACTGAAGAAGGAAGCTTACGCAGCCTTCGACCAAAGGAATATCTCTTCGTCCGATGAATCCTCGTCAGATGACAAAGACGAAAGAAGAGAAATAGCACACATGTGTTTCTTAGCCTCTACGTCATCAAAGGTAAGTACCTTGCATGATTCATTATCTAGTGATAGTGATTCATCATCAAGCGATGATGAAGACATGGACTATAGGGGAGCATATAAGGTGCTACGCAAAATGCATGAAAAGCTCATAAAACAACACACGAAAACTCTTAAAATAGTTAAGAAAGAGGCTAAAGAAAAGAAGAGATTATTAAAGAAAATACCATTCTAAAAGAAAAGAATGACTCTTTAGAAAAAGACATTATTTCTATGAATGAGAAAATTGAAAGTTTGAGTAATCTTCTCGTATCGGTCAAGGACAAATACGACTCTATGATGAAGATTATTGAAAATTTCAATAAAGAAAAAGGGAAGCTAGATAGTTTAATAAATAACCAAAAAGCTTCATCTAGCAAAACCGGACTTGGATAATTCTAATCATACCAAGAAAAAGGTTACGCATACTAGGATGCATCATACTAATCAAAATTCTCATAGCATCTGGATACCGAAGAACTTGACCAATTAAAAGCAAAAAAGGTATGCAACTGATTTTGTTCGCAAAGTTCATTTTAATAAGAATTATAGATATGTTTCTAATAAAGGAACTAAACCATATTAGGTTTGGTTTCCTAAAGACTAACCTCTTGGACTCAATATATAAAGAGTACCACAAACGCTTACATTTGCAGGTACTCTAAAACCAATGAGGAGGAACAGACATTGCTTCAAAAACGCCTTGCGATGAAAATTGAATTGTGGCACAAAATTTTAACTGTACAAATATTTATGTTTGCTTATATTCAATTTGCTCATTCCAAATGTTTTTAAAAGCTTATCATGTATGCTATAAAAATTTTTCTGACACACACACCCTCGGGATGAGAAAATAGCTCAACCCAGTAGGGAGTCGACTACAACCCCCAGGGAGTCGACTACCAGAGTGCTGTGCGAAATTCTGGGTTGTGTTTTCTAACTTTCCTTTCTTACTAGTTTTGGGTTTCGATTGAGTTATTAGGTTCACATCCAAAGGTTAACTTAAACCCAATAAGAGAATAAGATCCCAACCCTACAATCTCTTGATCTAATGCCATGCCCTATTTTACACTATACCGGTATTCTACTGAACACATGTGGTATTTCTAACTATGATGCATACATGGGTAAGAAATAAGCGTAGACATTGATGTATGTGACGTAGTGCAATGGGTATTGGGCTGTAATACGTGGCTAAGGGTAGAGAATGCGAAATGTGAATGCGGGAGAAGTGCGAATGGCGTCGTGGGTGTAAAACAACAAGAATGTATTAGACGTGTGTGTGATGCATGTATTCATGCATGGATGTGCGTGGATGTGTGTAGGAAGAGCCATGCAAGTGTGAAAGGGGTTAGGGGTCAATGGCAACCCCCGTAAATTTTTAGAAAGGCGAGGGGCAAAACAGACATTTGGACTAAAGCTGATGTGCGTACATCCTAAGGTTGTGTGTGCATAAAGTAATTGCAAACTTGTAAATACCTAGAATATGGAGGGGTATTTTGGTCATTTAACTAAGTGCATGCTTATCCTAAGGAGCTTCTAGTGCAAGATATTTTAGAGAGAAACTTTTCTCTTTTTCTCCACTTTTCTTTTCCTTTCTCTTTTCATTTTCTTCTTCCTTTTTCCCCCAATATGGCCGGCCACACTGCCCTTCTTTTCCCCATATTTCATCAAATGAAAACCCTAATTTATCTCACCAAAAATCAAGTATCTCAAGTAGGTTGCAAGAGAGAAGAAGATGGAGAAGAAAAGAGGAGGAAAAGAGGAGGAAATTAAGCATTTGAGGTAGGAAACTTCTTGGATTTGGAATTCTAACAATTGGTTTTTTGCTATTAAGTTTTTATAGCATTTTTTACTTAATATATGATGAGGATAGTTAAATTTATATGCTATGGCTCAATTTCACAAATTTCCCCTTGAAATTCTAAGCAAAAATTATCCCCTTTGAAATTCTAAAAACTTGATGTCTGTGGTTGCCTTGATTCTGGTTATTGTAGTTCGATTTAGGTTTTGAAAAAAATATATTCATGTAGATCTTGAAGTTATACCCCAAAATCATATAAATTTTGATAAATGTTCAATTCAGAAATTAGGAGTAAAAATTCAATATTTACAACATGTTTGTTTGATCTTCAGTCTTGACACAGTTCAGAAAAATTGATTTAAATAGCTGCACACACAATGGAATTTTATGTTCTTGGTCTCGTTGAAAACTTAACAAGTTTATATATAATTTCATTAGAGCGCTTATATTTCGAAATTCTGGCTAAAACATGCACAAAAACAGCAATCTTCATAGGCTCTAAAATCTGTCTGGAAAACAGACTTGATATATTTCACCAAATAATTCATCATAAATCACCTTCTTAATATTTTTGCATGAAATTTTATTTGTGAATCCAGGACTAATATATCTATAACTTTCATTTGGGACAATTTGTCAAATTCTCAATTAAAACTGATGTTATATGACCATGTATTGTCACTTCCTGCAATTTCAGCAAGTTGAATTCATTAAGTGCTGTTCTTACTCATTAATAGTGGTTAATTGGCCATCATTATTCTTGCTTAATATGGTTCTGTGGTGAAATAAATGTTCATGCCCTTGGCACATGTAAATGATATTGTGTTTCTTTGATATGAATGACGCCCGTCATGTGTTCGATGAAATGCCTCAATGAAGGCAATATCCGGTAATATGAGGAATGTGCATGTGTTGGTATTGATCTTGAGCCACAGTGATGATTGGTGAAGTTAGAGACTTGAATGGCATGGGAACACCATGTTTGTGAGTGGATGATGTGTGGTGATAGAGGGCATGTCACGTGAGTGCATGACCCTACGTCTAATGATGGACAACTGAGGTGATATGTGCATATCCATGCCATCATGACCCCTAACATGTCACTTATGATGTTAACTTATAAAATTGAATAAGTCTCAATCCTCTCTAATGAGGGTGAGTTAGCAAAACCCGGGTTTAGGTGGGATTTGAGTAAATTGTGGATATGAGGCCTGGACTGAGAAGTTGGGGGAAATGATTATGTGATATGTGATATTTATACCCACTCGCCTTTACCATGAGTGGAGGGAACATACGTAGGTTGTGTAATTATGGGAGAGCCTCACTCCTGCCAGGGACGGGGGAGCTGAGAGGCTCGGTGTCGTACAGTGCCCGTGTCCACTGCGCCGTCTGCTATATTCACCCCAAATTTGGGGTGATGTCCAGGTCCTGGTATCACACAGTTTACCCAAGTTCCCATTTAATTCAATTATAAAATAGTAAAATAAGAATTTACGTGTCACTCCTTCTGCTGGCATCACTTTTCCTTTCCGTTGCCCGTTCTTTGTGATTCTGTGTCATGCCTCGGGCACTTGCACTTACCTTATTAGATAATGGTTGCTTGAACACTTGTGTTATTATTATTATTATTCATGCTAACCCTTTTCTTGCAGTACCTCGACATTGGACCGCAGGTATGATCCTCTTCCTTGGCTATTTACTTTACGCCATATTACTTAGTACATGTCTTATGTCTCTAGCCTTACCCTGTGTATTGATAACCTTAACACAGTGTTCCAAATCCAAGTTGGTTCCTACTGGGGCATGCATTGACGTGCTCCTCCCCATTTTTCAGGTAGCTAGGTCAGCTTGGTTGGAGGTGACTTGGAGTTGGGTTTCAGGGGTAGTACTCGGTGTGAGCTGTAGCTTATAGAGTGACTTGGTTGTCTTAGGAGGTGGAGAGTGTTGCTGTATATGAAATGATGTAACTGGGTTATGTATATAAATGAAAATTGTTAAATAAAATGTGTTGCTGTTGTTCTATGTCATTATGAGTTGTTTGATTATATAGTGGAGCTTCACTTGTACTATCCCAGCATGTGTGCAGTGGCCTGCTTATTCAGTTTCTTCTTTCTCTCTCTATTTTTCCCTCTCATCGCCCTCACTCTTCAGGATACTTGGAAAAAAATTTAAATGTCGGGTATTCTGGGGAACGGGGCGTGACAGTTTTTGGCGGCCCATGCAGGTCACAGCACCGTGATATGCGTAAGGATAGTACATGTAATGCTTCAGTAGGTGATTGTGATAGATTAGCCCTAAGGTGGGTAGTGACCCACCCTTGCACCCCTAGCTTTGGGGAGTCCGGGGATGAACTATATGCAGTGTATTAAACTATAGACGTATATTGTGGATGTACGTGTGTATCTATAACTGAGCGAACCCCTGTGTAGAAGTGCATTTATTGTGCTTAGAGATTTGAATTATATATGTTGCGGTATACTTGTATATTTGAATGGCATGAAAGTTGCACGTATGTCGTATATACTAGGTGTGCGAATACTTAAGTATATGTATATGCTATGTCTCTATATAGCTACATGATATGAATATGCATGTAGGTATGTGGTATACTTGTGTGACTCTGAGGTATATGTGATAAGTATATGGTTATTAGTGGATGTGTACTGGTGGATACATATCAGCTAGCAGGGATATTATATGTTTGTAGAGACGTGGGCGAGGGTGTGTACGTATGTGATGTGAGTGCTTGTACGCGGTGCACTATCTCCTAAATTATAGTTGTGTTTCATGTGGGGAGTATACCAATGTGTGTATGTCTATCTTTGTATGGATAGAGTAGTGTAGTGTCCCCATTGTCTTTGGACATATGTGGGAAAGTGCATGCGTGTGAATATATGTGTGCTTGTATGGGTAGGTGGTGTAGATATAGGTTGGGATATTGGTGTATATATATCACTAGCATTGCATTGCTAGTGTATAAATTCCTCATGTGTTAGATTTGAATAACTGTGAGTATGTGTATATGCTGCCTATGTGCCTATATGAACCGATATATCTTGTCTTAATTGGTATATGGTTGTGGGTTGTTTTATTGCGTGAAGATAGGTGTTGTGCTTTGGCCATATATGTTGTGCATGTGGTGATATCGGTAAGTGGTGGATGCATGGGTAGTATGAGTAATGCTCCAGGGTGTTTGGAGTAGATGTATCCTAAGGTGGGTAGGAGTGCTTTAGGCCCATCCACCCTAAGTTTAGGCACTTAGCTCTATATTGTGCCTAGTATGGGATAAGGATATAAGTGTGATGTGTAACGCATGTAAGATGTGATAGATATAAGGATTTGAAATTATACAGTGCGTGTATAAGTGGGATGACTAAGGGTTTGCACGGTTAAGTAGAATTACGGTATATGTATATATGTGTGTATACGTTTACCCCGTAGAATGGTGTTTATAAGACCATTTGGATGCATGTGTAGTGCATGCACCCTTCCGTATATAGTGGCATGAGGGGGAGTGTGTATTGGTAAATGAGATACTTGAATGTATGTAGGTGTGCTGTAGCAAGTGTGGTGTGATTGTGTATATGTGTTGTTATTATTGAATATGTATTGGTATATGTCTTATGAGTGGTTATATGTATATGTATGTGAATGATCCCTATTCTGATATACAAGTATCAGTATATGAATGTATACATATATGGGGTGTGACTATCTACTAGATGTGTATGAATATTGGAATGCACCTATTTGCATATGTATACTAGTTAGAGTATGTGAATAGCAGATGCTATGTATATGATGGTATGGACCTGCTAGTGTAGTTTGAGTAGCTTGATTGTATGAGTGTATAATAGCAGGATATGTATAGAATGTGTGAATTGGTGTGCGTGCCTATACATGGGAATGTATGTGCATGGTTGCATGGATCCTACTTGGCTCCTTCTCCCGCTTATGGTCCTCCAGCTCGCGGCGTTTGCTTTCGTCCTGCTTGGAGCTCTGTTTGGTTCCTACCGGGGGACCTCCTTTCTCCACTGCTAAGGCCTCCTCCGTCAGCATGTAACGCTCCGCCCGGGCTATTATATCGGTGAGGTCCTTCGCGGGTTCGTTGTGTAGCGACTTCTTTAGGCCACTCTATCAGAGCCCTTTCTTCAGGGCCATTTTTACGACCATCTCGGGGCAGCTCTCCACATTTAGACTCTCAGCATTGAAGCGTTGCATGTAGCTCCTTAGGGTTTCGACCGGCCTCTGTATCACATTGAACAGAAGCTCTGAGTCCGGCTTTATTTGTCGGTCGGCCATGAATTTCTTGCAAAAATTTTGGTTGAGGTCTTGGAAGTTACTGTTGGACCGGTTGGGGAGGCTGTTGTACCAATTCCTGGCAGATTTCTGGAGGGTGAAATAGAAGCCATGGGAAAGCAGGGTGTTGTCGGCTCGCTGAAATGCCATGACTCCTCATAGTCAATCATGTGATCTTCCGGATCTCCCGTGCCGTCCTATTTCTTTAAGGTCGATACCCTGAACCTGGACAGTACCCATGCGTCGGTGATGCTCCTCGCTAATGGGCAACGGTCGTCCCTGGGGCTTCCTGAGTTTCCCTAGTCCATTGGCGCCTCGACACAAAGGCCAGGTTGCCTTGGCAGGTTGGCGTGGGTTCAGGGGGAGCCCCACGACGGCCATCCCAACTGGGGATAGGTGTTGGTCGCCGATTGCTCCTCCTTCCGGGGCGGTCTTCTCGATTCCTATGCCTCTTCTGACGGGGGCTTTTGCTTCGACCGCACCGATTCTTGGTGGTCGAATGGCTGGATGATTGTCGACATGTAGAGCGTGGTTGCCTGTATGAGGCCGCGGTTGACTCATCCCTGGTCCAGTTGGCCTTACCATTTGCCTCATCTGGGAGTGAGGTAGGGGTGAGGGACCGCACCGGGATGAAGTTCGACAGGGTGAACCGCCGCTTCGGGTTGCACCCTCCCCGTCGTGGTTGGCGACCACGACCGAGTGTAGCGGGGGACGGAGCTCCCGATGGTCGGGGTTGGTCGCAGTGACTCCCTCCGGGAGGCATTGGTGGCCCATAAGTTGTTGGATGGCTGCTACCAGCGTTTGGAGGTGGGCATTGATTTCTTGGGCGAAGAGATGGAGTTGTTCTTGGGTCACTGAGCGTGAGTCGCTGGTGCCCTCGGTGGTGTGGTTGTGCCCGTTTTCGGGCGGGACGTAGTTGCCATCCTCCTGGATGGGGGCATGCGTCTTGCTCCGTTGCAAGTTGGTTCCATGTTGGTGGTGTGGTTATTTTGACGTGGGTGTTTTTCGTTTCCCACAGACGGCTTCAGATGTTTCGGGGTGTTTTCTCACCACAGGTTGGTTGACTGGAGGGCCGGAGGTCAAAGCGATCATGTAGGACACGTGCGGCCTTCGGGAACGGGAAGTAGCTCGTTCGGCTTGGTGAAGAGCGTGCGGGTCCGAGCATCGGTGTGCCAAAGAGAGTCCTCGGCCAAGCGACAACCTCCATATGGGTGGAGATGAACGGGCTCAGGGGCGAGCGCGTTCGGCTCTGGACTGATAGGGCACCGAAGGGTAACTTCGTCGCAACTAGATCTCCTTGACCTGAACAGATGAGAAAGCTCATCAGGGGGTCGGACATTGGTTCGACCAAGTCTCCTCCGATGCCTAAGTTAGAGCGGACCTGAAGGACGCTCGGTGGGATCGGTATGGCTCACGGAGAGGCCGATACGCGATTCCTCGAGCCGAGATATGGAGGAGAATTATAAGGTGCAAGACAAGGTCGTTCGAGAAGAATACATTGGAGTTTAGTATCCAGCCAAAGGGGTCTGTTGTCACGTTGTTCTTCGAGTTGCTTTATAGGAATCTTCCCAGGCCACGTCCCCTCGACGTCCCCCTATTTCGCCCCCAGTATCTCCCACTTTGATTGTGCCTTCATGGGTCATGAAGGTGGGCATAATGGGACTCGTTAATGATTATTAAGGGGGCACGATTTTAGGGGAGTTGTTAATGTTGGATCTAGATCATAGCCTAGGGGGGTGAATAGGCTTATAAAAATAATTCGTGCAACCCACGAATAAGCGCACGTAGTTATAGAAGCAACATGGTAAATAAAAAGCAGACACAGAGTACACAGCAGTTTTACCCTGGTTCGGTCGACCCTTCGACCTACTCCAGCCCCCAAAGCAGATACTAGTATTGAATAGCGCAATAGGTACAAAACCACAAGTTAGAGCACGCTCAGAGCACCCTCTACGTCTCTACACTCGCCAGGCTCTCAGTACCCCACTCACTGTGTTTTCTCTCACTATCAATCCTAGTAATGCTTTCTACCAGCTAGTCCCAAACTAGCTGGGTCCCACTTGTCTAGCCCCAACCAGACAAGTCCCAAAATAGTCACAAAAGATAGGTAAAGTTTCACCTACAAAGAACGTTACACTAAGACACGAATAAAAGAGTTTAAGGGTTTAGAAATGTAACGGTCGCTTTCCAACCTTATGGATTTTCTGCATGCACGTGCTTTATCGTGCACGTATTTTATTTGGCTATTTCTGGATTCTGATATATGCGATGTGATATGCCGTTGTGATCGTGTGGGAGTGTAGAATTTTATGGTAATTTTTGGGAACGTCATTTCACGGCTCGTTTTCTCGCAAAACGACTTGGAATGATAGGGGCGTTTTAGTCTTTTATCTCAAAACGCCGTTTCCAATTTTACGTTAGTTTTTGGTAGGCGTAACGCACGATCAGGCTCCGTAGATCTGTGTGTCTCGTCTCCACGATCGCCCCAGTATTTTCGGATTATTTTTCTGACGCCCGAGGCGAGAGATATCACCCGGATAAATCTCGACCGTTCATTTGCCCTGATCAAATTCAAATTTCGAATTTATATCAGATCTGATTTAAATCCATATGTATCTTCATACGTATCTTTCCAAATAATCTCCCTCTATTGTTCCCTAGATTTTCCCCTAATTGTACACCATCCTATCTCTATCTCTTTCCACAAGTACCCAATATTCTTTAGCTATATATCAAATTTATAATTTTATAAACCCTAACTCCACAACTTCTTTCACGTGAACAAAATAACTAGGGCTAAAACAATTTCAGCCGCCACCCCAACTCAACAAACCCCCGAGAGATCTCCTTCTCCCCCTCGCATCTTCCTCCCTCTCGCTGGCCCTCGACCCCAGACGCCGGCTCCGCCTCCCCTCCGACCGCCGCATCGCGTTGCTCCGGCACCCCGCATCCGCCGACCAACTACAGCAGCCCGCGTCGCCTGTTCGCTGCCCCGCCGCCCGGCGGCTCCTTCTCCATGCAGCGACTGACTGCAGCCCGTCGTGCTGCCATTTCCAATGCCAGGAAGCACCAACGATGCCGCTGCGACGCCGGAGATCGCCTTGACCGCCTTGACCGTCGTGAGAAGCCGCCCAGCCCCCCCTTTCGCAAAACAGGCCGCAGCAGCAGCCCGACGGCCGCTGCTGCCATTTTCCACCGCCGCTCGACAGTCTTCGCCGTCGGAGACCCCCCACGACACCCCCAGTCGCCGGCAAGCCGCTCCGACCAACCCAAAACTCCCCACACCGTCGTTTTCCCTCGCGCGAGCCTGCCAAATAGCCGCCGGCTGTTCTCCTATAAGTTGTCACTCGCGCGACGTCCCCTATCGCTGTCTTTGTCCTCCTTAGTCGCTGTTTTGGCCCCCGATGCCTTTGCTCCTCCCTACTCGCTGTTCGAGACTCTTTTGACGTCACTGACATCTTCTACGGGCCGCTACCGGGCTCGTCTCGATGTCCGTGTTTTCCGAAGCCACTAGACGTCTCCCAGACGTTACTTTGCTCACTGTTTTTGCCGTCGGACAGACCGTGCTCGCTGCCCGCACTTCGTTCGCTGTCCGGATGAGTCTCACTACGCTACCCGTAGCCGAGACGCCGTAGGCGACGCAGATCTTCTACTGTCCAGACACTACTTTCGCTCTACTCCAGACACCGGAGAGGTTGGTGACCCCTAACTCGTAGCAAACCCACACCGTAGCAAAATCAAACCCTAAACTAAAACTTGACAGCTATAACTAAATTTACTTTTCCGCACCAGTAAAATGATGTCACTGTAGAAATCGACCGTCGGACAACTTTTCTGTGAATATAGGGTAGTGGTCGATCTAGGTTAAACAAAAACACCAAAACGTGACTTATGACTATTAGGATAGTCCCGCTAACCTAGAAACAAACCCTAATAGGACTTGATGAAAATCGCGACCTGACACCGTCGCCGTGACACTATTTCAGATGGACTACCGCAGACGTGACGCCTGGACGAGACGCCCCTGACGGACGACACACTCGCCACCCGCAGGCAAGTGTACTCACTTGCACTTTTTGGCCATGCCTAGGCCCTTGACTGCTAGAACTATTAAACTGTGAACAAATAGAGACGGACGTGAAATGATAGCGTATGGGACGCCCCTAACGACCTAGACTTGACGACGAAGTCTAAGCGCAACAATAACAACTTTTGACACCGTAGGGTTATCTTGTGTGTGCGTGCGTGTGGACCCCTTAGATGAACCATTCCTGTCATGTCACGTCGTGTCTTGTTTTGAATAGCCTGCATGCAATAGGGCACTCTCCGAGTGATCCCTTGTACGTGTTGAGTATTGGTGTTTTATACCAATCTTATTTTGATGATGGTCATAACATTATATTGTTGCTAATGAATCTCATGTCTTAGTCTCTCAGTTTATTTCAAGGATATCTTTCTTGGAGACTAATCACTTGGTGTAAGGATGGACATCATGTGAAGAAGCGCCAAAGTTTGGACTCAAGGAGTGCGAAAGCTTGGAGATGATGGAGAGCTATCAAGGCATCAAGATTGAAGACTTAGACTCTTAAGAAAGCATTGTAATCCATGTAATTTACTTTATTGCTTTCTCTCTCTTTTGAGTCTAGGGTTGATGTAATGCCTTGCTAGATGGTTTGCTCATTCATGCACTTGCATTTAACCATCTTAGTGAACCTTAGGATTATCATAGAATCCAACCCAATAGGTTCACTCTGTCCAAAGATTCACTTGGAGTCTCTGGCTTTCCGTCAGTCGCCTGTTGAGGGAAACACAGCCGACTGGGTGATTTCCAGTCGCCTGTAGATCCTTCTACAATCGCCTGATTTGCACAGCTCAAGTCAACATTTCAATTGACTCAAACTTGAGCTTTACGCACAGTCGCCTAACGATCAGTTTTCAGTCGCCTGTTTATTTACAGTCACCTGGAAATTGGTCAACAGTCGCCTGTCTAGCGTAAGTGCAATCTCTGCATCTCTCTGTCTTCTCTCCATACTTTACAGTAGTCGATTGATGAAGAATGTACAGTCGCCTGACTATTTGACAGTCAACTGTAGTATTAATATCAGTCGCCTGTGCGAAGAATTGGAGAAAGAGTGCAGCTCTCTGTTTCGATCCATCCCCTGCAGCAGTCATCTACTGAAGGACTTACAGGCGCCTGTCCTGTTTGTCAGTCGACTGTATAGACTTCGTCAGTCGACTGTCCTGGCTTAGATTATAGCCGTTGGATATTTTCTAGCCGTTGATCAGTCGACTGTCTTATGATCATCAGTCGACTGTTCCTGTCGTTTTCACCCAGTTTCTAGCCGTTGCAGATTTGCTTATTTGGCTGTTTCTTTGGGTTTTTGGGCTTGATATAGGATTCCTATATATATGAGTGTGTTGCCTATGCTTAAACTTCTTGATTGATTCTTGATTACTCTTGATTCTATTGAAAATCTCAAGAGATCTTTAAGCCACTCTCAAGCTCTCTCATTTCCCTCTATTGAGCATTCATCTTCCTTCATGCATTGAAGTCCAGCTCAAGGGAAATCTTCTAAGTGCTCTCAAGCATATTCCAACACTTGGAGATCCTCTTCCATGCCTTGCATTCATTCATGAGTAAGCATCTCAAGGCATAGGTAAGAGTATTTACTTTACAGGGTGTAATTCGCTTTCCTATTTCTCTTTGTGGGATTAGGATACTCTCTTTGTGGGAGTTTCTCTCTTTGTGAGAGGTTGTCTCTTTGTGGGACTAGGGAATTCTCTTTGTGGGAATTAACTCTCTTTGTGGGAGTTTGAGTGTCCTAGTGTAGGGCTAATCCTAATTCTCTGAGTGGGAGTTAGTGATTCTCTGTGTGGGAGTCTCGATCCTTGTGTAGGATTGGTTGGGTCCTTGTGTAGGGCATAAATCCTCTTTGTGGGGTATCTCCTTGTGAGATTTGTATTCACTTCTCTGTATGGGAATATAGTGAATATTGGTGTGGCTGGATGTACCCAAGTTTGGGTAACCAGGGTAAAACTTTGTGTTCGTGTTTGGATTGATTGTGCCATTTAATTCCTCTTGCATTTATAATTCCGCATTTGCAAGTTAAATTTTATTTGGACAATTTTATTGCCATTACACTATTCACCCCCCTCTAGTGTGTGTTGTTAGTATTGCAAGGGTTAGACGATCCCTACAATTGGTATCGGAGCGAGGTTATTGCATACTGCAACAATGGCATTCAACGCCTCTTCCGCGTCTCATGAAGAAGGTCACTCAACCGTTCGACCCCCGCTCTTCAACGGAACCAACTACCCTAGTTGGAAGATCAGAATGATGATTTACATGGAGGGTCAAGACCTATGGGACATCACGGAGGTGCCATTTGAGAAGCCCATTACTCCTGCGGCTTCAAGGACAAAGGCGGAGAAGGACTCAATCAAGTTCAATGCGAGAGCTATGAATGCATTACATTGCGCTCCCTCTGCTAGTGAGTTCAACCGCATCTCCATGTGCAAAACGGCGAATGATATTTGGCACACCTTGGAGATTTGTCATGAAGGGACAACGAAGGAAGGCGAAAGCATTTCAGAGATGTTCACAAGGTTCACCGATATTGTGAACGCTTTGGAGGGACTCGGGAAGACGATTTCCCAAGAGGATCGTGTTGAGAAGATCCTAGACTCTCTTACACCTCGTTGGGAGTCAAAGGCCAACGGAATTTTGGAGTCATATGACACGTCCAAATATACCGTTGAGGAGTGCATTGGAAATCTCATGGCATATGAAGTGAAGCTTCAACACAAGAAGGAGATTCAACCAACAAAGCCCGAGAAGCTAGAGAAGAAAAAAGGGGTTGCATTCCATGCCAAGAAGGAGCCAATCAAGTGGAGGAGGAAATTCCATCGAGAAGCTCCTAGCGAAGAAGATGAGCAAGAAGATGCAAGTGGAGAAGAAATTAAGGATCTTGCTGAGCAATTCAAAGCTTTCCTTAAAGGCAAGCAAGGTAAGTCTTTGTCAAAGTTTGCCTCCAATTCTAACAAGGTTCCTACTTGTTACACTTACAGTGGAAAAGGTCACTTGTCCACCGAATGCCCTTCCAAACCCATCAAAGAAACTTACAAGGGTAAAGGGAAGAAGTATTGGAAAGGAAGGTCCAAGTCCAAAAATCACAAGAAGGGACTTGTCGGGACCTTTGATGATTCGAGTGAGGACACTTCGAGTAACGAAGAAGAGGATACAAAGGAGGATGCTCACGCAAGCTTTGTAGCCTTGGATGGTCCTACTCCAATCCCCTCCGGATTAAACGAAGAAGAGTTGGATGCTTGTCTTGACGCATACAATTCCTATGAGGATTCGTGCCTCACGTCTAAGGAGGAGAAGTCGTCATCAAGCTCTTGCAAGGATGATGATGTTGTTGTTGAGATCGAGGAAGAAAAGATCTCATACGAGGAGCTCAAGATCAAATTTGACTTGGTCTCCGAAAAGGCTAGGAAGTGCATCAACTCTTACAATAGATTAAAAGCAAAATATAAGATTGCTAAGAGTAGAATGCATGAACTAGTTATTGCAAGTGTAATTCATGATGAAAAGCATGTGTATGACACTTGTGAGAGAGACACACTTCTCTCTTAAGTTAAGGAATTGAGTATTTCTAATGAAAATCTTATGCTCAAAACCTTAGCTTAGATGCTCACATTCAACAACTTACGTTGAAATGTGAAGAGGAATCCCGGAAGCTCATAAGCTTTGTGTATTCTAGGGATTCACTCCACGATTTGTTGGAAAAAAAACATCCGGCAAATCATAGAGGAGGTTTGGGTTATATTCAAAATGTGGTTCCCAACCCCACCTCTAATTCTTCTTTTGGTGCTAATTCAAGAAATATTGCTAAAGCATCTAAGAAGAATCACCATGCTTTCTTGTACAACAATAACACCCACAAGAAGCATGTAGATCACAAGGTGATGATGAAGAATGAAGAATCTTCATTTTTTTGCTAAGAAGCAAAATCCTCATCTTTGCATGCTAAGAAACTTGTTTCTACACCTAAGCATGCCACATCCTTCCCTCTTGCAAAGGCAAAACCATTACCTAGGAATTCCTTGAGATTATGGATTCCCACTAAGGTTATTGTGCAAGAGAGAGATAGTTACATTAACTCTCTAGTTAGGGATGTGATCACCTTGTGTGATTATGTTAGGAAATCAAACTCCTCTTGGGTTTGGTTACCTAATGTTTAGGTTCCTCATACATATGCATATTCCATGGGTATTGTGCTTCTATGTTTATTTTAAGCATACCCATTGATTGTGTGTGTTTCATGATTTTGAAAATATTTTTCAAATTTATTTCTTTTCATGAAAATGGGGACCTTGGGGTTTATTGATATGCATGCATTTTTTTATTCATGTGTATGTCAATGGGGGAGTTAATATATTATATGTTTAAATTATTTTAAGAAATATTTTAACTCTCATTTCGGAGGTTATTTGAGATCATTATTTACATTTGGTTATTTTGGTCTCAAACCAAACCTCTTGTTGTTTATTGCCAACATGGTTCATGTCTCATTGTTTTTGGCAATATCCATGTGTATCTTTGTAGCTTGATTTTTTCCATATCTATTTCTTTGATACACTTTTAAGGCCCATGGCTTCATTAATTAATTGGTATTAGATCCTAGAAGTCAAAAGTTGACCATTTCTATGTTCTAGGGGGAGCATGGGATAGTGAATTGATACCCACTAAATTTTTAAATTTGGTATCATACATATCTTTTTTTTTCTTGCATATTGTCACATCTTAGTTAAGATGACAAAGAGGGATATTTTTTTATGTCCACATTTTTTACAATGTCAAAGGGGAGAGATATATGCATTATGTGATCATATCTATAGGGGGAGAGATATATACATATGCAGATGGGGAGAGATATCTCTATAGGGAGAGATATATTGGATTAGATAAACCATTCATGTTTGCATGCCTTTATACTTTGCAATTGGTTTATGTAATCCATGCCTATTATATGTCACCTTGTTGTTATTGGTATTAGGAGTATTTACCTTTGTGTAGCTCATTATATAATTGGTGCATATAAGTAGGGGGAGATCATTAGCATTGTGCTTTAATTCTTTATGATATACATAATGTGTGTCATCATCAAAAGGGGGGAGATTGTTGAGTATTGGTGTTTTATACCAATCTTATTTTTATGATGATCACAATATTATGTTGTTGCTAATGAATCTCATGTCTTAGTCTCTCAGTTTATTTCAAGGATATCTTTCTTGGAGACTAATCACTTGGTGTAAGGATGGACATCATGTGAAGAAGGGCCAAAGTTTGGACTCAAGGAGTGCCAAAGCTTGGAGATGATGGAGAGCTATCAAGGCATCAAGATTGAAGACTTAGACTCTTAAGAAAGCATTGTAATCCATGTAATTTACTTTATTGCTTTCTCTCTCTTTTGAGTCTAGGGTTGATGTAATGCCTTACTAGATGGTTTGCTCATTCATGCACTTGCATTTAACCATCTTAGTGAACCTTATGATTATCATAGAATCCAACCCAATAGGTTCACTCTGTCCAAAGACTCACTTGGAGTCTCTGGCTTTCCGTCAGTCGCCTGTTGAGGGAAACACAGCCGACTGGGTGATTTCCAGTCGCCTGTAGATCCTTCTACAGTCGCCTGATTTGCACAGCTCAAGTCAACATTTCAATTGACTCAAACTTGAGCTTTACGCACAGTCGCCTGACGATCAGTTTTCAGTCGCATGTATATTTACAGTCACTTGGAAATTGGTCAACAGTCGCCTGTCTAGCGTAAGTGCAATCTCTGCATCTCTTTGTCTTCTCTCCATACTTTACAGTAGTCGACTGATGAAGAATGTACAGTCGCCTGACTATTTGATAGTCGACTGTAGTATTAATATCAGTCGCCTGTGCGAAGAATTGGAGAAAGATTACAGCTCTCTGTTTTGATCCATCCCCTGCAGCAGTCATCTACTAAAGGACTTACAGGCGCCTGTCCTGTTTGTCAGTCGACTGTATTGACTTCGTCAGTCGACTGTCCTGGCTCAGATTATAGCCATTGGATATTTTCTAGCCGTTGATCAGTCGACTGTCTTATGATCATCAGTCGACTGTTCCTGTCGTTTTCACCCAGTTTCTAGCCGTTGCAGATTTGCTTATTTGGCTGTTTCTTTGGGTTTTGGGCTTGATATAGGATTCCTATATATATGAGTGTGCTGCCTATGCTTAAACTTCTTGATTGATTCTTGATTACTCTTGATTCTATTGAAAATCTCAAGAGATCTTTAAGCCACTCACAAGCTCTCTCATTTCCCTCTATTGAGCATTCATCTTCCTTCATGCATTGAAGTCCAGCTCAAGGGAAATCTTCCAAGTGCTCTCAAGCATATTCCAACACTTGGAGATCCTCTTCCATGCCTTGCATTCATTCATGAGTAAGTGGTGGGCTCCAAAAGGTACTCTCTCTCAAGTGTAAGAGTCCGTACAAGTAGTAAAATCTGGGAGTCCAGATGTCGAATCCACGGGAAGAAATCTGTTGCAACCACATCTCAAATCAAATAGAAGGCCTACGAAAAGAAACAAACCACTTCAACAATGATGATGGTGATGGTGATGTGAACGGGGATACGTGAATGATACGAACAAGGAAAATACGTGAGAACAAATATCTATAAAAAGTATGCACATGGTATGGGTTCGTTAGGATCGATGACTCGTATTAATTTGGTTGATGAATATATCACAATGAATTCTCTTTTTGAGAGCAATTCACCGGGAAAATATCCAATATAACTCAATGAATTCTCCTTTTGGGAGCAACTCATTGGAAGATGCCCTTTTGGGGGTTCAAACACAATATTCAAAAAGATCGTCGCTAAAGTTATAATGCGATATGAAACTCTCTTTTGGAGAGATCAAAACTACGGTATGAAACTCCCTTTTGGGGAGATCAAAGCTCACCCTTTTGGGGCGATCATCAACTTAATCACTTCTTTTGGAAGATGAAAAAGGCGATTTAAGAACAAAGATCACAACTTTAACGACGTTTAACGATTAAGCACATGGAATACAACCAAACTAACACAAATCACATCCCCTAACTACTCCATACCATGCACAAATAAGTTTTAGCTACTCATCATGCAATAATAAACAACTTCCATAGCAAAATACATCAACTTTATAGCAAAATACGATAGAAAAGCTTAAAATACGGGATAGAAGTTGAAGAAAATATCACCAAATATCCAAGTTTCGACTTCAAACTCTCTGGGGATAATAAAATAAGCCTTTGGAATTTTACAGAATTTTTCAGAGGGGAAATACGGCTCCTAGAGCCTCCAATACACATACGCCCCAATCTGCTTGTATACGCCCAAAAACCCTAGGAATACGCTTAAATAATAAGATTACGGGTCTTAGAAGCTTATTGGGTTTGAAATTCGCATCCGCATCAACCCAAACCCGATCTGATAGCGGGCGCAATTCCTAGCCACACATCCAAGTGGGATTTGATGAAATGTCGACACGTGTCCTCATCTGAAACGGATCCGATCTCGCGCACCCGCTTTGCTCCGCGCCCACTTCGCTTAATACGTATTCGAGTCGGAGTTAACAGCAGCTGTTGGATCTCCAAGCAGCGGACCAGATGATGCCGCGTGTCCATTTGAATTCGTGCCGCTCGCTGCGATTTGCTTCGCTTAAACCCGTTGGATCAGAATCCAACGATCACCATTGAGCCACGTCGCCCCGCTACGCTGTGATTTCATTACAAAACGCGTGAAGATTTCCAGCCGTTAGATCTTGATCAAAGGGCCTACATTGATTTGTATCCGGCGTCAGGCGGGCCTGATCGTGGCCGTCGATCTTAGATCGAACGGTCACGAATTTTTCGCTACGATCGCTGTCGCGTACGCCTACGATTTATTTCAGCCGTTCGATGTAGCGGGAAACGTCGGATCGCTGCCACGTGTCGCTTCCTGATTGGCTGGCGGTCGTATAATCGTATTTCTTTGCGTATTTCTCTAATTAATTTGTATTCTGCATTCAAAAATACATAGTAATTAGCACAGATCTCAGAAAAATACAAATAAATAGTCGTTGGAATCGTGAGGTCGAGACGGTGCTAGGAAAAATATAAAAAGTGCAGAAATACCCCATTAATTGCTGTTTTATGCTCAAACAAGGTGAATTCTCTAATAAATGATGATATATAAAATACGCACATATTAGAGAACAATATAGCATCTCATGAGCACAAAATAGGGCTAAATGGGGGGTTAAATGTGTAATATTGAACCCGAATCACACCCCCCAACTAGCGATTTGCTAGTCTCTAGCAAAAAGAGCGATAAATACGGATGGTTAATACAACAATAAGTTCTTTCAAATTGCTCATGGCATGGCTCAATAATACGCTTTCCAACATGATCTTAACCATCAATATACACATCCATGAACAAAATCAATCACATGATATTTTCTCTAATTTAGTATGAATAAATAGCATGCAAGCATCGTTTTGCACAAGCGAAAGTATAACACGTCGTTATATTCTAGTTTTCTTGTTTCCAAGGAATTGGCCTATCAAAATAATCATTCAAGACATGGGTATTGAAGTTGCTTAGTATATTCACCATTTCTTTTCTTTTATTCGTTCCACGTAACGCGCATCAAGCAACATTTGCAGAAAAAAGTATAACTTGGATCGCTCCATCAAATGAGTGAGTTTCCTGTCAATGGCTCCCAAATCAGACGATAATAGGGCATTAGGCCAAAAAGGACCCCCTCAGACTGTACTACTCGAGCCAACCAAGTTATTTCTTAGTGACATACTTATTCATTCATTTTTCATCCTTCATTTTTCATTCATTATTCTTTTCTTTTCTTTCTTTCTTTTTTTCTTTTGTAAGCAACTCAACACCCATTCTTTGAATCAAAACATTAATAACAAAGGCCAAATTCATCTTCAACTTGAAAACTATTCTTATAAATCACGTATACTTAAGCTTTTTCATCACATTAGCATGCATGAAATAAATTCAAACTACTTCGAGATATTAATCATGGAAATTGAAAATTTTCTTGAATAGTATATTAACGGTAATTCCATGAAGAGAAAAATAATTAACTCAAGGCATAAAAAAATTTCAGAACTCAATCAATGCGTAATCATCCGTATTTGAGGCATATGAAGGAGTTTTAAAATGATGAGATTTGGTGATTTATTCTTCTAAAAAAAATCCTAAGGTCTCATACACACCCCCCAACTAAAGATGGACATTGTCCTCAATGTCGGAAGAGGTACGAGTTTATTCAAGCAAGCAACCTAGAAAGCATATAAAAACTACACTACTGGAAAGAACACACCGTGATCAAATGGCGGATCCCGAATCTTTGATGGTGGAGGAAGTTGTTCAATTTGCTCCTTGCGCTCCTCGGCGATTATTCTTCCTCCAAAAACTAATTTGGACCCCATCAACACAACTCCAAGCATCTCTATAAGCTGTTTGCCAATGTCCTGCGAGAGATGAGTTATGTCAGTCCAAATTAATTTAAGATTCCTTCAATAAAATTATTCCAAACGTAGTCATCAAAATAAGTGAAATGAATTAAAGCAAGTTGACGACTACTCCCTGAAAGATTTGCACTACTCTCTGTACGATGCTCGATCGTTGGGGAGAGGGATAAATGATTTTGGGACAAAACTGGAGGAGGGCATGGTTCTGACTCCATGGCGATAATCTCAAAACCCTTGTCCCTAGCTGTCTCCTCCTCTCGTTCATCCAAAATTGCTAGCTCGTCCTCTCTTTTGCACACACTTTCTGCCATGTGGATATTTATATTCGTGTCCTCAACGTGACATGGCTCGCTCGGTATACCTGCAATAGAAGATGAACTCGTATTAGATTCTTGAAATTGAGTTTCAAAAGCATTACCTTCTTCTAAGCAAGTGGCAATCAGATTAAGATCTTCAATAGATTTTTGAATCTGTCGGCTCCGAGCAAGGAAATTCTCCTGGAATTGAAGGAATGTGGCCTCCTGTGTCTGAATAATCAGGTAAGCTTCCTCTTTCAAGTATTGCAAAGGTACGTCTACGCTTTGCTCTTCTTGATCAAGGCACGAAGGCTCCGTTGAATCGCACTCTGAAATCTCTTTCATGGTTTCTTCATTTTCTTACAGAGACTCCATATATTCCCACGCTTCTGTCGGCGTCATGACTCCCAAAAATTCCTGCAGCTGGGGTTGCAGTCCATCTAGGAATAACGCCAGGAGCTCTTCATTTGTGTACCCATGCTGCGGATAGCTCGATACTATATCTGTGAACCTCCTCCAGGCCTGAAAGAAAGTTTCACAGTCAGTTTGATTAAAATTAACAATTTTGAGTTTTTCCATCCTATGTTTGTGTGCATTAGCGTACCTTGCATCATACAGATTGTTCGTGCAATAAAAATTCATATACTCCATTTTTAAAAATTAAAATAAAATAATAAAAAAAAGTTTTTGTACAGTAAAGTGGAAAGATCTCACCGAAGGTCCTCTGAATGAAATAAACCGTAGTCACAAACCATTCCTCCACGGCAACGGCGCCAAAAACTTGGTGGGCTCCAAAAAGTACTTTCTCTCAAGTGCAAGAGTCCGTACAAGTAGTAAAATCTGGGAGTCCAGATGTCGAATCCACGGGAAGAAATCTGTTGCAACCACAGCTCAAATCAAATAGAAATCCAACGAAAAGAAACTAACCACTTCAACAATGAGGACGGTGATGGTGATGTGAACGGGGATACGTGAATGATACGAACAAGGAAAATACGTGAGAACAAATATCTATAAAAAGTATGCACATGGTATGGGTTCGTTAGGATCGATGACTCGTATTAATTTGGTTGATGAATATATCACAATGAATTCTCTTTTTGAGAGCAATTCACCGGGAAAATATCCAATATAACTCAATGAATTCTCCTTTTGGGAGCAACTCATCGGAAGATGCCCTTTTGGGGGTTCAAACACAATATTCAAAAAGATCGTCGCTAAAGTTATAATGCGATATGAAACTCTCTTTTGGAGAGATCAAAACTACGGTATGAAACTCCCTTTTGGGGAGATCAAAGCTCACCCTTTTGGGGCGATCATCAACTTAATCACTTCTTTTGGAAGATGAAAAAGGCGATTTAAGAACAAAGATCACAACTTTAACGACGTTTAACGATTAAGCACATGGAATACAACAAAACTAACACAAATCACATCCCCTAACTACTCCATACCATGCACAAATAAGTTTTAGCTACTCATCATGCAATAATAAACAACTTCCATAGCAAAATACATCAACTTTATAGCAAAATACGATAGAAAAGCTTAAAATACGGGCTAGAAGTTGAAGAAAATATCACCAAATATCCAAGTTTCGACTTCAAACTCTCTGGGAATAATAAAATAAGCCTCTGGAATTTTACAGAATTTTTCAGAGGGGAAATACGGCTCCTAGAGCCTCCAATACGCTCAACATACGCCCCAATCTGCTTGTATACGCCCAAAAACCCTAGGAATACGCTTAAATAATAAGATTACGGGTTTTAGAAGCTTATTGGGTTTGAAATTCGCATCCGCATCAACCCAAACCCGATCTGATAGCCGGCGCAATTCCTAGCCATACATCCAAGCGGGATTTGATGAAATGTCGACACGTGTCCTCATCTGAAACGGATCCGATCTCGCGCACCCGCTTTGCTCCGTGCCCACTTCGCCTAATACGTATTCGAGTCGGAGTTAACTGCAGCCGTTGGATCTCCAAGCAGCGGACCAGATGATGCCGCGTGTCCATTTGAATTCGTGCCGCTCGCTGCGATTTGCTTCGCTTTAACCCGTTGGATTGGAATCCAACGATCACCATTGAGCCACGTCGCCCCGCTACGCTGCTATTTCATTTCAAAACGCGTGATGATTTCCAGCCGTTAGATCTTGATTAAAGGGCCTACATTGATTTGTATCCGGCGTCAGGCGGACCTGATCGTGGCCGTCGATCTTAGATCGAACGGTCACGAATTTTTCGCTACGATCGCTGCCGCGTACGCCTACGATTTATTTCAGCCGTTCGATGTAGCGGGAAACGTCGGATCGCTGCCACGTGTCGCTTCCTGATTGGCTGGCGGCCGTATAATCGTATTTCTTTGCGTATTTCTCTAATTAATTTGTATTCTGCATTCAAAAATACATAGTAATTAGCACAGATCTTAGAAAAATACAAATAAATAGTCGTTGGAATCGTGAGGTCGAGACGGTGCTAGGAAAAATATAAAAAGAGCAGAAATACCCCATTAATTGCTGTTTTATGCTCAAACAAGGTGAATTCTCTAATAAATGATGATATATAAAATACGCACATATTAGAGAACAATATAGCATCTCATGAGCACAAAATAGGGCTAAATGGGGGGTTAAATGTGTAATATTGAACCCGAATCACACCCCCCAACTAGCGATTTGCTAGTCTCTAGCAAAAAGAGCGATAAATACGGATGGTTAATACAACAATAAGTTCTTTCAAATTGCTCATGGCATGGCTCAATAATACGCTTTCCAACATGATCTTAACCATCAATATACACATCCATGAACAAAATCAATCACATGATATTTTCTCTAATTTAGTATGAATAAATAGCATGCAAGCATCGTTTTGCACAAGCGAAAGTATAACACGTCGTTATATTCTAGTTTTCTTGTTTCCAAGGAATTGGCCTATCAAAATAATCATTCAAGACATGGGTATTGAAGTTGCTTAGTATATTCACCATTTCTTTTCTTTTATTCGTTCCACGTAACGCGCATCAAGCAACATTTGCAGAAAAAAGTATAACTTGGATCGCTCCATCAAATGAGTGAGTTTCCTGTCAATGGCTCCCAAATCAGACGATAATAGGGCATTAGGCCAAAAAGGACCCCCTCGGACTGTACTACTCGAGCCAACCAAGTTATTTCTTAGTGACATACTTATTCATTCATTTTTCATCCTTCATTTTTCATTCATTATTCTTTTCTTTTCTTTCTTTCTTTTTTTTCTTTTGTACACAACTCAACACCCATTCTTTGAATCAAAACATTAATAACAAAGGCCAAATTCATCTTCAACTTGAAAACTATTCTTATAAATCGCGTATACTTAAGCTTTTTCATCACATTAGCATGCATGAAATAAATTCAAACTATTTCGAGATATTAATCATGGAAATTGAAAATTTTCTTGAATAGTATATTAACGGTAATTCCATGAAGAGAAAAATAATTAACTCAAGCCATAAAAAATTTCAGAACTCAATCAATGCGTAATCATCCGTATTTGTGGCATATGAAGGAGTTTTAAAATGATGAGATTTGGTGATTTATTCTTCTAAAAAAATCCTAAGGTCTCATACACACCCCCCAACTAAAGATGGACATTGTCCTCAATGTCGGAAGAGGTACGAGTTTATTCAAGCAAGCAACCTAGAAAGCATATAAAAACTACACTACTGGAAAGAACACACCGTGATCAAATGGCGGATCCCGAATCTTTGATGGTGGAGGAAGTTGTTCAATTTGCTCCTTGCGCTCCTCGGCGATTATTCTTCCTCCAAAAATTAATTTGGACCCCAGCAACACAACTCCAAGCATCTCTATAAGCTGTTTGCCAATGTCCTGCGAGAGATGAGTTATGTCAGTCCAAATTAATTTAAGATTCCTTTCAATAAAATTATTCCAAACGTAGTCATCAAAATAAGTGAAATGAGTTAAAGCAAGTTGACGACTACTCCCTGAAAGATTTGCACTACTCTCTGTACGATGCTCGATCGTTGGGGAGAGGGATAAATGATTTTGGGACAAAACTGGAGGAGGGCATGGTTCTGACTCCATGGCGATAATCTCAAAACCCTTGTCCCTAGCTGTCTCCTCCTCTCGTTCATCCAAAATTTCTAGCTTGTCCTCTCTTTTGCACACACTTTCTGCCATGTGGATATTTATATTCGTGTCCTCAACGTGACATGGCTCGCTCGGTATACCTGCAATAGAAGATGAACTCGTATTAGATTCTTGAAATTGAGTTTCAAAAGCATTACCTTCTTCTAAGCAAGTGGCAATCAGATTAAGATCTTCAATAGATTTTTGAATCTGCCGGCTCCGAGCAAGGAAATTCTCCTGGAATTGAAGGGATGTGGCCTCCTGTGTCTGAATAATCAGGTAAGCTTCCTCTTTCAAGTATTGCAAAGGTACGTCTATGCTTTGCTCTTCTTGATCAAGGCACGAAGGCTCCGTTGAATCGCACTCTGAAATCTCTTTCATGGTTTCTTCATTTTCTTGCAGAGACTCCATATATTCCCACGCCTATGTCGGCGTCATGACTCCCAAAAATTCCTGCAGCTGGGGTTGTAGTCCATCTAGGAAGAACGCCAGGAGCTCTTCATTTGTGTACCCATGCCGCGGATAGCTCAATACTATATCTGTGAACCTCCTCAGGCCTGAAAGAAAGTTTCACAGTCAGTTTGATTAAAATTAACAATTTTGAGTTTTTCCTTCCTATGTTTGTGTGCATTAGCGTACCTTGCATCATACAGATTGTTCGTGCAATAAAAATTCATATACTCCATTTTTAAAAATTAAAATAAAATAATAAAAAAAAGTTTATGTACAGTAAAGTGGAAATATCTCACCGAAGGTCCTCTGAATGAAATAAACCGTAGTCACAAACCATTCCTCCCCGGCAACGGCGCCAAAAACTTGGTGGGCTCCAAAAGGTACTTTCTCTCAAGTGCAAGAGTCCGTACAAGTAGTAAAATCTGGGAGTCCAGATGTCGAATCCACGGGAAGAAATCTGTTGCAACCACAGCTCAAATCAAATAGAATGACTACGAAAAGAAACTAACCACTTCAACAATGATGACGGTGATGGTGATGTGAACAGGGATACGTGAATGATACGAACAAGGAAAATACGTGAGAACAAATATCTATAAAAAGTATGCACATGGTATGGGTTCGTTAGGATCGATGACTCGTATTAATTTGGTTGATGAATATATCACAATGAATTCTCTTTTTGAGAGCAATTCACCGGGAAAATATCCAATATAACTCAATGAATTCTCCTTTTGGGAGCAACTCATCGGAAGATGCCCTTTTGGGGGTTCAAACACAATATTCAAAAAGATCGTCGCTAAAGTTATAATGCGATATGAAACTCTCTTTTGGAGAGATCAAAACTACGGTATGAAACTCCCTTTTGGGGAGATCAAAGCTCACCCTTTTGGGGCGATCATCAACTTAATCACTTCTTTTGGAAGATGAAAAAGGCGATTTAAGAACAAAGATCACAACTTTAACGACGTTTAACGATTAAGCACATGGAATACAACCAAACTAACACAAATCACATCCCCTAACTACTCCATACCATGCACAAATAAGTTTTAGCTACTCATCATGCAATAATAAACAACTTCCATAGCAAAATACATCAACTTTATAGCAAAATACGATAGAAAAGCTTAAAATACGGGATAGAAGTTGAAGAAAATATCACCAAATATCCAAGTTTCGACTTCAAACTCTCTGGGAATAATAAAATAAGCTTCTGGAATTTTACAGAATTTTTCAGAGGGGAAATACGGCTCCTAGAGCCTCCAATACGCTCAACATACGCCCCAATTTGCTTGTATACGCCCAAAAACCCTAGGAATACGCTTAAATAATAAGATTACGGGTTTTAGAAGCTTATTGGGTTTGAAATTCGCATCCGCATCAACCCAAACCCGATCTGATAGCCGGCGCAATTCCTAGCCATACATCCAAGCGGGATTTGATGAAATGTCGACACGTGTCCTCGTCTGAAACGGATCCGATCTCGCGCACCCGCTTTGCTCCGCGCCCACTTCGCCTAATACGTATTCGAGTCGGAGTTAACTGCAGCCGTTGGATCTCCAAGCAGCGGACCAGATGATGCCGCGTGTCCATTTGAATTCGCGCCGCTCGCTGCGATTTGCTTCGCTTTAACCCGTTGGATCGGAATCCAACGATCACCATTGAGCCACGTCGCCCCGCTACGCTGCTATTTCATTTCAAAACGCGTGATGATTTCCAGCCGTTAGATCTTGATCAAAGGGCCTACATTGATTTGTATCCGGCGTCAGGCGGGCCTGATCGTGGCCGTCGATCTTAGATCGAACGGTCACGAATTTTTCGCTACGATCGCTGCCGCGTACGCCTACGATTTATTTCAGCCGTTCGATGTAGCGGGAAACGTCGGATCGCTGCCACGTGTCGCTTCCTGATTGGCTGGCGGCCGTATAATCGTATTTCTTTGCGTATTTCTCTAATTAATTTGTATTCTGCATTCAAAAATACATAGTAATTAGCACAGATCTCAGAAAAATACAAATAAATAGTCGTTGGAATCGTGAGGTCGAGACGGTGCTAGGAAAAATATAAAAAGAGCAGAAATACCCCATTAATTGCTGTTTTATGCTCAAACAAGGTGAATTCTCTAATAAATGATGATATATAAAATACGCACATATTAGAGAACAATATAGCATCTCATGAGCACAAAATAGGGCTAAATGGGGGGTTAAATGTGTAATATTGAACCCGAATCACACCCCCCAACTAGCGATTTGCTAGTCTCTAGCAAAAAGAGCGATAAATACGGATGGTTAATAAAACAATAAGTTCTTTCAAATTGCTCATGGCATGGCTCAATAATACGCATTCCAACATGATCTTAACCATCAATATACACATCCATGAACAAAATCAATCACATGATATTTTCTCTAATTTAGTATGAATAAATAGCATGCAAGCATCGTTTTGCACAAGCGAAAGTATAACACGTCGTTATATTCTAGTTTTCTTGTTTCCAAGGAATTGGCCTATCAAAATAATCATTCAAGACATGGGTATTGAAGTTGCTTAGTATATTCACCATTTCTTTTCTTTTATTCGTTCCACGTAACGCGCATCAAGCAACATTTGTAGAAAAAAGTATAACTTGGATCGCTCCATCAAATGAGTGCGTTACCTGTCAATGGCTCCCAAATTAGACGATAATAGGGCATTAGGCCAAAAAGGACCCCTCGGAATGTACTACTCGAGCCAACCAAGTTATTTCTTAGTGACATACTTATTCATTCATTTTTCATCCTTCATTTTTCATTCATTATTCTTTTCTTTTCTTTCTTTCTTTTTTTCTTTTGTACGCAACTCAACACCCATTCTTTGAATCAAAACATTAATAACAAAGGCCAAATTCCTCTTCAACTTGAAAACTATTCTTATAAATCGTGTATACTTAAGCTTTTTCATCACATTAGCATGCATGAAATAAATTCAAACTACTTCGAGATATTAATCATGGAAATTGAAAATTTTCTTGAATAGTATATTAACGGTAATTCCATGAAGAGAAAAATAATTAACTCAAGCCATAAAAAAATTTCAGAACTCAATCAATGCGTAATCATCCGTATTTGAGGCATATGAAGGAGTTTTAAAATGATGAGATTTGGTGATTTATTCTTCTAAAAAAAATCCTAAGGTCTCATACACACCCCCCAACTAAAGATGGACATTGTCCTCAATGTCGGAAGAGGTACGAGTTTATTCAAGCAAGCAACCTAGAAAGCATATAAAAACTACACTACTGGAAAGAACACACCGTGATCAAATGGCGGATCCCGAATCTTTGATGGTGGAGGAAGTTGTTCAATTTGCTCCTTGCGCTCCTCGGCGATTATTCTTCCTCCAAAAACTAATTTGGACCCCAGCAACACAAATCCAAGCATCTCTATAAGCTGTTTGCCAATGTCCTGCGAGAGATGAGTTATGTCAGTCCAAATTAATTTAAGATTCCTTTCAATAAAATTATTCCAAACGTAGTCATCAAAATAAGTGAAATGAATTAAAGCAAGTTGACGACTACTCCCTGAAAGATTTGCACTACTCTCTGTACGATGCTCGATCGTTGGGGAGAGGGATAAATGATTTTGGGACAAAACTGGAGGAGGGCATGGTTTTGACTCCATGACGATAATCTCAAAACCCTTGTCCCTAGCTGTCTCCTCCTCTCGTTCATCCAAAATTGCTAGCTCGTCCTCTCTTTTGCACACACTTTCTGCCATGTGGATATTTATATTCGTGTCCTCAACGTGACATGGCTCGCTCGGTATACCTGCAATAGAAGATGAACTCGTATTAGATTCTTGAAATTGAGTTTCAAAAGCATTACCTTCTTCTAAGCAAGTGGCAATCAGATTAAGATCTTCAATAGATTTTTGAATCTGCCGGCTCCGAGCAAGGAAATTCTCCTGGAATTGAAGGGATGTGGCCTCCTGTGTCTGAATAATCAGGTAAGCTTCCTCTTTCAAGTATTGCAAAGGTACGTCTATGCTTTGCTCTTCTTGATCAAGGCACGAAGGCTCCGTTGAATCGCACTCTGAAATCTCTTTCATGGTTTCTTCATTTTCTTGCAGAGACTCCATATATTCCCACGCCTCTGTCGGCGTCATGACTCCCAAAAATTCATGCAGCTGGGGTTGTAGTCCATCTAGGAAGAACGCCAGGAGCTCTTCATTTGTGTACCCATGCTGCGGATAGCTCGATACTATATCTGTGAACCTCCTCCAGGCCTGAAAGAAAGTTTCATAGTCAGTTTGATTAAAATTAACAATTTTGAGTTTTTCCATCCTATGTTTGTGTGCATTAGCGTACCTTGCATCATACAGATTGTTCGTGCAATAAAAATTCATATACTCCATTTTTAAAAATTAAAATAAAATAATAAAAAAAAGTTTATGTACAGTAAAGTGAAAAGATCTCACCGAAGGTCCTCTGAATGAAATAAACCGTAGTCACAAACCATTCCTCCCCGGCAACGGCGCCAAAAACTTGGTGGGCTCCAAAAGGTACTCTCTCTCAAGTGCAAGAGTCCGTACAAGTAGTAAAATCTGGGAGTCCAGATGTCGAATCCACGGGAAGAAATATGTTGCAACCACAGCTCAAATCAAATAGAATGACTACGAAAAGAAACTAACCACTTCAACAATGATGACGGTGATGGTGATGTGAACGGGGATACGTGAATGATACGAACAAGGAAAATACGTGAGAACAAATATCTATAAAAAGTATGCACATGGTATGGGTTCGTTAGGATCGATGACTCGTATTAATTTGGTTGATGAATATATCACAATGAATTCTCTTTTTGAGAGCAATTCACCGGGAAAATATCCAATATAACTCAATGAATTCTCCTTTTGGGAGCAACTCATCGGAAGATGCCCTTTTGGGGGTTCAAACACAATATTCAAAAAGATCGTCGCTAAAGTTATAATGCGATATGAAACTCTCTTTTGGAGAGATCAAAACTACGGTATGAAACTCCCTTTTGGGGAGATCAAAGCTCACCCTTTTGGGGCGATCATCAACTTAATCACTTCTTTTGGAAGATGAAAAAGGCGATTTAAGAACAAAGATCACAACTTTAACGACGTTTAACGATTAAGCACATGGAATACAACCAAACTAACACAAATCACATCCCCTAACTACTCCATACCATGCACAAATAAGTTTTAGCTACTCATCATGCAATAATAAACAACTTCCATAGCAAAATACATCAACTTTATAGCAAAATACGATAGAAAAGCTTAAAATACGGGATAGAAGTTGAAGAAAATATCACCAAATATCCAAGTTTCGACTTCAAACTCTCTGGGAATAATAAAATAAGCCTCTGGAATTTTACAGAATTTTTCAATGGGGAAATACGGCTCCTAGAGCCTCCAATACGCTCAACATACGCCCCAATCTGCTTGTATACGCCCAAAAACCCTAGGAATACGCTTAAATAATAAGATTACGGGTTTTAGAAGCTTATTGGGTTTGAAATTCACATCCGTATCAACCCAAACCCGATCTGATAGCCGGCGCAATTCCTAGCCACACATCCAAGCTGGATTTGATGAAATGTCGACACGTGTCCTCATCTGAAACGGATCAGATCTCGCGCACCCGCTTTGCTCCGCGCCCACTTCACTTAATACGTATTCGAGTCGGAGTTAACAGCAGCCGTTGGATCTCCAAGCAGTGGACCAGATGATGCCGCGTGTCCATTTGAATTCGCGCCGCTCGCTGCGATTTGCTTCGCTTTAACCCGTTGGATCGGAATCCAACGATCACCATTGAGCCACGTCGCCCCGCTACGCTGAAATTTTATTTCAAAACACGTGAAGATTTCCAGCCATTAGATCTTGATCAAAGGTCCTACATTGATTTGTATGCGGCGTCAGGCGGGCCTGATCATGGCCGTCGATCTTAGATCGAACGGTCACGAATTTTTCGCTACGATCGCTGCCGCGTACGCCTACGATTTATTTCAGCCGTTCGATGTAGCGGGAAATGTCGGATCGCTGCCACGTGTCGCTTCCTGATTGGCTGGCGGCCGTATAATCGTATTTCTTTGCGTATTTCTCTAATTAATTGGTATTCTGCATTCAAAAATACATAGTAATTAGCACAGATCTCAGAAAAATACAAATAAATAGTCGTTGGAATCGTGAGATCGAGACGGTGCTAGGAAAAATATAAAAAGTGCAGAAATACCCCATTAATTTCTGTTTTATGCTCAAACAAGGTGAATTCTCTAATAAATGATGATATATAAAATACGCACGTATTAGAGAACAATATAGCATCTCATGAGCACAAAATAGGGCTAAATGGGGGGTTAAATGTGTAATATTGAATCCGAATCAGTAAGCATCTCAAGGCATAAGTAAGAGTATTTACTTTACAGGGTGTAATTCGCTTTCCTATTTCTCTTTGTGGGATTAGGATACTCTCTTTGTGGGAGTTTCTCTCTTTGTGAGAGGTTGTCTCTTTGTGGGACTAGGGAATTCTCTTTGTGGGAATTAACTCTCTTTGTGGGAGTTTGAGTGTCCTAGTGTAGGGCTAACCCTAATTCTCTGAGTGGGAGTTAGTGATTCTCTGTGTGGGAGTCTCGATCCTTGTGTAGGATTGGTTGGGTCCTTGTGTAGGGCATAAATCCTCTTTGTGGGGGTATCTCCTTGTGAGATTTGTATTCACTTCTCTGTGTGGAAATATATTGAATATTGGTGTGGCTGGATGTACCCAAGTTTGGGGAACCAGGGTAAAACTTTGTGTTTGCGTTTGGATTGATTGTGCCATTTAATTCCTCTTGCATTTATAATTCCGCATTTGCAAGTTAAATTTTATTTGGACAATTTTATTGCCATTACACTATTCACCCCCCTCTAGTGTGTGTTGTTAGTATTGCAAGGGTTAGACGATCCCTACAGTACGGATACACAGCCTACGGGCAATAGGGCACTCTCCGAGTGATCCCTTGTAGGGATACACATCCTGCAGGTAATAGGGCACTCTCCGAGTGATCCCTTGTACGGATACACAGCCTGCGGGTAATAGGGCACTCTTCGAGTGATCCCATGTACGAATACACAGCCTGCGGGCAATAGGGCACTCTCCGAGTGATTCCTTGTACGGATACACAGTCTGCGGGCAATAGGGCACTCTCCGAGTGATCCCTTGTACGGACTTGTCTTGTCTTGAGCACTTGGGTTGGGGTAGGGTTGAGCGTGCACACGGGGAGATGGTCTGATCCCCCTCGAACCGTAAGGCGTGAACCCTTCGAGTCACACATGTCTTGTCTTGTCCTGTCTTGCTTGTCTTGTCACGTCTTGTCACGACCCGTTTAGGTTAGTCCCGTAGTCGGTAGCACACGCTACGACTACTGCTTGCTACGCTTTACTTTCCTGCTGCGTTTACTCTGTTATAACCCCAGCATGCTAATCAACCAGTAAACTGTTATTTAATAGTTCGGTACACTTGCAGTAGAGTCTAACTCTTTTTGTAGACTTTACCTGACGTCAGTTCCTTTTCTTTTGGGTGTTGTACGTCAGGTGTGGAGCCAGAGTACGTTGATGAGGCAGAGCCACCAGAGGACGTAGAGCCGGAGGACGTCGATCCAGAGTACGTGCCTGAGGAGGATCAGAGCTAGAGGTCCTCACGTTGCTGTTCTAGACTTCTCACTACTGTTTAGTTGGGTGCGTAGCACCGTTTACTTTCTGTCTAGGTTGGGTGCTTGCACCAGTAGTTACTTTTCAGTTGTTGTAGCCGAGTCAGGCTTTGTTAGACTCTCAGTACTTTTGGATTGTTATTTTGGAATAAAATGAATGCTTTTCTTTTTAGTAATTTTATTGTTCCGTACTAACCTGCAGGGACCTGTTCCTTCGTCTTGGAGTACCACACAGACGCTTATTGGGTCCGAGCTTCACAGCTCCGGCCTAAGCAGGCCTTAGTCACGCTTCGCCTCCGTTGTTTTGGGAAGCGGGGCGTGACAGGTTTTAGTGGTGGACCATGCAGGTCCTTTTCTGCAAAAAGTACGGAACGATAGAAGTATTAGCATTCATTTTTTTCTAGTAATATGTGCAAGTCTAAGTTGTGTCTTTCCTGTCGTTAGGATGGTGGGAGGACGTGAAGCTCGAGTTGGACCTTCAGCTGATGGGACCATGAACGGCCGAGGTGGCGAGTTTCGCCAATTACTGGACGTTATGAGAGAGATGTTAGATGTGCAGTATCGGTTGGTCGAACAGGCACATCAGATTGCCCGTGCTCCCAGGCTCCTCCGACTGCACCACCACCGCCACTGCGAGGGAACCGACCAGCAGAGCAGTTCAGGCCAGCAGCTAGACCTGCATTGAGACCAGTTCAGGCAGTGCCCTTCAAGAGGCCTGGAGCACCCGTGCAGAGTCAGAACAAGGGCCCATGTCACTTCTGTGGCAAGCCGGGGCATGTTCAGGCTAATTGCAGGAAGAGGCTGGGTTTGTGTCTGGCATGTGGAACTGCCAAACACGTCACTATAGATTGCCCGAGGTATCGCCATGTGGAGAGCGGAGCGCCAGTTTCAGTGCAGAGTAGTGCGCCTGCCCCGTTTCAGAGAGGAGCTGCTGTCCGTGGACCACCCTTGGTCCCACAGGAGCAGATGTTTCGGCAGGCAATGCAACTCCGGAAGCCGGCGTACACCATGACAGCCGGCGAGACTGAGGAGCTGGATGGAGTTATTGCAGGTATAACTTCGGACCTAGTCTTTCACTTCATAGTGTAGATCTTATTGTTAGCTTTGTTTATTTGCCTTGTTTGTTAGAGTAGCTTAGTTTGACCGTAGTTCCTTCATATCCTAGGCACCATTCTAGTGTCCTCTCACCCAGTCTTGGCCTTGTTGACTCCGATGCATCCATGTGCATCATGTCTCGGGAGTTGTAACATGGCACACTATTCCCACCCATACACTTCCTAAGTGTTGGGATATCGCCACCGGGAACGGAGTGGTGACAATGAATCTGGATTGTCGATCGATTCCATTGGTGGTCAGTGGACATGAACTATTAGATTTCATTGTCCATGAACTACCGCTTTTTTGATGTCGTTCTTGGCATCAAATTACTGGGAGACTTTCCACGCTCTGTTTGAATGCCACAGTGAGAAGGTGGTATTCAGGATTCCGGGCCATCTTAAATTCGTGTTCTCGAGGAATGCAGGGCCGATGACGAAGCTGACGAGGAAGGACGTGGAGTTCCATTGGTCAGATGCTTGTGAGGAGGCCTTCAGTATCTTGAAGGCGAGGTTCACCACGGCACCAGTTTTGGCTGTACCGGATCGGAGCGGAGGCTTCGAGGTATATTGCGATGCATCAGGGAAGGGCCTAGGATGTGTCCTGCATCAGCATGTCCACGTGGTCGCGTACGCTTCTCGTCAGTTGAGAACTCATAAGAAGAATTACCCGACGCACGATCTGGAGTTAGTAGCGATGATATTTGCACTGAAGATCTGGAGGAACTTCTTGCTGAGTGAGAGCGTGAAGATTTTCACCGATCACAAGAGCTTGAAGTATATCTTCACGCAGAAGGAGCTCAACATGCGTCAGAGACGATGGTTAGAGCTCATGGCTGACTATGAGATAGACTTGCAGTATCACCCAGGGAAGGTGAGCGTAATGCCTGAAGCCTTGAGTAGACTTCCTACTGTGATAATGCATACTGCCGACTGGAGGATACTGCAGGAGCTGAAAGAGATGGATTTAGGGGTCGTCCTACCTGGTGTGGTTCTTTCATTCATAAATTTTCGGATTCAGTCCACGATCGTGGATCGGATCAAGGCAGCACAGGCAGGAGATCCTACGCTGCAGAGGATCAGGAGGCAGGTTGAAGCTGGATTACGGACGGAGTTCGTGATTAATGGGGACGGTTCGCTGAGGTACGGCAGTGGGCTCTGCGTACCTGCAGGTGATATTCGAGAGGAGCTGTTGAGCGATGATCATAGCTCGCCATGAAGTAGACCGTGTACGTGCAGGAGATTGTACACTTACATGGAGTCCCCGTGAGCATCGTGTCTGACAGAGGCTCGAAGTTCACATCTCAGCTCTGGAGATGTTTGCAGGAGAATTTGGGTACGAGTCTGAGATTCAGCACGGCGTATCACCCGCAGACCGATGGCCAGTCCGAGAGGGCTATTCAGATTCTGGAGGATATGTTGCGAGCTTGTACACTCGATTTGAAGGGATCATGGGAGGACCATATTCACTTGGTGGAGTTTTCGTATAACAACAGCTACCAGGCGAGCATTGGCATGGCGCCGTTTGCTGCCTTATATGGGAGAAAATGTCGATCACCACTGAGCTGGGATGACATCGGAGATCGGAAGTTGTTGGGTCCGAAGATGATAGTTGAAGCTGTGGATGTCGTGAGAGACATCAGGGAGAAGCTCAGAGTTGCGCAGGATCGTTTCAAGCATTGGGCGGATGCCAAGAGGAGACCTTTGGAGTTTCAGCCCGGAGATCATGTCTTTCTGAAGATTTCTCCGAACCGCAGAGTTATCCGTTTCGGGAAGAAAGGAAAGCTGAGCCCGAGGTATATTGGGTCTTTCGACGTACTGGAGCATGTGGGAGCAGTAGCCTACCGCCTTGCTCTGCCACCATCTTTGGAGGGAGTTCACGACGTTTTCCACGTATCTCAGTTACGTCGGTACGTCAGTGATCCGTCGCACACGGTTGATTTCTCAAAGATTACGGTCCGCCCGGACCTGACGTATGACCAGCAGCCTGTGCAGATTTTGGACCGTCGACAGAAGCTATTGAGGAATAAGGTAGTCAACCTGGTTAGAGTGATGCGGCGTCACAGATCACCTGGAGAGTCCACTTGGGAGCGCGAGGAGGAGATGAGGGAGCGTTTTCCATTCTTGTTTGCCGATTAGTGTTGTTGATTCCGAGGACGAAATCTTTATTTTAGTGGGGTAGAATGTAACGGTCGCTTTCCGACCTTATGGATTTTCTGCGTGCACGTGCTTTATCGTGCACGTATTTTATTTGGCTATTTCTGGATTCCGATATATGCGATGTGATATGCCGTTGTGATCGTATGGGAGTGTAGAATTTTATGGTAATTTTTGGGAACGTCATTTCACGGCTCGTTTTCTCGCAAAACGACTTGGAATGATAGGGGCGTTTTAGTCTTTTATCTCAAAACACCGTTTCCAATTTTACGTTAATTTTTGGTAGGCGTAGCGCACGATCAGGCTCTGTAGATCTGTGTGTCTCGTCTCCACGATCGCCCCGGTATTTTCGGATTATTTTTCTGACGTCCGAGGCGAGAGATATCACCCGGATAAATATCGACCGTTCATTTGCCCTGATCAAATTCAAATTTCGAATTTATATCTGATCTGATTTAAATCCCTATGTATCTTCATACGTATCTTTCCAAATAATCTCCCTCTATTGTTCCCTAGATTTTCCCCTAATTGTACACCATCCTATCTCTATCTCTTTCCACAAGTACCCAATATTCTTTAGCTATATATCAAATTTATAATTTTATAAGCCCTAACTCCACAACTTCTTTCATGTGAACAAAATAACTAGGGCTAAAACAATTTCAGCCGCCACCCCAACTCAACAAACCCCCGAGAGATCTCCTTCTCCCCCTCGCATCTTCCCCCCTCTCGCTGGCCCTCGACCCCAGACGCCGGCTCCGCCTCCCCTCCGACCGTCGCATCGCGCTGCTCCAGCACCCCGCATCCGTCGACCAACCACAGCAGCCCGCGCCGCCTGCTTGATGCCCCGTCGCCCGGTGGCTCCTTCTCCCCGCAGCGACTGACCGTAGCCTGCTGTGCTGGCATTTCTGATGCTGGGAAGCACCAACGACGCCGTTGCGACACCGGAGATCGCCTTGACCACCGTGAGAAGCTGCCCGGCCCCCCCTTTCGTACGAACAGGCTGCAGCAGCAGCCCGACGGCCGCTGCTGCCATTTTTTGCCGCCGCTTGATAGTCTTCACCACCGGAGACCCCCCACGACACCCCCAGTCACCGGCAATCCGCTCTGACTAACCCAAAACTCCCCGCCCCATCGTTTCCCTCACGCGAGCCTGCCAAACAGCCGCCGGCTGTTCTCCTATGAGTTGTCGCTTGCGCGACGTCCCCTATCGTTGTCTTCATCCTCCTTATCGCTGTTTTGGCCCCCGAGGCCTTTGCTCCTCCCTACTCGCTGTTCGAGACTCTCTTGACGTCGCTGACATCTTCTACGGGCCACTACCGGTCTCGTCTCGCTGTCCGTGTTTTCTGAAGCCACTAGACGTCTCCCAAACATTACTTTGCTCGCTGCTTTTGCCGTCAGACTGACCGTGCTCTCTGCCCGCACTTCGTTTGCTGTCCGGACGAGTCTCACTACACTACCCGTAGCCGAGAAGCCGTAGGCGACGCAGATCTTCTACTGTCCAGACACTACTTCCGCTCTACTCCAGACACCGGAGAGGTTGGTGACCCCTAACTCGTAGCAAACCCACACCATAGCAAAATCAAACCCTAAACTAAAACTTGACAACTATTACTAAATTTAATTTTCTGCACCAGTAAAACGATGCCACTGTAGAAATCGACCGTCGGACAACTTTTCTGTGCATATATGGTAGTGGTCGATCTAGGTTGAACAAAAACACCAAAACATGACTTATGAAGATTAGGATAGTCCCGCGAACCTAGAAACAAACACTAATAGGACTTGATGAAAATCACGACCTGACACCGTCGCCGTGACACTGTTTCAGACGGACTACCGCGGACGCGACGCCTGGACAAGACGCCCCGGACGGACGACACACTCGCCACCGCAGGTAAGTTTACTCACTTGCACTTTTTGGCCATGCCTAGGCCCTTGACTACTAGAACTATTAAACTGTGAACAGATGGAACCGGACGTGAAATGATAGCGTCCGGGACGCCCCTGACGACTTAGACTTGACGACGAAGTCTAAGCGCAACAACAACTTTTGACACCGTAGGGTTATCTTGTGTGTGCGTGCGTGTGGACCCCCTATATGAACCATTCCTGTCATGTCACGTCGTGTCTTGTTTTGAATAGCCTGCGGACAATAGGGCACTCTCCGAGTGATCCCTTGTACGGATACACAGCCTGCGGGCAATAGGGCACTCTCCGAGTGATCCCTTGTACGGATACACAGCCTGCGGGCAATAGGGCACTCTCCGAGTGATCCCTTGTACGGACTTGTCTTGTCTTGAGCACTTGGATTGGGGTAGGGTTGAGCGTGCGCACAGGGAGAGGGTCTGATCCCCCTCGAACCGTAAGGCGTGAACCCTTCGAGTCACATGTGTCTTGTCTTATCCTATCTTGCTTGTCTTGTCACGTCTTGTCACGGCCCGTTTAGGTTAGTCCCGTAGTCGGTAGCACACGCTACGACTACTGCTTGCTACGCTTTACTTTCCTACTGCGTTTACTCTGTTATAACCCCAGCATGCTAATCAACCAGTAAACTGTTATTTAATAGTTTGGTACACTTACAGTAGAGTCTAACTCTTTTTGTATAATTTACCTGACGTACAGTTCCTTTTCTTTTGGGTGATGTACGTCAGGTGTGGAGCCAGAGTACGTTGACGAGGCGGAGCCACCAGAGGACGTAGAGCCGAAGGACGTCGATCCAGAGTACGTGCCCGAGGAGGATCAGAGCTAGAGGTCCTCACGTTGCTGTTCTAGACTTCTCACTACTGTTTAGTTGGGTGCGTAGCACCGTTTACTTTTTGTCTAGGTTCGGTGCTTGCACCAGTAGTTACTTTTCAGTTGTTGTAGCCGAGTCAGGCTTTGTTAGACTCTCAGTACTTCTGGATTGTTATTTTGGAATAAAATGAATGCTTTTCTTTTCAGTACTTTTATTGTTCCGTACTAACCTGCAGGGACATGTTCCTTCGTCTTGGAGTACCACACAGACGCTTATTGGGTCCAAGCTTCACAGCTCCGGCCTAAGCGGGCCTTAGTCACGCTTCGCCTCCGTTGTTTTGGGAAGCGGGGCGTGACAAGAAATGCTCAGTTCGTGTCCGTGTAGGCGTCTCTATCAATCAGCATGTCATCAGCTCCAATCTGACGCAAACGGTGTCTCAATCTGACTCCTGGATGTCAAATGGCACACTGGTTTGTGTGCATAGCAATTGCAGTTCAAAACACAATTATCAGTGGTCGGTGCGCAGAGAAACCCCTTAAAAACAAGGCCACTTCAGCATGCAGATCCTTTCACTTCCGTTAGATTTCTCTCGCATGCATCAATCTAAGCTGTTGAATTTGTTCACTTCCGTTCGATTTCTTTCGCACAAACCAATCCACGTCAGCAAAGGAATCAATTCCGCTTCTCTTCGTTTTCTCGCAAGGATAGCACACGTCAGCACTCCAAAACGGCTTCTTAATTTGATAACAGCCGTTGATTCGTTTCCTAGCAATCTCAACCGTCCGCTCGTTTTCTATCCATGCAGTGGCAGCGAGAACTCTTCTTCGAGCGGGGACGACGGTATTCAACAGCGGCGACGGCGGCGATCAGGTCACGGTGGCGGTTAGATCTCATAAGCAATAGCACCTCCGACGTCGGCGATTCAAACTTGATGACGCCTCCTTCAAAGACGCTAACTACAGCTACGACGACTCGAGGGTTATGCTCCGGCGATGAACGAGTACACCGGCTTCGATTTTCTTCTTCGATACGGCGGTGTGATCTCCGGCAGCTTCGAACTCCTCAAGGTATCGGCAACGTCGTTGTCCCTGAGCGTCTTCTCCAATTGCTTCCTTCTTCTCTGACTCGATGTGATTGCTTCAGCTGCTCCGAGCAATCCCGACGGCGACGTGGATCTCCGAGCGGCGAGTTCTTCTACGGTGGCGTCTTCCTAGTGGCAGCGTTGAGGCATGGAGACGGCTGCTTCAGACTCGACTTCTTCTTGGCAGCGGCGACTTCACGTACAGCGTCTCCGACGTCGTTTTTGACTGCAGCAGCGACGACTTGGAGGCACAGCGACGACGGTGATGCTTCGTTTGTAATGGCTGCTGCTCCTCTCGGCGATGTAGATGACGCCGACGAGAAGAACGCCAGAGACAGCTTCGGTTGATGGCAACGTCGAGAGCTTTGTCTTCGGTGACACTGATGAACGATAGCACGAACGACGCAGATGAATGGCAGCACAGCAGCACGGCGATGACGGCTTGGAGATCCTCTCGGCGTGGGTTACTTTGATGGTGTGGCTTGTGGTTTGATCTTTGAGACTTTGGTTTTTAGGAGGGCTTGTGAAGAATTTGCGTGATAATTTTTGATGTAGCAGCCGCACACATTTTATAGAGGAGATTGACGTGCGTTTATATTTCATATATTCACGCACGTTTTCTTTTGTGTTTCTCCGTGTTTTTCCGCCGTCTCTTATTCGTTTTCGTGTATTTTCCCGTTTTCTTTCACTTTTCTTTGTTTATCCATGATTGCAGGGGATTGACCACATAGGGGACGCTTAACGATGATATCCCAAGTCCCCGGAGCAACGGGAGAAGTCACGCGTGATCCAGGGGGTCAAACGTCGAAGAATTCATCTTTCAGCCCCTCACCCAGTCGGGTGGTCATCTCCAACCGATCAGGTGATGCACGCGTGCACCACCCGGTCTCTGCCGCAGCTCATAAGGAAGTCACCCGACCGGTTCACAGACCGGTTCAGCGGGGGGCTGTTCTCTGTTTTCTCGAGCAAAATGCCAACCGATCGGGTGACTCTCACCCGATCGGTTCATCTGTAGCTGAAGAAGAAGAGCTGAAGACACGAACGTCGAACCGATCGATTCACCCGACTGCTCCAAGATCCAACCGGTCACTCAAGAACTCACCCGACCGGTTCATATGATCGGGTGAAAGCTCGCCGTTTTCTGTTATTAATTTGTAACGGATCAACCGATCGGTTGACTTGTCAACCGATCGGTTGATGCGAAGGTCTATAAATAGAACCCCTAGGGTTCCAGAAACGGGAGCTGCTATTTTTTTACTGTTTTATCTCCTTGTGACGGCTGTAATTGTTACTCTTTTGTAAGTTTTCAGATCTTTCTCAAATTTTAGTATTGTCTTATCTACTCTATTACTTCCGCATTGCAATAGTCCGATTATGATTCCAACGGTTAATTTTTATTTAGATCGCTTTTTCATGGATTTTTGTGAGTAGCTTCCCAAATCTGGGATTTTGGTGGAAACCCCTTCGGGGGCTCTTCCCGATGCGTCCATAGGGTTAGGAAATCGATAGGGATTAGGATTCTAACGGTTACGCGGGATGTTTCATTGTCATCGGCAGGAAAAAGACTGCCTTTGACCGTTGGGCCAAGGGGGAATAAACTTGGCGGTTGACTCCCTAGCCATAGCTCACACCCATAGCGTAGACGTCGAATCCTAGCACGCGGGAGCGGCAGGATGAGACGTTGGGAGTTATCGTTGCGGGCTTAGTGCTCCTGGGATCGATCAATGTTAATGGACACAGGAGTGCCCACTGATCGAATCCGGGAAGTCCGGTGTATCATCCTGGGCACCGACCGGAATATCGGGCCCATGGGACGCCGGTACCACTTTCAGAGGCAACGTCTCACCATTAGTCCCTAATCCCGATCGCTATCCATACCCGTAGGCCGTATCGGTGAGAGTCTCTCGTCGGGTTGGAAACCAAAGTCCCGAGTTTTCTTTCTTGTTGTTAATACCCTTTATTTCCTTTCGTGACAACCATTTACCGATTCGGGCTAGCTCGCCCCTCGGGGTGATTTTGGTCCTACCTGACCCAAGCACAACCTCGCCTCCCTGAGTTCGATATTCCCACACCCTACACTAACCGTGCACTTGCGGTAAACGACACCGCGCCGCCGTACCGTAAACGGGGCGCCGGTCAAGTTTATGGCGACGTTGCCGGGGAGGCAACGTGCTTGTTATTCTAGGATCTCATGAACCCTCGTGTCTAGCTCACATCCCTACCTCGCGATAATTTTCGCATTCTCCTTTTTCTTTTTTATTTTTCTTATTTTTATTTCTTATTTTATCTGTTTCTTTCCCACTTGTCGCTTCACGGGTGTTTGTTGTTTTTCATGCGTAGGAGTTCAAGGAGTCTTGACGACTTAATTCCCCTCGATCCAGAGATTAACGCCACCCTTAGGCGTTTGGCCGCCGAGAAGCGAAGAAGAGAAGATCCCGAATCCATGGAGGAGAACACCCCACCTCACAAGTCTCTGCTGGAGTACTCGATGCCATCCATCGAGTCGACTTCCGCCATCTGTTCTCCAGCTATTGCGGCCCAAAGCTTTGAGCTAAAGCCGTCTCTAGTGACATGGATCCAGCAGGACCAGTTTGCGGGTGCACCCATGGAGAGCCCGATCGAGCACCTAGACTCCTTCTTGGAGAAGTGTGACACCTTCCGGATTAATGGTGTCACGACAGAGGCTATCCGTCTGAAGCTGTTTCCCTTCTCTTTGCGAGACAAAGCCAAGCAATGGCTAAGGGGGAAGGACCCCAACACTTTCAACACCTGGGAGAAGCTCTCCAACGCTTTTCTGACGAAGTTCTTTCCTCTGGGGAAGACCATGAAGTTGAGGAGTGAGATCTCCTCCTTCTCCCAGGCCAGCCACGAGTCCTTGCATGAAGCTTGGACGAGATATAAAGAGATGCAAAGAAGATGCCCTCACCATGAGCTTCCGAAGTGGCAGATTATTAATCTGTTTTACAATGGGTTGAGGGATGACCTGAAATCTTCTATGGATGCCGCGGCTGGGGGTTCCTTCATGTCTAGGAGCGAGGAAGATGCCGGGCATATTCTGGAAAATATGGCATCCAACAATGAGCGGTGGTGTGACGAGAGAGCCACACCAAGATCCGGGGGTATACACAGAGTCGAGGACGTCGACAAACTTTCAAGCAAGTTCGACTTGCTTTCGACCCAGATCTCCGCACTAATGGTAGGAACCGGTGGGGCAGATACACAGCAAATTTCTGCGGTAGAGTCCGAATTCTTTGGGGAATTTGACGGTGGTGACATCTCACCACCGTTGGATCAGGCGAGCGCACTATTTTACAACCCCACGGGAAATGCGCCGTATCCACCAAGGACCAATTCCAACCCGGCCTACTCTCCAAACAACCGGAACCACCCAAACTTCAGTTACCGGCCACCATTTCAGCCCTCACCGCCTCAGCAGCCGCAGCAACAAACTTATCAGCCGGCTAGGCCACAGCAGAATCAGGTTCAGCAGCAACCATTTCAGCAGCAACCATTTCAGCAACAACCGCAGCAACAATCTTACACCCCCAGGAATCAGCAGCCGTTCCAGCAGCAGCAGCAGTATGGCCAACAGAGGGCCGTCTCTCCGGTTGAGTCTCTCTTGACTCAATATATTACCAACCAGGAGAAGATCAACCAAAAGCTGGAAATGGGTCAGCGGACCCTCACGGACCAAGTAACCCAGCTGAGGTTACAAGTGGCGAACCTTGCAAGGTCACAAAACCAATTGCCGCCACAACCGGAGGTGAACCCGAGGGGAGCAATCCAAACATCGGCACTCGTGCACGAGCACGCGAATGTGTCCGCTATCGTTCTGAGAAGCGGGACACAAATTCCTACTAGAGTGCCCCCTAGCAACCCGGAAGCACCATTGGTCGTTGAGAAACCGATCGAAAAATCAAACGACGCCGGTGCTTCGTCATCAAATCCTATGACTCCGGAGGGAGTCTCTGAAGAAGAGAAGAAGAAGGAGGAGGAAGGGAGCCCGGAAGTGTTCAAACCTGTTGTGCCATTTCCACAACGGTTAGCTCAGGCCAAAATTGATGAGAAATATGGCAAGTTCTTCGCCATGGTAAAGGACCTAAGCCTGCAAATCCCCTTCCTAGAAGCAATCGAAACAATCCCCTCCTATGCAAAATTCCTGAAAGATTTGGTGACTAGAGGGTCTATGTCACGACCCGCTTCCCTAAAATGGAGGCGAGACGTGAGAAGGTCCGCACGAGAGTGGAGCTGTGAAGCCCCAAACCTGATAAGCGTCAAAAATACATAAGCAGGTCCCTGTAACCACAACGGAATAACAATAATAACACAAGGAGAGACTGAAATAAAATCACACATCTCATACATTGTCCAACAAGAAAAATAAGTCCAACATCTAGAAAAGCCACCAGGCTAAAAGAGAAGAGTCTAAAGGCCCAGAACAAGGCCAACAAAAGCAACAACAACCACAACAAAGTATAGGTGCTATGCACCGATAACAAAACAACTGTTTAACAAAAGTAAAACACAACGAAGACACTAGGACTGGTCCCCAGTGTCCACATACTCCCCGTCAAACACAAGCTCGGGCTCGGCGTCAGCAAACACCTCGTCCTCAATAAGGTACTCAGGCTCGGGATCTAACATGTGTCACCCAAAAGAGTAAAGGGGCACATGTCAGCAAGTCTAAAAGACTTGAGCAAGGAAACTGAAAGTAAGGCAACTAGCAACCTAGCAGTTATAGTATGCATGACATGGCAGTTATAACATGAGTGCACAATTTACGACATGGCAAGACAATTTTGTACAAGGGAACAATTATCGGGACAAGACAAGAGTAGCCAAGCTACTATCATTCTCAATCAATTCACTATTCACGTTGTTTTGTAGATGTTTACGCCTTACAGCTGAATGGTTTCCCATTCGCTGAGTGGCCGCTTAACAACTACCCCAAACCCAGAGTTTACGCCTTACAACTGCAGTTGCGGATCAGGCAGACTCCCAGTTGAATGGTCGCTTAACTCTTACCCCCAATACCCACACGTAATGGAGCCAGGGTCCCCGCACAATGAGCTCAGCTAGTGAGCCTGGGTTGCCCCGCATATGAGCTCGCATTCTTAAACATTTGGCGTAGGGGTGCACCTGGCCGGAAACACGCAATTCGGGCATTGGCTATTAACCAACACATGGCCCGCTTCTGGAACACGAGCCAGGAACACAAGCATTGTAGCGAAGCTACGCAATCACAGAAATACTTAAAGAATGCAATGACATGACAATTGATTTGCGTACCGTTAATGGAAAGTAAACATGACATGGTAATTGTGCAACATGCTAAATGTCGGAACTAGCTTCGTTGTCAAGCTAGTTCCCCAATTTGCGCCTAGGCGAGTATCATTTCGTCGCCTAGCCTCTTTTACGCCTACAACAAGCAAATGGCCTAAAACATGGCCTAAACCCTAAGTGGCAAGTTTCACTTGCCTAGCACCGGGGATGATGACCACTTCGTCACACGGATGCCAAACTACGGGGAAATCGCTGTTTTGGGGGAACAATCAACAAACAACATGAAATTTATTAGGGTTTCATAAAAAAATACCAATAGGCTATGAAAACATAGAGGAATCGATTTCTTACCGAGAGGAAGCGGAAGAAACACTCCGGGGAACCCTAGGATCAGATCTGGAAAAGTTTGGAGAAGTTTGGGGAAACTAGGGTTTTGGGGGATTTGGGGATTTTGATGGATTTGGTGAGATTTTGGGGAAGATGAGAGGTAGATAGAGTGGATGGATGGTTTGGATGATGGATTTAGGGCTTGGAATGAAGGGATGAAGCTTGGAGGAAGATGGGGGCTCAAGGTGAAAGATTTTAGGGTTTTAGGTCGTGTTGGGGAAGAAGAAAACGATTGGGTTGGGTTTAAATAGGATGGGCTGGCGGCTGCCCAGAAATTAGGGTTTCAACACTGGTTAGTCGGTCAAAGAGCAACCACTGACCGACTAGTTTGGCAACTAGTCGGTCGGTCGACCAACGCATACCGACTAAGTGCAAACAGTAACTCCTGAACGAAAATAGGATTTAGAGTTAGTCGGTCCATGAACAAATACTGACCGACTAGTTTAGCATCTAGTCGGTCGATGAACGTTCTTAGACCGACTAAGAGTGAACAGTAACTCGGCTGTACATGAGAACTAGGAACTAGTCGGTCTGAGTACAAAACTTAACCGACTAGTTTGACAACTAGTCGGTCGAAAGATGAACTTAGACCGACTAAACAGATACAGTAACTTAGGTAAAATTAATCCAAGAAACTAGTCGGTTTGAGTAGAGTTGCCGACCGACTAGATCTCAATCTAGTCGGTTGGTTCCCCTTCTTGAACCAACTAACGAGCACGAAAAGTGTCGATTCGAAGAGCGAATCTTCGGGAAGATTTCTATGGCTTCTAGGATCGATTTATACTTTAAGATATGAGCGATTTGAAGCTCGTCATGAAGGACTTACTCCGAAATCGACGATCGAAGGAAGAAGATAGAAAAATCACGACGAAACGATCGAAAGTGAAAGCTATGGCGACGAAAACCACACATCCAAGGAGAAAATCCACCAAGCATATATTATAATATCAATAATCCAATTACACGAAAACCAGTCGTTACATCCTACCCACCTTAGATTAAAGTCTGTCCTCGGACTTTCTAACTATAGCTATATCTAGTCACCCTAGTAACTACCCTCAATCAATATCACATTACCATTCAACCACGTATAGTCATTTCAAACGCTTATACATATACACTAGGTAGTCAATCATTTATTCTACAATCATGTATCTATTCACGCACATTATACTCCTATACCTGTTATGGCCAGACAATTTCATTCACGTATTTCGTTCATTCATATAGTCACAACATCCTTATAGAACTATTAAATACTTATCACATACCATGGTGCACATACTCACAAACAACCAAATAGTTCACGCCACATTTAGATAACTACCCATGAACCAAATAATAAGGATACACTACTCCCTAATATCTCCTAGTATACATCCGATACCCAACACATCGACACATGTAGTCGCACCACACCATTATTCAAACAAGTCTTACTATATCTAATACATTCACCATTACTATAACTTCACAAACATAGCCATTCAAAGTGCATGTAAATATTTCACCATATCTTCGCATCACATACGGCCCTATAACTATACTCACGACACGCCAAACATATCATAGTCACCAAAACTTATAACTAGGCACATACTTACCCGTGCATGGTGCACACCCATACACGCTAACATTTCATCCATGTATACCAATCATACAATTACAAACTCAGTACATTGACACGCTTAGTTTAGCTAGCACACATATGTTCACACGGGCCAGTCCTTAGTAAATATCTATACCACAAGACCAACACCTATAGATATATACTGGTTAGTGACCCACAATCATGTGCGTAACACAACCGGAAACAACAATCCAAACGTTATACATACATCATCCATCACTATACACCAACCACATACAAATACACCCACGTACATAGAGTATACCCACTCAAGCTTGAGTGAGACTCAAAATCATAGCAGAATAATTTCATATACATAACATAGCATCCATACATATGCCAATACTATCTAATGCATACACGTCTACCAACATAACCACATACATATCTAAATGTCAACACCCTTAATATCTAATCAGGTAATGTCGCATATTTCAATCACTTCATATACCATGATATTATTACAAACATTAGCACACCTATAATTACAATATTCTCCCTAATAAAAGTATTTACCCATAGTCACACCTAAGCATCGTATATCTTCATACCATACCCATCCACCCATAATTGGCACACCAATACACTTACTTCACCCATTCGTCAAGATATGCAATAGCCGTGTATACCTCACGGTACACACGCATACGACAGCCACGATAGTAAGCAATACCAATCAAAATTATATTCCTACTACCATATATATCACCTATATACTCACGCAGCAATTTCATAACTACACGCGTCTACGCACAATACGTAACTACGTACGAGCACACACTCACACGTACAACACATAGGTCACATAATAGGCCTACCCACTTTAACTATACGTACACCCATTATTATCACACCCCGCATACATATAGTTTCACCAATCATATTATCTCAACCATCATAAGCATCTCCAACTACGTACACCCTATTCAGACATTCCAATACAGAATCTTATATACATAGACGCCCCTAGAGTGGCATAACTATCCTCGCACATATCCATAAATATTAACACACTTACAATTTCATAATATCACGAATAACTCTGAGTATGTATATATCACACGATAGACAACATCACCAAAAACACTAGAAGTATAAAACGGTCATATTTTGAAAAGTTGGGGTTCCCCTTCGTATAAACGATATTTGAGGATCGATAAAACCACTTGTTCGAAATAAGTTTGAGTTGAATGCTCATAACAAGAGGAAACGATTTATTGGCTTAACGGAAATCATTATGAAGGGAAGTAAAGCGTTCATGCACATTAGGGACGTAGTTTTTAGAAAATATTATACGGCAGTGATTTAACAATGTTGGCAAAAGTCTTGAACGAAATTTAATTAACGAAAGAATTCTAAATTTATGCCAAATACTTTCAAAATCTTTAAGCCAGGAAAAGCTCAAATAATCCATATTGAAACCACCTTTTAGTGCAACCGGGATTTGCCAAAAGAAATCATTTTACACAAAGCTCTTAACATACGGGCTAATGAGCCTAATGCGGATATAAAAATAATTGAAATTCCATCTAGGTTAGAAATTCTTCTAAGGACATGTATGGTGAACGGAAAGATAACTCGAGCTATTAGTAGTATTATCAAAACTTGTAGTGAAACTTTAAAATCAAATTTATGGTGGGTCTAGATCAGAAAAGGTTATGAAATAATGATTTTGACAAAAATCAGTAATGGGGAAACAAGGGGCATAACGGTCGTAGTTCCAATATATAAAAATTAGTTGAAGTTCTACTTTAGAAATCATTTTTGGAAATATGTATGCCGAATGGAAAGATAATAACATCTTAGTGGTATGGAAGTAAGTGGGGGAAATATATACATATATAGAACTATTAAATTGGTAATAAGCTTTAGAACCGAATTTTGGAGGTCTAAATCAGGAAAGGGTTTCGAAAAGTAATTTTACAAAAATCTGATCTAGGGAAAAGTTAAGCATAAAATCGACTCGCTGGAAGCTGAAGTCTCATGTGACTTGGAAGGTATGTAAGAAGCAACATGATGCGGTATTTCGAATAAGTTTTAATGGCATAAGGAAAGAAATTTATAATTCAGGTTAGGAAAAACAAAAGCATGGTTCGGAAGAAAATTGGTATATGAAAAGAGGCAAGTCATTTATATTGATATGAAAATATAGGCTGAAGAATATTATAAACCAATAATAAAAATCTCGACAAAAGTTTCAATGTTCGGAAAAGAACAAATAAATTTAAGTCGCGAAAGAGTACGTAACCTAATATATATTAAAAGTTCACGAACGAATTCAAACTTAGTGAAAGAAGAACATCGAAAATACTTTTAGGGGAAACAAGGATTTGCCGCAAGAATAGGTTGGTAAAAGACTTGAAGTACGGGTACGACAAACTTGTAATTAGTATATATTCATAATTTAATTGGAGTTCTATTTATCTTGGAAGATATTCTAAAGTAATCAAAATAGTAGTAAAACTCTTAAAACTAAAATACGAGAGATATCGGTTAGCAGAAGCTACGAGATTAAAATTTTCAACCAATAGACTTCAAAATCTACGAAGAGATTTTAACTCGATCGAATAGAAAGGAATTTAAATATTTAAGAAAGAAAGGGACCATCAAGAATTGCTTCTACACGAAGCATCAGGATGCAATGCACATTGACGCACCAGAGTCAAGAGGACTCGTGCCAGAAACGTGCAACCCAAATCACACTCAACAACCAACCCAGCAATCAAACTCCATTCTAGCAAACATAACATATCCAAGCAACCAAACATATTCTAACAAACAGGACTGTCAAAAGAAAGAAGGCAACCAGTCTGAGGGTTACCTGCAATAACCCCATCCACGGTCTCAGCCTCAACTACGGCCATCGGGGAAGCCTGCATCCTCAGCGGAAAAGCCTGCTGAAAAGCCTGCCTCTGTGGAACAAGGGCTGCCCCACGACCAGCAGGAACAGGCGCTCGCTGCTGCAACGGCTGTGCTGCAACAGGCGCCCTCCGCAGCGGACCCGCATGCCGACAATCCTTCGTGACATGGGAAGCATCCCCACAAACCAGACACTGGCCCAAAAACTTCCGACACCGTTCCTTCTTATGACCAATCTTGCCACAATGATGGCACACCTTCCGACTCGGCCCAGCTTCCGGTGCTTGCTGCTGCAGAACTCCATCCGACGCCTTCCGCAGCCGATTTGCATGCCGACAATCCATCGCCGAATGAGTAGCACCACCACAAACCAAACACTGACCTAGAAAGCTTCTGCACGACCCCTTGAGGTGCCCGGCCTTGCCGCAGAAATAGCAAGCCTTCAGAGCAGATCCACCACCAGCTCGGGTCTGACGTCTTCTAGTCATCTAGCGCCAGAGAAACGGGCCAAAATTAGACTCACAGCTTAATGACTCGGATGTCGAACTTAGTTCATTGGACATTCTAATATTATTATCGTTATTCCGATAATAGCAGTTATAGAAGGACCTGCATGGGCCACCACTAAAACCTGTCACGACCCGCTTCCCTAAAATGGAGGCGAGACGTGAGAAGGTCCGCACGAGAGTTGAGCTGTGAAGCCCCAAACCCGATAAGCGTCAAAAATACATAAGCAGGTCCCTGTAACCATAACGGAATAACAATAATAACACAAGGAGAGACTGAAATAAAATCACACATCTCATACATTGTCCAACAAGAAAAATAAGTCCAACATCCAGAAAAGCCACCAGGCTAAAAGAGAAGAGTCTAAAGGCCCAGAACAAGGCCAACAAAAGCAACAACAACCACAACAAAGTATAGGTGCTACACACCGATAACAAAACAACTGTTTAACAAAAGTAAAACACAACGAAGACACTAGGACTGGTCCCCAGTGTCCACGTACTCCCCGTCAAACACAAGCTCGGGCTCGGCGTCAGCAAACACCTCGTCCTCAACAAGGTACTCAGGCTCGGGATCTAACATGTGTCACCCAAAAGAGTAAAGGGGCACATGTCAGCAAGTCTAAAAGACTTGAGCAAGGAAACTGAAAGTAAGGCAACTAGCAACCTAGCAGTTATAGTATGCATGACATGGCAGTTATAACATGAGTGCACAATTTACGACATGGCAAGACAATTTTGTACAAGGGAACAATTATCGGGACAAGACAAGAGTAGCCAAGCTACTATCAATCTCAATCAATTCATTATTCACGTTGTTTTGTAGATGTTTACGCCTTACAGCTGAATGGTTTCCCATTCGCTGAGTGGCCGCTTAACAACTACCCCAAACCCAGAGTTTACGCCTTACAACTGCAGTTGCGGATCAGGCAGACTCCCAGTTGAATGGTCGCTTAACTCTTACCCCCAATACCCACACGTAATGGAGCCAGGGTCCCAGCACAATGAGCTCAGCTAGTGAGCCTGGGGTTGCCCCGCACATGAGCTCGCATTCTTAAACATTTGGCGTAGGGGTGCACCTTACCGGAAACACGCAATTCGGGCATTGGCTATCAACCAACACATGGCCCGCTTCTGGAACACGAGCCAGGAACACAAGCATTGTAGCGAAGCTACGCAATCACAGAAATACTTAAAGAATGCAATGACATGACAATTGATTTGCGTACCGTTAATGGAAAGTAAACATGACATGGTAATTGTGCAACATGCTAAATGTCGGAACTAGCTTCGTTGTCAAGCTAGTTCCCCAATTTGCGCCTAGGCGAGTATCATTTCGTCGCCTAGCCTCTTTTACGCCTACAACAAGCAAATGGCCTAAAACATGGCCTAAACCCTAAGTGGCAAGTTTCACTTGCCTAGCACCGGGGATGACGACCACTTCGTCACACGGATGCCAAACTACGGGGAAATCACTGTTTTGGGGGAACAATCAACAAACAACATGAAATTTATTAGGGTTTCATAAAAAAATACCAATAGGCTATGAAAACATAGAGGAATCGATTTCTTACCGAGAGGAAGCGGAAGAAACACTCCGGGGAACCCTAGGATCAGATCTGGAAAAGTTTGGAGAAGTTTGGGGAAACTAGGGTTTTGGGGGATTTGGGGATTTTGATGGATTTGGTGAGATTTTGGGGAAGATGAGAGGTAGATAGAGTGGATGGATGGTTTGGATGATGGATTTAGGGCTTGGAATGAAGGGATGAAGCTTGGAGGAAGATGGGGGCTCAAGGTGAAAGATTTTAGGGTTTTAGGTCGTGTTGGGGAAGAAGAAAACGATTGGGTTGGGTTTAAATAGGATGGGCTGGCGGCTGCCCAGAAATTAGGGTTTCAACACTGGTTAGTCGGTCAAAGAGCAACCACTGACCGACTAGTTTGGCAACTAGTCGGTCGGTCGACCAACGCATACCGACTAAGTGCAAACAGTAACTCCTAAACGAAAATAGGATTTAGAGTTAGTCGGTCCATGAACAAATACTGACCGACTAGTTTAGCATCTAGTCGGTCGATGAACGTTCTTAGACCGACTAAGAGTGAACAGTAACTCGGCTGTACATGAGAACTAGGAACTAGTCGGTCTGAGTACAACACTTAACCGACTAGTTTGACAACTAGTCGGTCGAAAGATGAACTTAGACCGACTAAACAGATACAGTAACTTAGGTAAAATTAATCCAAGAAACTAGTCGGTTTGAGTAGAGTTGCCGACCGACTAGATCTCAATCTAGTCGGTTGGTTCCCCTTCTTGAACCAACTAACGAGCACGAAAAGTTTCGATTCGAAGCGCGAATCTTCGGGAAGATTTCTATGGCTTCTAGGATCGATTTATACTTTAAGATATGAGCGATTTGAAGCTCGTCACGAAGGACTTACTCCGAAATCGACGATCGAAGGAAGAAGATAGAAAAATCACGACGAAACAATCGAAAGTGAAAGCTATGGCGACGAAAACCACACATCCAAGGAGAAAATCCACCAAGCATATATTATAATATCAATAATCCAATTACACGAAAACCAGTCGTTACAGTCTAGAAAGGAGAAAGTAGTGCTGACGGCGGAATGTAGCGCTCTTATTCAAAGGGCAAATCCGCCGAAACTCAAGGACCCGGGGAGCTTCTCTATTCCTTGCACGATCGGGGCAGTAAAGATTCATCGTGCACTCGTCGATCTCGGAGCGAGTGTTAGTTTGATGCCCTTATCGATGTACAGAAGGATAGGAATGGGTGATTTGGAGCCCACCGGTATGACCCTACAACTAGCTGACCGGTCGGTCAAATATCCGATGGGAATTGTGGATGACCTCCCCGTAAATGTAAGAGGGGTGCTTGTGCCTGTGGACTTTGTAGTCATGGACATGCCTGAAGACGCACACACCCCCATTATCCTGGGGCGGCCTTTCATGGCCACTGCTGGCGTTCTAATAGATGTGAAGAACGGAAAACTCTCTTTGAACGTCAGCGGAGAGAAAGTTGAGTTTGATCTGGGATTATCCATGAAGCACCCCGATCCCCCTGATGACCCTCGGTGCAATCTGCTCTAGGTAGAAGAGGAAAAAGCTGCAGAGGAGAGCTCCTGGGAGATTCTCCTGAGAAACCCCCCCCCCCCCCCCCCCCCCCCCCGATGACTTGGGGGATTCAGAAGATGGAGATGACCCCAAGAACAAAGAAGCTGCTGGAAAGGCGAATGCAGCAAGAACGACCCCTCCCGGGTTCCCCAAGGATCCTCCTGCAAGGAGAACGGGGAAAGAGCCCATGGACCTCACTAAAGACGAGGTCCGGATCCTGAAGAAGATGGCGGGAAGCGCCAACACAAAAGAAAAGCCCCCGGATCCCAAGAACAAGGGGAGGGTAGTCGAGCAAGTATTTCTCCAGCCGCCGACTACTCCAAGGGCCTTCAGCTCCAATGAGAAAGAGATGCCAAACTTCGGGCATCACCCGTATCAACCACCATGAACATCTCTTGCGGGCGTCGAGCCAACGACGTTAAACAAGTGCGCTTCATGGGAGGCAACCCATGTTCTAAACTTTTTCCCCAATTTTTAGCGTTATTTTTTACTTTATTTTATCTATTTTTATAAATAAAATCAGCCGCGAGAACATCCGTTCGGGGACTTAAACAAATCTATTGGTTTTTGCAGGAAACAAGCCCCAACCGATCGGTTGACAACTCACCCGATCGGTTGGGATGTATCAGATACATGCCGAGATCTGTCCCCATATGACCCGATCGGTTGAGTAATGAAGAGACTGGGTGGCAGACTGGGTGAGCTGAGAAGAACTCTCGGAAATTTTTGGGGAATATCAACCGATCGGTTGAGTTCGAGCGCGATCGGTTGACGTGACCGGGTGAGCAACCCTAGTTTCTCGGGAAAATGTGTGGAGCGACCAACCGATCGGTTGAAAAGTCAACCGATCGGTTCGCCTGTAGCATTTCTTCGGTAAGAATTTCGACCTAACCGTCAACCGATCGGGTGATAACTCACCCGATCGGTTCGACTTAAAACCCTATATAAACCACCCGACATCCGCTCATTTTCACCCTCGCCCGATCGCAAAAACCGCCGTCGTTTCGCCTTTCCCTCTTCCCCAACAACCGATCCTCACTCCCCCACGCCCTCTACTCCTCCATTACTCCCTCTCTCCACCTCCTCCATTAATCCTTCCGTCATCTTCACCCTCACCCCCCTTTTCATCTCGAGTTTGACCTAATTTTCCCCCAAACCACCCCCATTTCGAAAATTATTACCGAAGGAGTTCGCCGCGGCTCCACGCTACTCTCGTTGAACAGTGTGGGGACATCTACGAGCAAGCTCCGCCATTCCGCTTGGGTACACTCGCTCCTAAGCTCATATTTATATATTTGCCCTATTAATTGTGCTTGCTCGTTTGCTTGTGTTAGTGTGCATCCACTGTTTTTGCACTCATTCTTGCTCGCACGCTCACACATGGCTCGGGATAAGGATAAGGGGAAGGGAATTATGCGGGAAGAGGAGCCGTCTCGAAAGAAACGAAAACAAACACGCCCCCCTTCCCGTACACGAGCACTTACACTTGGCCCTCCTCCGCCTGTTATCCCCCCTGTGGACCCAATGTTGGGCCCGCATGGGTATATCTTTCGGAACCAGGAGCACAAAGATTTTTACCGTAGGCTCGATGCTCGAGGGCATCTATCTACTAAGTTCCCGCACGCACGTACACTTGTCGATCTCGGTGTCTTCACCGAGGTCGAATCTCTTTTCGCTAACTTAGGATGGTTGGCCTTTCTTAATGCACATGCCGTATCCTACCCGGCACTCACACTCGAATTTCTCTCTACACTTGTTTGGGAGTCCGGATCGATCATTAAATTCAGGGTGCGTAACCGTAGTGTCACCACAAATCTGAACACGATTAACGATATATTTGGTTTCCCCAATCTCGGGGATGATTCCATCCGACACTACGGGTACACGCCCGAGTTTGATGTCGATCAATTCTGGTTCCGCCTCACATTGATCTGTGACTATCCCCGAGGAAGGGCCAAGGCCTCCTCCATCATTCATCCCGTGTTTCGTTTGGCCCACAGGATCATTTCATCTGCATTCTTTCCTAGGGACGAGTCCGGCACTGTGACTATCCCTGACCTTTTTATCCTTTGGGCCATGACTTTCCCTTATGTCCAGGATGATGATGGAATTAGCTTCAGGGCCCCTACCGTCCCCATCCATGGCAGCGATTGGCTTGTTTACAAGCTACTCGAGATCAGCTGGGCCGGTAAGGGGTAGTTTTGTTGTGGGGGCATCATCACGATCATCTGCTCTCACGCCCAATTCAATATTACCATCCCCGATAATCTTCCAGCTGCCGCAGGACCCTCACATCTTGATATTGATGTCCTGCGGCACATCCACATGATTAAACCCCGCTCGGATGACCGCTTCATATTTCATTATGGTCACCCCCAGCCCCTTACACCATTCTGCCCAACCCCACTCGCATGACCCTTGCTCTCGTGGGGGATTGGACTTTCCCTCCTGATCCCGACTTCTTAGCGGGGTTGAATCTTCCTTTCCTTCCCGCAGACGCCCGCAGACCACCGTCCCCTGCCGCCCACTTAGGCGAGCAGGATATCCCTGCGTCTGGGGGAGATTTAGGGGCTGGCCCGAGTCGTCCTGTTTTTGCTCCGGGACCGATCACGTCTGAGCACCTCTTTGCGGCCATTTCTGGCCTTGTCTCCTGTGCCGGCATGACCACTGCCGCCGGCACCTCTTCGACCTTACCTGGCGGCACCTCCTCTGCCTCGTGTCAGTCTACATCTTTTGGTCGCCGTCAGGTATCTGCCCGTTTAGGTCTAGAGAGGGAGGTCACTGCCCTTCGTGAGCTCGCCATGTCCTCTGCTTCCTCGGACCCATCGCCATCCTCCTTTCTTACCCACCCACGTTTCCTCGCACTTGAGAGGAACGTGGCCACCATTCTCCGCCTTCTTACTCATATCCACGGACCACCTCCACCTTCACCACCCCGGCGATCTTCTCCTCCACCCACCCACACTTCCCCACATCCATCACCCCCCTCACCACATTCTTCTCCTCCCTCTTCACATCCCATCCCGGCATCCACTTCGCCCCTCCCGACCACTTCCACAACACCCACACTACCTCCTCCCTCCTCCTCCGTCACTCCATACGTGCACCGGAGGAAATTGCCGGTGCGCTCCAGATCCCTCCCACCACCTCCCACTACCGTCACCATCGCATCTACTTCCTCCATTCCTATTTCTCTCACCACCGCCTTGATCGCCTTCCTACCACCACCACCCACCACCACCGACACTCCTCCCATTGTTCACACCACCACTGCCCCTATTCCTCCGCCTCATTCCCCACTTCTCAGCACACCCCCAGCCTCCCCCGACCACCCATCCACACCCTCTACCGAGGAGGACGAGGACTCACCTTCTCCTGCTTTCTGATTTCTCCTTGTTTGTTTTTGACTCCCCCTTGCACATCTCTGCTTTTTATCGATCATATCATTTCGCTAGCACTATCTGGTCTAGCTTGGGGGACGTCTATTTCGGTGTGCTGTCGTGTTTTGTTTGTTTTTCTCATTTTTGTGTGTGTGCTTGTTTTTATCTTTATTTTCGTATTGTTTGATTTTGATTTTGATCTTCCTTCCTTTTTTCAGTTCCATCTATGTGTTTTCCTCGTTTTCATTTCTTTTTGTGTCGGTGCGTATTTCCCTCGCTTTCATTGCCCTCCCGTACTCACTCATATTGCATTAAGGGCAATGCAAACTTCAGCTTGGGGGAGTCGCACTGTGTGCATCGTTTGAGTCCTTCTTTTTCGTTTATTTGAGTCGTTTTTCTCCGTGTTTTTCTTTTTTTTTCTTTCTTTTCTTCTTTTTAGCTCTTTCTCCTAGAGATGAATCCTATGATGAATCGCCACAAAGTCACACACACCTAGCATTGCATCGATAATCACACTCACTAACCCTAGGATTTCGAGTCCTCTTGCATTTCACGCATCATGGGTCCACTTAGCTTTTTGTGAGTCGTGTGTCGTGACTAGCATTTGGCGTGCTTCTGCCTTGTGATTTTACTTTATATACCTGTCCAGGAATGACCCCTAGATTATCATGCTCCGATTTGAATATGCGGTATTTGTTTCCACTATATGCATGCTATATTTATATCGTATATTTCAATTCGCATGCGTCGGGATTCCACGATTAAGGACTAGGATAACCCATTTAGCCTATGCTCTATTTAGCGAGAATAGTTTCCTTTGCCCAAGTGTTTAGATTTCGACTTCTTTTTTGTTTTACTTGGTGCAAATCCCCTCGTCGTGTACCGTTCTCCCACTTGGGAGAGTACACATGTGTATAGCCAAAAACCCAAAAATCCAAAAAAAAAAAGAGAAAAGAAAAGAAAAACCCAAAAAGAAAAGAAAAGAAAAATTTTGTATAGCCCAAAATTCAAAAAAAAATATACAAATACCCAAAACCCAAAAATTTCAAGTGTGAATATTTTTCCTATCTACTGAGAATAAAGGGAAGGCGAGAATTTGCACCGAGTGTTCTACTCCACATCATCTCAACCCCCATCGTTTTCGAAAACACTTGGCTTAGGAACTTTTTAGCTATTATCTAGGCTTTAGTGTGGTGATTTCCTTAACCCTAGTTGTGGAGTCCCTAACGCATGATATGTTTCGATTCTCTCTCTATTCTCATGCATGCTTGAACCTTATATTCACCGCTTAATTCAACTCGAATCGATATTTGGGTCATATCTTGGATTTGTGTATATCGAGCCTCATAGCACATTGTAGAAAGCGACACCATTTGCTAGCACACGACCACGCTCACTCGCGCTTCACCGCGTGGGCCCACGACACTTATTTGGACTCGTTTTCCTAGGTTTAGTGGTGTGATTTGGCGTTTGCTTGCTTGGTGTGTCGTTTTTGATTTTGGTGGCTCTGATGGACGATCTAGGATTTATAGTTTTCTTTTTCTTTCTTCCTCTCTATTTTTCCCTTCCGAGCTCCTACTCTCACTCGTCTTCCTCGAGGACGATGAAGAGTTCAGCTTGGGGGATTTTGACGTGCGTTTATATTTCATATATTCACGCACGTTTTCTTTTGTGTTTCTCCGTGTTTTTCCGCCGTCTCTTATTCGTTTTCGTGTATTTTCCCGTTTTCTTTCACTTTTCTTTGTTTATCCATGATTGCAGGGGATTGACCACGTAGGGGACGCTTAACGATGATATCCCAAGTCCCCGGAGCAACGGGAGAAGTCACGCGTGATCCAGGGGGTCAAACATCGAAGAATTCATCTTTCAGCCCCTCACCCGGTCGGTTGGTCATCTCCAACCGATCGGGTGATGCACGCATGCACCACCCGGTCTCCGTCGCAGCTCATAAGGAAGTCACCCGACCGGTTCACAGACCGGTTCAGCGGGGGGCTGTTCTCTGTTTTCTCGAGCAAAATGCCAACCGATCGGGTGACTCTCACCCGATCGGTTCATCTATAGCTGAAGAAGAAGAGCTGAAGACACGGACATCTAACCGATCGATTCACCCGACTGCTCCAAGATCCAACCGGTCACTCAAGAACTCACCCGACCGGTTCATATGATCGGGTGAAAGCTCGCCGTTTTCTGTTATTAATTTGTAATGGATCAACCGATCGGTTGACTTGTCAACCGATCGGTTGATGCGAAGGTCTATAAATAGAACCCCTAGGGTTCCAGAAACGAGAGCTGCTATTTTTTTACTGTTTTATCTCCTTGTGACGGCTGTAATTGTTACTCTTTTGTAAGTTTTCAGATCTTTCTCAAATTTTAGTATTGTCTTATCTACTCTATTACTTCCGCATTGCAATAGTCCGATTATGATTCCAACGGTTAATTTTTATTTAGATCGCTTTTTCATGGATTTTTGTGAGTAGTTTCCCAAATCTGGGATTTTGGTGGAAACCCCTTCGGGGGCTCTTCCCGATGCGCCCATAGGGTTAGGAAATCGATAGGGATTAGGATTCTAATGGTTACGCGGGGTGTTTCATTGTCATCGGCGGGAAAAAGACCGCCTTTGACCGTTGGGCCAAGGGGGAATAAACTTGGCAGTTGACTCCCTAACCATAGCTCACACCCATAGCGTAGACGTCGAATCCTAGCACGCGGGAGCGGCAGGATGAGACGTTGGGAGTTATCGTTGCGGGCTTAGTGCTCCCGGGATCGATCAGTGTTAATGGACACGGGAGTGCCCATTGATCGAATCCGGGAAGTCCGGTGTATCATCCTGGGCACCGACCGGAATATCGGGCCCATGGGACGCTGGTACCACTTTCAGAGGCAACGTCTCACCATTAGTCCCTAATCCCGATCGCTATCCATACCCGTAGGCCGTATCGGCGAGAGTCTCTCGTCGGGTTGGAAACCAAAGTCCCGGGTTTTCTTTCTTGTTGTTAATACCCTTTATTTCCTTTCGTGACAACCATTTACCGATTCGGGCTAGCTCGCCCCTTGGGGTGATTTTGGTCCTACCTGACCCAAGCACAACCTCGCCTCCCTGAGTTCGATATTCCCGCACCCTACACTAACCGTGCACTTGCGGTAAACGACACCGCGCCGCCGTACCGTAAACGGGGCGCCGGTCAGAGATCTAGGTTTTTTTTGTTACGGTGCGGCTTGTAGGTGTTTTTGTTGGCTGCCCCTTCTGAATTTTTTTTAGCCGTAACTTGCTTCTCTTGTGGTGATGGGATTTATATAGTTGGCTCTAGGGTTTTTGTTTGTGCGGCTAGGGATAAGACTAGGGCTAGGAGAGAAACAAGTGGTTGGGATTTTGGGAGGATTTGATTAGATGTTTGAATAGGAATTTTGTTGCAAGTCTAGCTAAATGATTGGATCAAATCCATTTATAATTCAAATTGGGCTCCATCCCTTTTCCTCTTTGGACCAAGTCCACTTGCTTTGAGCACATCAATCTCTCTCTCTTCCAAATGCTTTATACTTAGTAATTCCTCCATATGAAGAGAGATATATTGACTCGCCAATCCTGAAACACACTAGCACACACATTAGATATCACGACACGTTTGTCATCGTCAAACCAAGAGATCCTAGATCATTGCGTCCAACAATCTCCCCCTTTTGGTGATGACAAACCCATAAAAGATTTGAGCAATAGGTATGGGTGTGTGAAGTGTGTTGAAGGGTGTAATGCAATATGAAACAAGAAATGAGATATTCAAGAATTTCATCATAGCATGCAAAACAAATAGTAAATATAAAATCATGCTCCCCTTTCTCTCAAGCTCCCCCTTCAACATTAATTTTCATGCTCCCCCTTCAACAAATACTACTGACATCAAATTTGTCAAATCTTTCTTTTCTTTTTCCCCCTTTGTAATCACCAAAAGTGGATTAACGAAGTCACACAAAAAGTCCATGCAAAAGTAAACCATTATTAAATGTAGCGTGCAATTTACATGAGTTTTCCACAAAATAGACAATCCAAGCTCATAGGATTTCATAACAAGACTTCGCCACCTTAGTGTAAGTGTAGTGATATAGACAATAAAGTACAAGAAGAGATTCAATTTCAGAAAATCAACCAAATCAATCCACATTTTCCAAAAAACATTTTCATGAATATCACTAGGATTGATTTTTCCCACCTCATCAAAGATGAGTTCAAGTTACCTAACCCCAAAACATGGCCTAAAAGGACTTTTAAATGTGGGGTGGCATTACTTAACGAGTAATATACACCAACGCTAATGATTACCCATGTAACATAAGTTGGATACTCGTGGGTTGTGTATTAGCCATGAAGTGTATCCATTTTTCATACGGAGCAATTTTAATCATTTTTTTGCAATTCTTTTGTGCTCAATTTTTATTCATGGCTAGACACATCATATACCTTAGAAAATTCAGAATTTAATCATTCCTACATTCACTTTCTATTATTCTTCCAAAGAATCTCCAAAACTACTAAGAAGTCAAATATCGTGAAAGTGCAAATGTAGGTGTAGAAGTCAAGTTTAAAACTTATGAGACATGTCATGGCTACTAAAAAGAATAACATCATATTCATGTAGCTACAACAATAATGAATTAACTTCTACAAGGGATAGATTTGATCATTCATACAATACCACTTAAGATAAATCATAAAGGGTACTCTTTTAAGCACACATTTTTTTAATTTTTGGTTTTTCAATTTTTTTCGTTTTTTTCAGAAATAAAAAACATTAAAAATCATGCATGCAATCACACAAAACAAAATAAAAACAAGCACACAAAAACATTCTATGAAGGTATGCAATGAAATGCAAAGAGGGATAAAAATTATACCTTCTCATCGCTATTTGACGAAGGAGCTAAAAGAATGAGACATTGAAAAATTTTCTCCTCGCCAAATATCCACCTTACCTACATGAAAGGTGTTAAGTGTGACCTTGGAATCTAACAAGATCCACTAGTGTTAGCCATTATTGTTTTAGGAACCCACACTTGTTTAGACTTGATATTTGTGTTCCTAAATTTACAATAATATGAAGTGTGGCCTACACTATCACAAGTAAAGCACTTTGCATATTTGTTCTTTGCAATAGAGGGTACATTGTGGTATTTCTTAAATTTTTGCTTTTCAACGTTTTTCAGACCAAAACCAAGTCCTCTTCTATTATTGCCATATAATTGATTCTCTAAAATATTGTCTAACGATTGTTTTCCCATAGAGAATTTCTTAATGGCCACTTCTAGATGAGAGACTTTGATTTTTAATTGTTTATTTTCTTCCACAAGCATCGTGCATTTACTGACGAAAGCCAACTTGTTTTCTTTTTCCTTCTTTTCATAATCAATTGTTTTCTTTTTAAGATCGTTATCGAGCATGCAAAATTTATCCTTAAGCTCTCTTATTTCATATTCTTTTTCAGCTTCGAGCTTCATTAAATCTTGTTTAAGCATGCTATTTTGATTTAATAAAGAGGAACAAGAAATACAAGGAGCAATTTCATCAAAGCTAGATTTTTCCTTCTTCATGATTTCAATAGTAGACTTACATGCATTAAGTTCAATTTTAAGCTTTTCATTCTCTTTAAACACCTTATCATCTCTAACTTGCATGTCATAGTTCTGATTTTAGAGATATTCAATAGTGAACTCATGATCTACTATTTGATTTTGTATTTCTTCACAAATTTTAAGAAGTTCAGCTTTGCTACCTGACGGTTTCTCATCTTGGATGCCCATCAAAGCCATGCAAGAATGGGCTTCATGTTCCTCCTCGCTTTCAGCTTCGCTATCCATATCCCATGTTAATACCTTCGCTTTTCTTTTCCTTTAGCGAGATGAGCAGTTTCATTTGGGCAATCCTTCATCAGATGTCCTCTTCCCTTGCATTTAAAACATTGCATTCTATCAGTAGATTTCTGATCATTAAATTACTTGGAAGAATTATTAAAGTTAGAACGATTAAACCTGGGAGCCATTTCGTTTCTCCCATGCTTGGTCTTGATGAACTTTCTGAAGTTTCTCACCATTAGCGCTATGTCGTCATCATCATCCTCTTCTTCACTAGCTTTCAAAGCAAGGGGCTTTATGGCTTTCTCTTTCTCCTCAGGTTTCTCTCTTGCTTCAACATTTTGCAGTTCCAACTCATGGGACATCAAATTACCAATAAGGTCCTCCACCTTCAATTGTAACAATACCTTTGCTTCCTGGATGGCGGTGACCTTTGGTTTGAAAGAGCTTGGCAATGCTCTTAAGATCTTCCTCACTTGATCGAGGCTATCATATGGCTTTTCAAGCGAGCTAGACTCGTAGACTTTGTCGGTGAACCTCGCATACATCTCTGATATGCTCTCTGATGGTAGCATGCGAAATCCCTCGAACTCTGCACTCAAAAGAGACAGTCTAGACTCCTTTACCTGCGACGTTCCCTCGTGCGTCACCTCCAAAGTATGCCATATTTCCTGCGCAGTTAAACAATGTGAGATTCTATTATATTCAGATTTATCAAGTGCACAAATGAGAGCATTCATAGCTTTAGCATTTAAAGAATAAGATTTCCAATCATTATCATCCCATTTGTCATTTGGTTTTTCAATCTCAACATTATCTACTTTAATAACAGGCATTTTATAACCTTTTTCAATTATTTGCCAAGCTTTATAATCAACAGAAATAAGGTAGATTTTCATTCGATTTTTCCAATAAGCATAATCACCTCCATTAAATCTAGGGGACGGGAAACAGACTGACTCTCAGCAAAAGCACTATCCATATGGTTATTCATGGTCAAACCTAGGCTAGATCCTAAAACCCGCTCTGATACCACTTGTTGGATCTGGATCCTAGCCTAAAGGGGGTGGTGAATAGGCTTATAAAAATAATTCGTGCAACCCACGAATAAGCGCACGTAGTTATAGCAGCAACAGGGTAAATAAAAAGCAGACACATAGTACACATCAGTTGTACCCTGGTTCGGTCGACCCTTCAACCTACTCCAGCCCCCAATGCAGATACTAGTATTGAATAGCGCAATAGGTACAAAAGCACAAGTTAGAGCACGCTCAGAGCACCCTCTACGTCTCTACACTCTCCAGGCTCTCAGTACCCCACTCACTGTGTTTTCTCTCACTATCAATCCTAGTAATGCTTTCTACCAGCTAGTCCTAAACTAGCTGGGTCCCACTTGTCTAGCCCCAACCAGACAAGTCCCAAAATAGTCACAGAAGATAGGTAAAGTTTTCCCTACAAAGAACGTTACACTAAGACACGAATAAAAGAGTTTAAGGGTTTAGAAATACTCAGTTCGTGTACGTGTAGGCGTCTCTGTCAATCAGCACGTCGTCAGCTCCAATCTGACATAAACGGTGTCTCAATCCGACTCCTGGATGTCAAATGGCACACTGGTCTGTGTGCATAGCAATTGCAGTTCAAACCACATTTATCAATGGTCGGTGCGCAGAGAAACCCCTTAAAAACAAGGCCACGTCAGCATGCGGATCCTTTCACTTCCGTTCGATTTCTTTCGCATGCATCAATCTCAGCTATTGAATTTGTTCACTTCCGTTCGATTTCTTTCACACAAACCAATCCATGTCAACAAAGGAATCAATTTCGCTTCTCTTCGTTTTCTCGCAAGGATAGCACACGTCAGCACTCCAAAACAGCTTCTTAATTTGATAACAGCCGTTGATTCATTTCCTAGCAATCTCAATCGTCCGCTCGTTTTCTATCCATGCAACGGCAGTGAGAACTCATCTTCGAGCGGGGACGATGGTATTCAACAACGGCGACAGTGGCGATCAGGTCACGGCGGTGGTCAGATCTCGTAGGCGATAGCACCTCCGACGTCGGCGATTCAAACTTGATGACGCCTCCTTCAAAGACGCCAACTGCAGCTATGGCGACTCGAGGGTGATGCTCCGGTGATAATCGAGTACGCCGGCTTCAATTTTCTTCTTCGATACGGCGGTGTGATCTCCGGCAGCTTCGAACTCCTCATGGTATCGGCAACGTCGTTGTCCCCGAGCGACTTCTTCGATTGCTTCCTTCTTCTCTGACTCGACGTGATTGCTTCGACTGCTCCGAGCAATCCCGACAGCGACGTGCATCTCCAAGCGGCGAGTTCTTCTGCGGTGGCGTTTTCCTAGTGGCAGCGGTGAGGCACGGCGACGGCTACTTCAGACTCGACTTCTTCTTGGCAGCGATGACTTCACATACAGCGTCTCCGACGTCGTTTTCGACTGTAGCAGTGACGACTTGGAGGCACATCGACGGCGGTGATGCTTCATTTGTAATGGCGGCTGCTCCTCTCGGTGATGTAGATGAAGACGACGACAAGAACGCCAGAGACAGCTTCGGTTGATGGCAATGTTGAGAGCTTTGTCTTCGGCGACACTGATGAACGGTAGCACGGACGGCGCAAATGAATGGCAGCACAGCACGGCGATGACGGCTTGGAGATCCTCTCGGCGTGGGTTACTTTGATGGTGTGGCTTGTGGTTTGATCTTTGAGACTTTGGTTTTTAGGAGGGCTTGTGAAGAATTTGCGTGATAATTTTTGATGTAGCAGCCGCACACATTTTATAGAGGAGATCTAGGTTTTTTTTGTTACGGTGCGGCTTGTAGGTGTTTTTGTTGGTTGCCCCTTTTGAATTTTTTTGTTTAGCCATAACTTACTTCTCTTGTGGTGATGGGATTTATATAGTTGGCCCGAGGGTTTTTGTTTGTGCGGCTAGGGATAAGACTAGGGCTATGAGAGAAACAAGTGGTTGGGATTTTGGGAGGATTTGATTAGATGTTTGAATAGGAATTTTGTTGCAAGTCTAGCTAAATGATTGGATCAAATCCATTTATAATTCAAATTGGGCTCCATCCCTTTTCCTCTTTGGACCAAGTCAACTTGCTTTGAGCACATCAATCTCTCTCTCCCCCCCCCAAATGCTTTATACTTAGTAATTCCTCCATATGAAGAGAGATATATTGACTCGCCAATCCTGAAACACACTAGCACACACATTAGATATCACGACACGTTTGTCATCATCAAACCAAGAGATCCTAGATCGTTGCGTCCAACAGTTAACTACCGCTGGTGTGGATCAGCGGCTACATTCACATCGGTCCAAGGCCAACCTGGCTCAGAGTCTTTGTGGGGGCCTTGGGTCGGGGCCTCGTTCTACCCAGGCCTGTAAGTTTGCGACATGGGCTTGGCCCGTTCGGTATTGGTCCATTTTGGGAGGGTCATATCAATCCACCTCATCCCTCTAAATCCTCTCCAAATGATAAGTGGATAGGGGTTAGGTGAGGTTTAACCGAGGCATGACGCATATTAGGGGTTAGGTGAAGATCATTCTCTAAGTGACACCTAGCAAGGAGGTGGTGACATAACATGGTTAATTAGGGAATACATGAATAATACTTAGTATACATACCTCCATGAAGTCTTCTAATATTTATGTGTGGTTATATTGTGTATATGTGTGTTTGTGTTCTATTATATATTTGTTCATATTGTAGTATGAGTTATATATGTGTTCACATTGTACTCTATACGTGTACAACTGTGGTATATACAAATACAAGTATCTGGACATACATATTAACAATCTGTACACAGATATACAAGGATCTGTACATAGATAGATGAAGATCCATACCCACAGATCTACTACACAAGCATGTGTACACATATATACACTACATGGTACACACTTATATAAGAAACTATATATACATATAAACTGCATTGTACACATATATAAAATACACATGTATACAAACAGCTGTACATACATAAATATATGCCCACTTATATATGACAGATGTGTACACATATTCATACATATATCACTAACGGTACATACATTAAGCCATATGCGTATAAATACGATCGAAAAATACGTACGTAACATCCGTACATATGGAGACATTGTAGTACACGTAAGTATATAAGTAATTTTAATCTCAATTTCTAGAGAGTGCATGTGCCTTCTGGTCCCCATGTAGATCCGTCCCTGACTGTTGGTATAGAGAATTTCCAAAATGGTATTTAGAAACTTCAATTTTCAACAATCGGAACTATTTCCCCCGCCTGGTTCTTCAGGCCATAACCTCTTCTCGATGTGTTCACTTTCCAACCGAGCTCTCCTTCAAGGGTACGATTGGAATTGTTTGTATTAATCAACGCAGCTTACAACACATATATAATCGCAATTTGGTGGTTTTCATATTATTTACAGATATATTAGATCATTAAAATTTGAACAGTTACTAAAACTTTTTCCACTATTGGATTTTGAAGTTGGATTTTGCTACAAGCGGACAACTTTCAGTTTTTTCTAGCTTTCGTTCTAAGATCATAAAAACTGTTGATGTTAATTTCAAAAAAGGGAATATATTTTTTAGTTATAAAAAAAGTATTAATGTTATGAATGGAAAAGCGTAGGGTAAAAGGTGTAGAGGGTTAGGAGCCCATTGCCCTCATATATATAGCATTCAATGATGGGTGGATACCTAATGGGCCCAATGGGCATATTCACAAAATTTCCCATTATCCAACCAACATGGAATAAGAGGTGGATTCTTCAAGATCCAAATTAGGATAACTGCCTTGTTAAATAAAGAACAGTTTCTCCATAACTTCCCCTATTTTAGGGATGTGTCTCGGGATAGATACTTCAGGATCCAGTGTCAACGAGGTTGCCTCATCAAAACCTAGACTATGGAAAACCCTGTGGGAAAAACCAATAGCCAAGGAAAAAGAGTACAACACCACTGTTGACTGACCCTCATCTGACCAAGATTCAGGCTTGCAGATTTCCTATGAATCTATACATCAGTCTTACATTCATAGTTCTATCATCCAAACCCAGTTTACATTCTCTCACTCTCCTCATCCCAATCCCACTTACAATTTTCTCAAAGATACTACTAGGCAGAGATTTGGTAAGCAAATCCACCAAGTTATTACAAGTTTAGATCTTCTGTACCTCAATATGCTTTTGCTTCTGAAGGTCATGTGTTCAGAAGAACTTGGGAGAGATATGCTTCGCCTTGTCGCCTTTGATGTAACCGTCATGTCGCTGGGCTATACATGCTGCATTGTCTTCATAGATTGTAGTAGGCTCAAGAACGCCGGGCTTCAGGCCGGTAGAGGTGAGAATTGACGTCCCCTAGATTTAGCAATATATGCAGTGAGATCGGGGATACCAGATTTAAATATTTATAACCGCAAGCACACGGTGTTGTAGTGTGGCTTGGGGGTTGAACTCAGGGAGGCGTGTGTTGTGCTTGTTGTCAAGAAGGAACCGGATCACCCGATGGTGAGCTAGCCTGCTCAATCGGTAGGTTGTCACAAAATAGAAATACGAAGGATGTAAGATATAAAAAGGAACATAGGACTTCAGTTTCCACCCTATCATGTGTCCTCTCTATTACGACTGACGGATAGGAATATGATTGAATTTTAGGGTTTAGTGATGAGACGTTACCTCTAAGAGTGAGTGATACCTAGCGTCCCTTGGGCCCGATATTCCGGTCGACGCCCAGGATGATACGCTAGGACTACCCGGGTTCGGACGGTGGGCATTCCCTTGTCCATTAACACCGACCGACTCCAGGAGCACTAAGCTCGCAACGATTATTCCCAACATTTCATCCTGTCGTTTCTACACGCTAGGATGCAATCTCTACGCTAGGGGTGTGAGCTGTGGTTAGGGGGATCAAATGCCAGTTTTATTTCCCCTTGGCCTGACGGTCAGAGGCGGTCTTTCTCCCGCCAATGACAATAAAATGCTCCGCGTAACCATCTAAATTCCTAAACCATATCGAAATCCTAATTTTATGGTCGTTCTAGGGAGAACCCACGAAGGGGTTTTCACCAATGCCCTAGATTGGGGAACTACTCACAATTCATGGCTAAAATATTATCACAACAAAATTCACCCATTGAAATCAAAATCAGGCAATAGAAAGTAGAAGCTAACAATAGTATTAATGCAATATTAAAGTTCTAGAACAATCAGAAAACTTACAAGACGGAATAAATTCCGAGCCGTCAAAAATCCCAAAAAGACAGAAAATACAATGGGGATCCGCGTCTGGAAAAACCTAGGTCACTATATATATGAAATACGGCCACCCGATCAGTTGAAGCATCAACCGATCGGGGGAGCTGACAATCGATTTTCCTTTCGGCTCTTGAGATACATCAACCGGTCGCTGACCCGATCGGTTGATGTCATCGGGTCGTGACTTGTGAATCTCGTCTACAGATGAACAGATCGGGTGAGATGTCACCCGATTGGTTGGAATTCAGCTCCAAAAAGACAGAGAGATCTGTCGGATTCACCCGATCGCTGAACCGATCGGGGGAGCAGCTCTTCACTTCATCTCCTGTCCGGGTCGGATACGCGCTCACCAACCGATCGGGTGGCTCTGTCCACCCGATCGGTTGAGGGCTGATACATGGATTTCTTTGACGTTTGGCCCTCGGGATCGTGTGTGACACCTCCCGTTGCTCTGGGGACTCATGATATCTGCCATATATGCCCACAGCACTGTCATTCTCCTGCATTGGCACAAAAATACAAAGAAGTGAAAGAAAACTAAAAATCATAAGAGAATGGGTACGGAACGACGAAAAACAACGGAAAATCACAAAGAAGACATGCGTGAATATATAAAATATAAACGCACATCAAAATCCCCCAAGCTGAACCCTTCCTCGTCCTCGAGGAAGACGAGTGAGAGTATGAGCTTGGAGGGAAAAATAGAAAGGAAGAAACAGAAAGGAAGAAAACAAAATCCTAGATCGCCCGTCAGGGCCAACACAATCAAACACGCCACACTAAGCAACCATGCGATAAAACACATCACTAAACCAAGGAATATGAGTCCATACAAGTATCATGGGCCCACGCGGTGAAGCGCGAGTGAGTGTGGTCGTGAGCTAGCAGACGGTGTTACTATCTAAATTGTGCAATAGAGCTCCATATACACATACCCAAGGAACGACCCAAATATCGATTCAATTCGAAATATCGGTGAATAATAGCTCAAGCATGCATGAGAACAATATAAGAATTGAAGCGTATCATGTGTCGGGGACTCCACTGCTAGGAACTAGAAGATCACCGCACTATAGCTTAGATAATTGCTAGAAAATTCCTATGCCAAGTGTGTTCGAAAACGAGGGAGGTTGAGAAGGTGTGGAGTAAAACACTCGGTGCAAATTCTCGTCTTCCCTTTATTCACGGTGATAGGAATGATATTCAGAACGGGAATTTTTTTGGGTTTTGGGTATTTGTATTTTTTTGGGCTTTTGGCTATAAATTTTTCCTTTTCTCTTTCTTTTTGGATTTTTCTTCTCTCTCTCTTTTTTCTTTTTTGGGCTTTTGGATTTTTGGCTATATACTTGTGTACTCTCCCAAGTGGGAGAATGGTACACGACGAGGGGATTTGCACCAAGTAAAACAAAAAAGAAATCGAATTCTAAACACTTGGGTAAAAGAAATTTTTTCTCGCAAATCAGAGCATAAGCAAAATGGGTTATCTTAGTCCTATTGGTAGAGTCCCGACACATGCGAATTGAAGCATAATATATATATATTCCATGCATATAGAAGCTGGGAAAAATACCACATATTCGAAATTGAAGCATGATAGTCTAGGGGTCAACCAAGGACATGTATATAAATGAAAATCACAAAGTAGAAGCACAACAACTAGCTAGTCACGACACACGACTCACATAAAAGCAAAGTGAACCCACGAAGCATGAAATGCAATAGGACTCGGCTTCCTAGGGTTACCGAAGGTGATAATCGTGGCTAAGCTAAGTGTGTGTGTGGTTTTGTGGCAATTCATCATGTGGGGTCATCTCTAGGAGAGGGAGAATAAAAAGATAAGAAGAAAAAGAAAATATGATGAAAACGACTCAAAAACGATGAAAAAGACACAACTGATGCACAAAGTGCGACTCCCCCAAGATGAAACTTGCATTGCCCTCAATGCAATAGTAGTATATACGGGAGGGCAAAGAAAATGTGGGGGAAGTATGCACCGACACAAAAATGTGAAAAACGTGAAAAACACATCCAAAGAACACAAACACACAAATAAAAGATATAAAAACACATCCAAAGAACACATATAAACAGGCACACAACAACGACATCACATGACAAAATGCACAAAAATCGATTTCTCCCAAGCTGAACATGACAATGCTAGCGAAATGATATGATCAATGTGATGCAGAAAAATGCTAGGGGAAGATCGGAAAAGAAAAAGAAAGAAATCAAAATGCAGGAGAGGAAGTGTCCTCGTCCTCATCAGAAGAGGAAGGGGGGTGTGGGCGGGAGAAGTGATGGGTGTGCGGAGAAGTGGAGAAAGGGGTGGAGGTTGTGATGGATGGGTGCGGTGGTGGTGTGAACAATGGGTGGCGTGTCGGTGATAATGGTAAGTGGGAGGGATACGGTGGCCAATGAGGTAGGCGAGGGAAGTGATCTCGAGCGCATCGATAATTTCTTACGACGAGTGTATGCGGTGATGGAAGTGGACGGTGGCGGAGGTGGCGGTCAGAAATAGTGTGTGGAGATGTAGAGGCGGGAATGGAAGCGGTGGTGGCGGGAGGTGATGATCGTCGAGGAGGTGATGGAGGAGGTGAAGGGGGAGGAGTGGGTGGAGGCGGACCCTGAATGTGAGTAAGAATGCGTAGAATGGTGGACACGTTTCGCTCGAGTGCGAGGAAACGTGGGTGTGAAAAGAAAGAAGTGGATGGGTCTGAGGAGGCAGAGGTAGATGCGCCGCCGCGTAGAGAAGCTAACTCAGTCTCTAGAGCGAGACGAGCGGAGGTGGCCTGACGAACAGTAGAAGGGGTGCCGACGAAAGTGGTCATGCCGGCACCGGAGGCAAGGCCTAAGAGGGCCGTAGTGAGTGCCTTGGAAGAAATAGCGGTAGAAGCCGGGGTGGCGCCACTAGGTCCAGCCCCGGGGTCCTCTCTGAACGTAGGAATATCCTGCTCACCTAAGTGGGCGGCATGGGACGGTGGTCGTGGTGCGTCAGGGAGTGGGAACTGAAGATGTAACCCCCCTATAAACTCTGGATCAGGAGGGAACGACCAATCTGCCTCTAGCTGAATAGACATACGGTCGGAATTGGGCAGAATGGTATAAGGAGCAGGGGGTGGCCATAGTAAAAATAAAACCGACTATTGCCTCGAGGCTTGATCATGTGGGTGTGCCGCAGGACATCATGATCTAGATATGTGGATCCTGCGGAATGCGACAAGTCACGAAGGATAACGACGCCGAACGGGGGGTGCAAGGCAATGAGGGTGATGAGGCCCCCGCAGCAATATTTGCCCTTGCCGGCGCGGCTAATATCAAGTAGTTTTTGAATAAGCCATGCATCATCGTTAATAGGTATGCGAGGGGCCTTAAAAGTGATCCCATCATCATCGTGAATGAAATCAAAAGTCATAGCCCAAAGGATAAAAAGGTCAGGGATAGTCACGGTCCCGGACTCATCCCGGGGAAAGGCAGTGCTAGATATGATGCAGTGGGCTAGATGAAAGACAGGGTGAATGATGGAGGAGGCCTTGGCCTTGCCTCAAGGATAATGATCAGGCAACCCAAAAATAATCGACATCGAAGTCGCGATGATAATCATAGGGATGGATATCGGCACCGAGAATGGGAAAACCGAAAATGTTATTGATGGTGTTTACATGGGTGCGGTAGTTTCGGCTTCGTAGGCAGAAATCTACGAGTGACCCCCCCTCAGTTTTTAGAGTCAAGAGGAATTCGAGTGTGAGGGCGGGGTATGATGGTGCATGGGAGTTTAAGAAGCTTAGCCACCCTAGGTTTGCAAATAGAGTCTCGACACCGGAGAAAACTCCGAAATCGATCAGGGTTTGAGCATGGGCAAACTTAGTGGATAAATGCGATCGTTGGTTGAGATGATGATAAAAATCTTTATGGGCAAGACTCAAGAACCAGATTCCCTGCGGGCCCATCAGCGGGTCCGCTACGGGAACGATGGGTTGGGATGGAGGTCGGGTAGGAGGAGTAGGAGGAGCACGTTCACTTGGTGGACGTGTGGACTTGTGTCTCTTGTGAGGCGGCCCCTCTTCCTGCATGATCCCCTTACCATTATCCTTGTCCTTAGCCATGATTGTGTGATGATGCAATGTGAATGCAAGACTATATGAATGCACACAAACAACAGCAATAGATCAAAATTATAAAACTAGGGAAATGTAAAAATGGAGCTCAGGAACAAGTGTACCCAGTAGCGAAGCGATTCCTTGCTCGCAAAGGACCCCACGCAGCGCAATGGAGAGATTTGTGAAGCCGGAGCACTTCGATCCAATAAGAGTAGAATTTTTCGAAATGGGGGGAAGTAGGGTTAGGGTTAGGGCAAAAATTGGGGGTGAAGTGTGGTAGAGAGAGGACTGGAGATGGAAGAGAGAGATGGAGGAGGTAGGGAGTGGATTGAGGAGTGGTGGGAGTGAGAGAGATGACCGTTTGAGGGAGAGGGAAGGCGAACCGTTCGGAGGAGAGAGGAAGTCAGGTGAGAAATGAAATCGGGTGGAGGGGGGTTATTTATAGGGTTAGGCGAACCGATCGGGTGAGATCTCACCCTATCGGTTGGGTTAGTTTTCGAAAATTCTTGTTGGAAGGCAGCTACAGGCGAACCGATCGGGTGAGTTTTCACCCGATCGGTTGGCCGCTTCATAAATTTCTCGAGAGCACTGTAATTTTCACCTGGTCTACCACCCGATCGCAGCTTCAGCTCAACCGATCAGTTGATTTAACTCCAAAATTTCTCGAGAGTACTGTCGATTTCACCCGGTCTGCCACCCGGGCACAGCTTGTTCCACCCGATCGGTTCGCTGATGTACTGATACATGCCATCTTCAGATACGGCCCACCCGATCGGTTGATGCATGAACCGATCGGGTGGGGGTGATTTCCTGTACAAACACAAGAAATCGTCTAAGTCTCTCAATGATTAACCCCATAGCAGTATTTATTCACCAAAAATAAGAAAACTAATCCTATAGATAACGACGAAAGTTTAGAACATGGGTTGCCTCCCATGAAGTGCTGTTGTTTAAAGTCGTTTGCTCGACTCCCGGTATATGATCTTCAGGGTGGTTGGTGCGGGTGATGCCCAATGATTGGCATCCCATCAGCTTTTGGAGCAGCGGTCCTTGTCGGTGGTAGAGGTGACAGGTAGATGCTCTCAACGATCCTTCTGCTGGTGGTGTCCGGGGGCTTCTCCCTCACGTTGGTGTCTACCGCGACTCTTCGCAGGATACGGACTTCGTCAGCAGTTAGCCCCATGGGCACTTTCCCTTGCTCCTCGTCGGAGCAACCTTCTTGAATCCGGGAGGATTCGTCTGTGAGACACACACTTCTCCAGCTATTTCTTCTTCTTTCAACACGACTTGCTCCTCAAGGCCCCCCAAGCTATCGGGCGGGTTCCTCAAGAGAATCTCCCAAGATACAGCCTCTACGACTCTTTCTTCTTCAGCCTCCAGCACATTGCAACTTTGCTCCTCCGGTGGATGCTTCATAGACAATCCCAGATCAAATTCGACTTTCTGTTCGCCCACATTTAGGGACAGCTTCCCCTTCTTCACATCAATGAGCATGCCAGCTGTCGCCATAAAGGGCCTTCTGAGGATAATCGGGGTATGATTGTCCTCCGGTATGTCCATGACCACAAAATCCACCGGCACGTGTATGCCGCTGACGTTCACCGACAAGTCGTCCACAATCCCCATCGGGTATTTCACCGATCTGTCTGCAAGTTGTAGCGTCATCCCGGTGGGTTCAAGGTCGCCCATTCTTATCCTCTTGTATAATGATAGAGGCATCAGACAAACGCTTGCACCCAAATCGACGAGCGCCCGATTGATTTTCACCTCTCCTATTGAGCATGGGATAGAGAAGCTCCATGGGTCCTTGAGCTTTGGCGGATTCGCTCGTTGAATCAGAGCGCTGCACTCCGCTGTCAAGACGACTTTTTCTTTCCTTGTACCCTTCGTCACCAAATCCTTCAAAAATTTGGCATAGGAATGGATGGTCTCTATGGCCTCCAGAAAGGGAATTTGCAAACTTAGGTCTTTAACCATGTCGAAGAACTTGCCGTATTTGTCATCTATTTTCGCCTTGGCAAGTCTTTAAGGGAATGGAACCACGAGCATGAAGACTCTCGAGTTTCCCTCTTCATTCTTCTTCTTTTCTTCCTCAGAAACTCCCTTCGGAGTTTTGGTGCTTGATGACGAAACTCCATCGTCATTTGCTTTTGGATTTTGTCTCACATCGACCACCGGAGCTTCGTGTTCTTTGGCGGCCTCCTTAGTCGGAATCTGTGTGCCGCTTCTCAATACTATTGCAGACACATTTGCATGGTCATGCGTCAACGCCAATGTTTGATTTGGCCCATAGGATTTACCTCCGTTGACCCGGCAATTGGCTTTGTGCCCTTTGAAGATTTGCCACTTGCAGCCCCAGCGGGTTACTTGATCGGTCAAGGTCTTCTGTCCCATCTGTAGCTGCAGGTTAATCTTCTCCTGGTTTGTTATGTTTTGGGTCAAGAGACTCTCGACCGGAGAGATTACCCGTTGTTGGTTATATGGCTGCTGCTGTGGCGGGGGCTGCTGATTCCTCGGGGGATATTATTGGTACATCTGCGGGGGTTGTTATTGCCACTAATACAACTACGGCTACTGTCGAGGAGGCTGATACAATTGTTGCTGAGGTTGCTGGGGTTGCTGGTATGGTGCCCTATAGATCAGGTTCGGATGGTTCCGGTTATTGGGAGAATACGCTGGATTTGAGCTAGTCCTCGGTGGATAAGGAGCATTATCCGTCGGGTTATAGAAAAGAGCACTCGCCTGATCCACCGATGGTGAGATATCACCACCATCAAAGTCTCCCAGGACTTCAGCTTCCACTGCTGCTACTTACTGGGTATTGGCACCTCCAACTCCCACCATAAATGCCGAGATCTGGGTAGATAGCAAATCAAATTTGCTAGATAATTTTTCGACCTCTTCCACTCGGTGCATCCCTCCAAATCTGGGCATGGAGCGTTCATCGAACCACCTTTCGTTATTAGATGCCATGTTCTCTAGAGTGTTACCGGCATCTTCTTCGTTCCTTGACATGAAGGACCCTCCAACCGCTGCATCCATCGAGGATTTCAGATCATCCCTCAACCCATTGTAGAATAAATTGATGATCTACCATTTGGGGAGCTCATGGTGAGGGCATTTCCATTGCATCTCTTTATACATCATCCATGCCTCGTGCAAGGATTCGTGGCTGCCTTGGGAGAAGGAGGAGATCTCGCTCCTCAGCTTCATCGTCTTCCCCGGGGGAAAGAACTTGTTCAGGAAAGCGTTGGACAACTTCTCCCAAGTTGTTAAGGTATTGGGGTCCTTCCCCTTTAGCCATTGTTTGGCTTTATCCCTCAGAGAGAATGGGAACAATCTGAGCCGGATTGCTTCAGTCGACACACCGTTAATTCTGAAGGTGTCGCACTTTTCCAAAAATGAGTCCAGATGCTCAATCGGGCTCTCCATTGGTGCCCCTGAAAATTGGTCATGTTGGATCCACGTCATCAATGACGGCTTTAGTTCAAAACTTTCGGCCGTAATGGCCGGGGGTTGGATGCTAGACGTGGACCCGATGGACGGCATCGAGTATTCAAGCAGGGACTTCTGTGGAGGGGTATTTTCTCCCATGGTGTCAGCATCTTCCCTTCTTCTTCTCTCAGCGTTCAAACGCCTCACGGTGGCGTTAATCTCTGGATCTAGAGGAATCAAGTCGTCGAGACTTCTTGTATTCCTGCGCATGAAAAATCAAGAAACACCCGTGAAGCACGTATGGTATAACTCAGAATAAAAAAGAGAATAAAGAGTAAAAATAAAAATAAAAATAAAAAGTATAATGCAAAAATTATCGCGTGGTGAGGATGTGAACTAGGCTCTAGGGTTCACAGGGTCCTAAAATAAACAAGCACGTTGCCTCCCCGGCAACGGCGCCATAAAGCTTGACGTCCCCCTAGATTTAGCAATATATGCAGTGAGATCGGGGATACCAGATTTAAATATTTATAACCGCAAGCGCACGATGTTGTAGTGTGGCTTGGGGGGTCAAACTCAGGGAGGCGTGTGTTGTGTATGTTGTCAAGAAGGAACCGGATCGCCCGATGGGTGAGCTAGCCCGATCAATCGGTAGGTTGTCACAAAATAGAAATACAAAGGATGTAAGAAATAAAAAGGAACCTAGGATTTCGGTTTCCACCCTATCATGTGCCCTCTCTATTACGACCGACGGATAGGAATACAATTGGATTTTGGGGTTTAGTGTTGAGATGTTGCCTCTAAGAGTGATACCTAGCGTCCCATGGGCCCGATATTCCAGTCGACGCCCAGGATGATACGCTAGGACTACCCGGGTTCGGACGGTGGGCATTCCCATGTCCATTAACACCGATCGACTCCGGGAGCACTAAGCTCGCAACGATTATTACCAAAATTTCATCATGTCATTCCTACACGCTAGGATTCAATGTCTACGCTAAGGGTGTGAGCTGTGGTTAGGGGGATCAAATGCCAGTTTTATTTCCCCTTGGCCCGACGGTCAGAGGCGGTCTTTCTCCCGCCAATGACAATAAAATGCTCCGCGTAACCATCTAAATTCCTAAACCCTATTGAAATCTTAATCCTATGGTCGTTCTAAGGAGAACCCACGAAGGGATTTCCACCTATGCCCTAGATTGGGGAACTACTCACAATTCATGGCTAACATAGCATCACAAAAAAATTCACCCATTGAAATCAAAATCAGGCAATAGAAAGTAGAAGCTAACAATAGTATTAATGCAATATTAAAGTTCTAGAACAATCAGAAAACTTACAAGACGGAATAAATTCCGAGCCGTCAAAAATCCCAAAAAGACAGAAAATACAATGGGGATCCGCGTTTGAGAAAACCTAGGTCACTATATATAGGAAATACGGCCACCCGATCGGTTGAAGCATCAATCGATCGGGTGAGCTGACAATCGATTTTCCCTTCGGCTCTTGAGATACATCAACCGGTCGCTGACCCGATCGGTTGATGTCATCGGGTCGTGACTTGTGAATCTTGGCTACAGATGAACCGATCGGGTGAGATGTCACCCGATCGGTTGACAGAGAGCTCTGTCGGATTCACCCGATCGCTCAATCGATCGGGTGAGCTGCTCTTCACTTCAGCTCCTATGCGGGTCGGATACGCGTGCACCAACCGATCGGGTGGCTCTGTCCACCCGATCAGTTGAGGGCTGATACATGGATTTCTTCGACGTTTGGCCCTCGGGGTCGCACGTGACACCTCCCGTTGCTTCAAAGACTCATGATATCTACTATATATGTCCCCAGCATTGGCATTCTCCTGCATTGGCACAAAAACATAAAGAAGTGAAAGAAAACTAAAAATCACAAGAGAATGGGTACGGAACAATGAAAAACAACGGAAAATCACAAAGAAGACGTTTGTGAATATATAAAATATAAACGCACGTCAAGAATATGCTGGATCACAGAGCGTATTCAGAAGCTCTCTTTACTTGCTTCATGGATTGCTAGAAGTTCTAAATGTGTGGATGAGATGGTCGTTATGGTCTGCTTCACAAATCTCCAAGATATGGCAGTGACGCCATTAGTGAATATGTATCCGGTTTGAGACTTCTCTGTATGAGTATCGGATCTGTAATCTGCATCAGCATAACCAACTAAACCTGTTGTTACCCCTTTCATGTAGAATAGACCTAAGTCTATGGACCCTTGGAGGTAGCACAGAAGATGCTTAACTCCGGCCCAGTGTCGATGTGTAGGTGCAGCACTATATCTGGATAGTAAGTTGACTGCAAATGCTATGTCAGGGCGAGTGTAGTTAGCCAGGTAAAGGAGTGCACCAATAGCACTGGTCTATGTACTCATGTGTCTTCTATGATTAGCATCGAGCTCACTGCTTCCCCGACGCTAGCCAAGTACAGGCTCAGTGATTCCCCTTCCTTAGGCTTGGAGAGGAATGGGGGACTGCAGAGGTACTCCTTCAGTTCGACGAACGCCTAGGCACAGCTCATGCCTCACTCTACAGCTTTTCTCTTCCCATCCGGCTTGGTAAGGGCCCTCCTCAGGACCCTGAAGAATGGGAGTGTCACGCCCCATTCTCACAAATACCCTATAGGGCAATCCATACCATGGAAAAGGGAGGATGGAGCTTGATAAGCCACGGTATTATACCAAGCGTGAATAGAAAACACACAATAAGCAGGTCACTGCGAATGCGGGGATCATACATCACATACATATAAAAAGAAAGCAACACATACTGCCATCACAGAAAGTACATAACCACAGATTTACATAACCAAAGAGTGAACTACACACCAGCATCAAGTACAAAGTGAAACTAACTCAAGTATATATGAGAAGTACTACAATCTACCAACACCCACCATAGCTACAAAAGACAACTCGCTCACTACTCGACCCAACCCACACTACAAGGCACATCCCAAAAAGAGTAGTGTCCCCAAGGTGAGTGATGCCTGCTCAAGTCCTGAAAAATAAAATGATCACGTCAAACCGTACCCAGTAGGAAACCAACTAGGGTAGGGAATCATTTAGGGGGTATGAGTGTAGATATAATAGGAGTACAAGTAACCAGAGTGAAGAGTACAACACACGATTGTGTAACAACAAACTCATATGAAGTTTATTAATTAGCAGATGTTAGTGACTCATTTGGAAGCCTGGGTATCATCTAAAGATAAGGGCCTGGACCTCACCCCAAATTTGGGGCGAATATAGCACATTACGCAGTGGACACATGCACTGTACGCCGGGCCTCTCAACTCCCCCGTCCCTGGCAGGAGTGATGCTTCCCATAGTAACACAAGCACCAAGTCCCCTCCACTCCCGGTAAAGGCGAGTGGGAATAAATATCGCACATCACATCACTTTTTCCCCATCTTCTCAGTCCAGTCCCTTATGGTTAAGTAATACCCAATCTTCTATCATCCCCATATTAGGATGTTCACCCGCCTTAGAGCAGATCGAGACTCCCCAGTTAACATATCATGTGACACAATCTTCAATAGACTTATGAAATTTTATAAATGGCACAAACATTTTCATAGCTATTTCCCAAGTTTCTTTAACATCACGTTCAATGGGGCATTTCAACAAACATATAGCAGTCGCCATATAAATGAAGAGTGTCACACCATCAATTTTAGTAACAAATAGTATAACTAAACTTTCTTATAGGTATCAACCACATTCATGCATATTGGAATGGAAAATTAACATCACCACGAGTTTCAACTTCATCCAAAACAGTCCAGCTTGCTGAAACTTGCTGGAACAGCTACAAGATCAGCATATTTAATCCATTTTTATTGTGAATAATCCATTTTTGTTGTGAATTTGACAAAACTCTCTAAATGAAATTTGAATATATATTAGTCCTGGATTCACCTATAAAATTTAATGCAGAAATGTGGACTAGATGATTTATGGTGAATTATTTGGTGCAACCTGTTCAGACTGTTTTTCAGACAGATTTCAGAGCCTGTAATAACAGCTAATTTTGGGTATGTTGCAATCAGGATTTGGAAAAATATTCCCTGAGATGAAATTGGAGAAAAAATTGTTAACTTTACAACAAGACTAAGAACAGAAAATTCAATAGAGTGTGCAGGTACTGAGACCTATTTTACTAAACTGTGTCCAGTCTGAAAGAAACTCAGACATGTTGTAAAGATTGAATGTTTACTCCTACTTATTGAATTGAACATATGTTAAATTTTACATGAGTTTGTGGTAGGATTTTGAGAGCTAAATGAATATATTTTTTTGAGAAAGTAATTCAAGTCACAGTGATCAGAATACAGGAATAAACTCACAGAAGAATTTCAGAATTTCAGGGGAGGGTAGTTTGCTAAGAAAACCAAGGAAAAATTTGATCATTTTGATCTATTGCACACACACCACATGAATTCAAGATCATGAACAATCAAAAAAACATCATAACATCTTCATAACCCTAAACAAAAATTCCCTAACCAACCTCAAGAAGACTCTTTTCTCCTTCTCTTCTCTTTCTCTTCCTTTCACCTCCTTTCTCCTTGAAGCAACCTAGGGTTTTCTTGGATTTTTGAGACAAATTTAGAGTTTTTGATCCTTGATGAAATGGAAATGAGGGGAAGAGGGGTTCGGCCAGTTCTAGAGAGGGGAAGAGGGGAATATAAAATGAAAAGAAAAAGAAAAAGAAAGTTAAAGAAGAGGTTAGAAGTTTCCCTAAAAATATCTATCACTAGAACCTACTCTAGGATAAGCATGCACATGGTGAATTGCCTATAATACCCTTCCAAAACTACCCCTCAACTTTCATGTATTTACAAGTTTGCCATTACTCTATGCACACACTCCTTTACTATACACATACCTCTCTTTTAGACCAAATGACCATTTTGCCCCTCACCCTTCTAAATATTTACAAGTATGCCACTAGTCCCATCCCTTTTCACATTAGCCCCTCTTACACTAACCCACTCCTTTTAAATTACAAGTATGACATTACTTTACACACCCACCATTTCTCTACACACACTTCCACCCGTATTGCCTAATGACCAAAATGTCCTCACACCCTTCACGGAAATACACGACTGCCACCAGCTACATACACGCCATATCACCTCTTATCAACTCCTTATACTCCCTCTACTCATGCATAGAGGACTACCACGTCAGTCACTGTATAGGGCTAAACGGGCCATGACAGCAATCTTTCTACCTATTTGGATAGGAAGCACCCCAGGGTCGCGATCCAGCCGTTCAGTCTCTGCAGCTCCTTGATAGTGGTTGGTTCTCTCATGTTGATTAGAGCCTCAATCTTTTCCAGATTGGCCTCGATGCTGCGGTTGGTGATCATGAAGCCCAGGAACTTTTCGGACTTCACCCCAAACGTGCACTTCGAGGGATTGAGCCGGATGTTGTGCTTCTGCAATTGTTCGAAGGTTTACCAGAGGTTGGCGATGTGGTCGGTCGGGCTCTTGGACTTGACCAACATGTCGTCCACGTAAACCTCCTGGTTCCTCCCAATCTAGGAGCCGAAGACTCTGTCGACCATTCTTCGATAGGTCGCCCATGTGTTCTTAAGACCGAAGGGCATCTTTGTGTAGCAGAATGTCCCACGATCGATGATGAATGACGTCTTCTCCTCATCGTACGGGTCCATTTGAACCTGGTTATACTTAGAGTAAGCGTCCATGAAGCTGAGCATCTCGTAGCCCAAGGCACTGTCTACGAGGTGGTCGATGTGGGGCAACAGGTAGCTGTCCTTGGGGCAGGCCTTGTAGAGGTCAGTAAAGTCTACGTACATTTGTGACTTGTCGCTTGACTTTTTTTACCATTACTACGTTGGCTAGCCAGTCTGGGTACCAGACTTCTCTGATAAATTCGGCCTCGAGTAGGCGCTCAACCTCCTCGGCCATGGCCCTCATCTTTTAACCGCCCAAGTTCCTCTTCTTTTGTGTGATCGTCTTGGAGTTAGGGTCAGCATGTAGTTGATGAGTGATTACTTGGGGATTCACGCCAGGCATGTCCTCGGGTGACCAAGCGAAGGTGTACAGGTTGGCTTTCAGGCATCCGATTAGTTCCTCCCTCATGGCGTGGTTGAGCTCCAATCCGATAGACACGAACCTGCCTTCCACGTCGGTGACGAGAATGGGCTCTGGTTTCTCGACATGAATGGGTCTCAAGTTATCTGAGCCCACTCTCTGGTCGAGAAGGTCAATGGGGTTGTACTGTTTCGTGTCACGCTCCTGGCTGGACAGCTGGTAGCTGGTCCTCGATCTCGTCGGGTCGCCCTTCATCCTCTCGACTCATTCCGGGATCCTGAACTTGACCATTTGATGGAGGGTTGAGACTATAGCCACGTCCGCATTGAGGAGCGGCCGACCAATTATCCCATTATAAGCCGACACGACTTTCAAGGCCATGAACTCTATCGTTAGAGTGATTGAGTGGTGAGGCTCCCCGAGCATCACGGGGAGGTGGATCACTCATATGATCGGAGCAGAATGTCCCGTGAAGCAGACTAGGGACCCGAACAGGGCTCCAGGTCGTCCATCTGCATCCCCATCTTCTCTAATATTGACATGAACAAGATGTCACACGATCTTCCTGTGTCGACGAGTAGTCGTCGGACCAGGCATGTGTCAATGACCATCGAGACAACCAGCATGTCATCGTGTGGCATCTCGACTCCCTCCAGGTCCTCCTCGGAAAAGCAGATGGGCTGAGGGCCATCTCCGGTCTTCTCTTGGTCTTTGTCCATTGTCGTTGCTCGCAGGACACTCGGTTCCCTGTTCAGGACGAGCATCTGGTGGCCTTAAAAAGGTGGACTTTGGCAGAGTCTGGTGCAGGCACTGCCGCGGCTGTGCTCCTCTGTCCCTTGGTGTGCAGGCACGCCATTTTCAGTGCGGTGGTTTGATGTGGATTTAGACTCGTCGTTTCCACCGGTAGCGCCAGATGTTTCGGGGTGTTTTCTCACCACTGGTTGATAGTATGGATGTCCAGAGGTCGTCGCGGTTACGTGAGACGCGTGCGGCCTCCGGGGTTGGTTATCCGAGCATTTGCTTTGACGGGAACGCCCGGATCCTTGCGTCGATGTGCCAAAGGGCAGCTTTGACAGAGCGACGATTTCCTGGTATGATCGGTCGAACGGATTCGGGCTCGAGAGCATTCGAACCCGAACGATAGCGCTGAAGAGTGGCTTCGGCTGGTTGAAGTCTCCTTCGATCTGCACAGACGAGAAATCTCGTCAGAGGGGTCAAACATTAGTTCGACCAAGTTCCCTCTGATGCCTACGTCAGCACTTGTCTGAAGGATGCTCGGTGGGATCGAGTATGGTTTACGGAGAGACCAATACGCGAGTCCTTAGGCCGAGCTGTGGTGGTGAAATGTGTGAAGTGGAAGAAAGGTTTTAGAGGGGTGGGGTACCTGAGATTTAGGTATTCAGGATTCGATCCCTTGGCGTTTCGTCTTTCCGGCCTCTTATAGGAGTCCGCATGTCAACGCCTTTAAGGTGTCCTGCCATCTCGTCCTTCTTGCCTGCCCACTTTGATGGTCCCTTTAATGGTTATCAAGGCAGGCGTGATTTGTAGAGCAGTCTCCACGAAGGGTGGGAGGCCAACAGTGCACCGGGTGACAGTGCCGGGCCGCGATGCCTCGGGCCCGCTTACGGGGCCTTTTGGGCTTGGGCCCAGTTCAGCTTCTTGAGCGTGAGATTGGACCGTCTCTTTTCGACCCATTCGGAGTCGTATCAAAAGGAAATACCCGCCAGCATGAACAAGATACTGCCAAACAACATCTATCTCCTAATAGCAAAGAAAAATGATAGTTATAACAAATTGGTAAATGCTAAAACTATTTATGCATATTTTTACGTCTTTTGAATGTAGGGAGAGCCATCAAAAGAAAGGCTGGATTCTCTCTAGTCTAGAATCTAATTAGCAACACTTCAAGGGCCAAAGTAATGCGTACATCATAGCATATTTTTTTTATAAAAATAAATTACTTTATTTTTACTTGTAGTCAATTAGATATATCATTTTCTTGCCCAATAACGACTCTATGCGTAGCTAGCTGTTGATGAATTGGGAAACAAAGGTTAATTGACACATGTGGCTCCTTTGTAAACTCATTACTTTAAGGTTAATTTTTGTTGTCTGAAATAATAAAAATTGTTGTGAGTGGGGGGAAAGGCTTTTGGCCTCCCCACCACTTATCCACCCATTTACTCCACCACATTAAGTGGTGGAGACTTTTGGTATCCTAGGCCTTTGGGTTGCCTAAAGGATTTTATAAATAAATCACCATGGCTTGTTGTCAGGGTTAATCCTCTTCCAATATTATCTCAAACACGTTATCAGCACTTTTGGCTCTACAATTTTGAGCTTCTCTCACCGCAGAAAATTCTATCCCCTACTTTGTTACGCTCCTCTATTTCGTTACGAGCGAAGGAATCTTTGGTTGCAGCTGAACGTTGCGTATTTCCTCTTGGGCGTATTTGGAGCGGGGAATTTTCTCGCTATGGATCTTCTAGTCTTTGGCTCTTCCCTAGATTTTCAATCTAGAGGTAATATCTGTCGATCCCGTAGATAAACAAATTTTTATTTTAGCCATGATTTTTACAACCTCTTTTTGGCTTGTTTAAAATCTGCTAAATACAATATCATGCTTTGATAAAATACAATAAATAATAATTAAAAATAAAATTAAACAGCCCTAATCCCCCCCGAAGGGGGGGTTCTTACCCCAGCCCCCGCCGACGGCGGGGGTCTCCTGATCACCGCCCCCCCAAGCGGGGGGGCCTATTCCGGCGACCCCCCCCCCCCCCCCCCCGTCGGGGGGCCGTACTGGATCTGCCCCTCCCCCGGCGGGGGGGGGCCTTTCGTGGCGCCCCCCCGACAAGGGGCCGTTCGTGGCTCCCCCCAGCGGGGGGGTCTTCGTTCGTGGCGTCGCCCCCCCCAGCGGGGGGGGGTCTTCGTTCTCACCCCCCCCCCCCCCCCCCCCGGCGGGGGGGGGGGGCCGTTCGGTCGCCGCCCCCCCGCGAGGGGGGTTTTCGCTCTTGCGCCCCCCCGACGGGTGGGCCATTCGGTCGCCCCCCAGCGGGGGGTCTTCTATGTCCCCCCCGACGGGGGGGGCGTTCGGGCGTCGCCCCCCCAAGCGGGGGGGGGGTCTTTTGTCTGGCCGACGGGGGGGGCGCTCCCTGTCACCGACCCCCCGAAGGGGGGGCGGTTTCTGTCGCAGAACCCCCCCAAGGTGGGGGGCACTTCTGTCTACCGGCGCTAGCCGAAACCAGTAACAGACGGGGTGGAATTTGAGGGGACAGACTTAGGGTTTTGGTATTCTTTGCATTCCACAACCCAAAAATAGGCTTAATGGCTGATTTTGCTTAATTTAATTAAAATTGATAGCCTTGTTGTTGGGCCTGCAGCCCATTTGTGCCTACCAATAACTTAATAAATTCTATGGGCCTGCAGCCCCAATTACTTAACAGTTATTATTTTTGCCTACCAAATACGGGCCTGAAGCCCATTAATTCTTATTGTAATCTTTAAATTGTTAATTAAAATTTTAACACTGGGCCTGCAGCCCAAATGTTAACAATTTTATTTTGACTTCTAATGGCCTGAAGCCTAGTAGATTTTATTGCAATATTTATTTTGTTGATTTTTGGCAAATGGGCCTGCAGCCCAATTATTAATGAAATATTACACAGATTAATATTTATGGACCTGCCGCCCCTTTAAATTATTAATCTATATCATTTTTTAGTTATGAACTTGTCGCTTCATATTGCAAAATTTATAACACTATTGCATTATTATTAAATTATGGAATTTTAGGATTTTTTTCAAAATATAATTATCTTAAGGATCCTGCGACCGCTCTGCCGTTAGTAAACTAACCTAACGGTGTGTGACGTCTCCCCGTGGTCCGAGAGATTATTATATTTTATAGTCTATTTTCACATACTTTATATGCCTGTGTTATATACATGCGTGGTTGTTTATTTTGTGCATGTAGCATTTATAAACTGTGTGGATGTTTATGTAAGCTAAAATGTGATTTTTGGGATCGGCCAATTTGATACCCTTTAAATTCCTTGCAATTTAATTTTCTTTTTTGAGAGAATTTGTAAGTGAGGATTATATGTATTTTTGCCAAAGACCGGCGTACCGACAAAATGAAGACGGCGTTGTAAATTGGAAAATATAGGGACCCATTCTGGGTTTCCAAGTTGTATTTTTCTTTTCTTTATGGACTGTATATTCGGACTTTGGACTTTGTACATTTTTGGGTATCTGGCCGATCCCCACATTTTGCTTACTTTATTTGTTATGCGTGAATTTCAATTTTAATTAATTCATGCTTATTTTAAATTGCGTAGATAAATGGCAAAATTGGCAAGCGTCGATTTCGAAGTCCTTGACTCTGCAGGGAAGAATTACCTGAGTTGGCGAGTGGACCTGAAGTTCCACTTGCGTTCGATTCGATGGCCCTCCTTGGGTCCATTTTGGCTCCTTCCTCGGTTGTAAGCCAACAGCAGCGGCCGATGCTTCTGCTGCATCTAGCAGCGGCACTCCAACCACTGTATCCGATGTAGATAAGGCGAAAGCCATAATCTACATTAGGAAACATATAGATCGGACCTTAAAGGCCGAATACTTAACGGTTGAGGACCCAAAGGACCTGTGGACAGCGCTGGAGGCACGGTATAAACATCAAATTGATGTTATATTACCGGGTGCCAGTTATGAGTGGGAAAACCTCAGACTTCAGGACTATAAGTCTGTCGCTGAGTATAATTCTGCACTTCATAACATCACCTCACGCCTGAAGTTGTGCGGTGAAGAAGTGACAGAACAGCGCATGTTGGAAAAGACATTTACCTCGTTTCACGAGAAAGATGCAATCCTCATGCAGCAGTATCGTGAACGCAATTTCACGAAATTCTCTGATCTGATCTCATGCCTACTTAGGGCAGAGCAGAATCGAGACTTACTGCTTGCCACTCATAATTTACGTCCAGCTGGCACTGCCCCTATCCCTGAAGCCCACCACGTTTCTCCCCAGAAGTGGAAAAACAAGAGGAAGGCTAAAAACACCAAAGGGAAAGCTGTAATGAAGCAACCAAGAGGTGCAGCTCCCCAGACAAACAAAAACAATAAGGGAAAGCGAAACTTCACATGGAAGCGAAAGAACACCGAGCAAGTGTCACTTCCTAAGAAGAACTGGGAGGATAAATGCCATAGATGCGGCATGACTGGCCATTGGTCCAGAAACTGCCGCACTCCTCGCCACCTCCAGGATCTATACCAGGCGAGCCAGAAGTCTCTACCTGAAACAAACTTGGCGGCTGTTCAGCCGCCAACAATGTTTACTGCAAAAGACTTCGAGAACGACGACCTGCTCGATTGAGCATCATCTTTTATCTATGCATTTAGAATTCGATGTATCTTCATCTTTTATTTGCTTTAGTACGAACTTTTATTTTTGAATGTTGTCTACATTTCGCTCAAATAAAATTTCGTTTTTGCTTATATAGATGAAGTATGAGTGCCTAGTGGACAGTGCCTCGACGCACACAATCCTTCGCGATCATTGCTATTTTAATAGCGTAAATAAATATGACTGTCCTGTTATCACAATTTCAGGACTGTCCCAAATAATCGAAGGATCTGGTGAAGCAATTATATTGCTCCCAAATAACACAAGACTTCAAATAAATAATACATTATTCTCTCTTAAATCAAATTGGAATCTCATAAGTTTCAAGGACTTCCGTTTAAACGGATATCACTTAGAAACTAGAGATGAAGATAAGGTTGAATATCTGTATGTAACTTGTCAGAAAGATGACCAGAAGATCATCTGCGAGCGATTCAAGGGACTCCCGTCGGGTCTCTACCAAACATACATTCAACCAATAGAAGCCAATATGACTGAGCACCAGACGTGCCAATCACTGCCAGAGTTCCAACTCTGGCACAATAGACTTGGTCACCCTGGAACAGCAATGATGCGACGCATCATCACTGAATCCCGTGGACACAAATTGAAGAACCTGAAGATTCTTCAAAAGGGTGAATTTCCTTGTCTCCCTTGTTTCAAGGGAAAACTTATAACGAGACCATCCCTCCTGAAAGTGGGATTAGAGTCTCCTGGCTTCCTTGAGAGAATTCATGGTGATATTTGCGGGCCTATTCACCCCGCAAGTGGCCCATTTCGGTACTTCATGGTACTGATTGATGCATCAACCAAATGGTCTTATGTGTGCCTCTTGTCCACCCGCAACCTAGCTTTTCCAAAGCTATTGGCATAAATAATAAGGTTGCGTGCTCATTTCCCCGATAACCATATCAAGAAACTACGTCTTGATAATGCGGGCGAATTTACTTCACAAGTCTTCGAAGACTATTGCCGAGCAACGGGTATTGAAGTTGAACATCCTGTAGCACATGTTCACACCCAGAACGGATTAGCTGAGTCCCTTATAAAGAGACTCCAATGGATTGCACGTCCATTGCTTATGCAATCCCATTTGCCGGTGGATGCTTGGGGCATGCTATTTTACATGCCGCATCACTTATTAGGATAAGACCCTCTGGAGGTCATACTTTATCCCCGATGCAACTTGCATATGGCGCACCTCCGGATATCTCTCATTTGAGAGTGTTTGGTTGTGCGGTATATGTCCCAATAGCACCACCTCAGAGGACCAAAATGGGTCCTCAGCGTCGTCTAGGTATCTATATTGGGTTTGATTCACCCTCTATTATCAGATACCTTGAACCCCTGACGGGAGACGCATTCAAGGCACGTTTTGCTGACTGTGAATTTGATGAGAAAATTTTTCCTAAACTAGGCACACAGTCTAAGAAGCCAGAAGCTACTGAGACCATTAGTTGGGACCAGAAGTCTTTGTCCCTATATGATCCGCGTACTAATCTGTGTGAAGATGAGATCCTGAAGATCCTTCACATCCAGAATACAGTACATCTTTTGTCAGATAAGTTCACGGACAACCAGAAGATTGTCCGTTCACACGTCCCTACTGCCAATACGCCAGCTAGGATTGACATCCCCATAGATGGATGCAATCCACCGGCAGCAGAATTGGCTGTACCTCAAATGAAAAGAGGACGCCCACCAGGTTCAAAAGATAAAGTCCTCGAAAGAGGAAGACTCCTGGAGATAATAAGATTATCCCTCCACAGGATGCTGAGCTCAGACCAGCTACTTCTCCCCTCCTGATTTCCCCGGCAGAGGAAACAATAGGAGAAACATCATTAAATTTTGTACGTACTGGAGAAGTACTGGACAGAAATAGCATAGTCGTCGACGACGATTTTGCGTTCGATATTGCCGTTCACGTCACTGAATATGACGATGACGTCGAATCACGATCTCTAGCGGAATGTAAACGCAGAGATGATTGGCCAAAGTGGGACAAGGCAATAAGAGTAGAGCTGGACTCACTCTTGAAACGCGAAGTCTTTGGACCAGTAGTCCAAACACCAGTATGGTGTAAAACCTGTGGGATATAAGTGGGTTTTCATAAGAAAAAGAAATGAAAATAATGTGATCGTTCGCTACAAGGCACGCCTTGTAGCCCAGGGTTTCTCCCAACGACCGGGGATTGATTATGAAGATACGTATTCCCCGGTCATGGATTCGATCACATTCCGATTTTTAATAAGCCTAACTTCTCTGGAAAGCCTAGAAATGTAGCTCATGGACGTTGTGACTGCATATCTATATGGCGATATAGATAAAAATATCTATATGAGACTTCCTGATGGGTTTAATCTACCCCCAGAGATGAAAGAGATACCTCGGGACGTATTCTCTGTAAGGCTGCATAAATCATTATATGGTCTAAAGCAATCGGGAATGATGTGGTATAACAGACTTAGTGATTTCCTTGCACATCAAGGATTCACGAATAATGAAGTCTGCCCGTGTATCTTTATCAAAAGAACGGGAACATGATTCGTCATCATAGCAGTATATGTGGATGACTTAAATCTCATAGGATCTCCTGCAGAGATCAATGAGATATCTGAAAGCCTAAAACATACTTTTGAAATGAAAGACCTAGGCAAAACGAAGTATTGTCTTGGCTTATAGATAGAACACCTAAGAGGTGGAATCCTAATACACCATTCTAATTATACAAAGAAACTTCTACGGAAGTTTCATATGGATAAATGTCATCCTTTAGGTACTCCTATGGTCGTAAGATCACTAGATGTACATAAGGACCCCTTCCGGCCTCTGGAAGAGGGGGAGGACATACTGGGTCCTGAAGTACCCTACCTCAGTGCCATTGGAGCACTTCTATATCTAGCTAACTGTACGCGTCCCGGTATAGCGTTTACAGTTAATCTCCTAGCCAGACACAGTGCAGCGCCCATAAAGCGCCACTGGAACGGAGTAAAGCATCTTCTGTGATACCTCCAGGGTTCAATTGATCTGGGACTTTACTACCAGAGAGGTGCCTCCCCCAAATTGTTTGGTTATGTCGATGCAGGTTATCTTTCAGATCCACACACGGCAAAATCACAGACAGGTTTTGTGTTTACCTACGGAGGTACTGCTATCTCCTGGAGATCGGTAAAGCAAACCACAACCGCTACATCATCCAACCATTCGGAGCTCATTGCGATCCATGAAGCAAGCAGAGAATGTTATTGGCTACGATCCGTCGTCCACCACATTCTTCAATCCACGGGCCTGAAGACCGGTGATTTGGAGCCTACTATTCTATTTGAAGACAACGCTGCATGCATTGCTCAACTTCAAAAGGGCTACATCAAAGGCGACAGGACGAAGCACATTTCTCCCAAGTTTTTCTGGACACATGAGCTAAAAGAGGACAATCAGATTGAAGTTCAGTAGATCCAGTCCTGCAACAACTTAGCTGATCTTTTTACCAAATCTTTACCAAAATGTATTTTTGCAAAACTTGTAAAAGGAATCGGTATGAGACAGATGAAAGACCTACAAGCCTGAAGCTTGTACGGATGAGGGGGAGTAACCTGTGTGTTGCACTCTTTTCCCTTAAGCTGTTGGTTTTTCCCACTGGGTTTTCCGCAGCTAAGGTTTTAACGAGGCAAGCACAATTACTCAGGATCCAGAAGTATCCACCCCTTTTTAGACTTATATGCTAAGACCAAAGTAATGGATGGAAAAAGGGGGAGTGTTGTGAGTGGGGGGAAAGGCTTTTGGCCTCCCCACCACTTATCCACCCATTTACTCCACCACATTAAATGGTGGAGACTTTTGGCATCCTAGGCCTTTGGGTTGCCTAAAGGATTTTATAAATAAATCACCATGGCTTGTTGCCTGGGTTAATCCTCTTCCAATATTATCTCAAACAAAAATATTGTTTTAAACCATGGTAAATAATACACGCATCACCTTTTCCACTCACCCAATCACTCCCATGCATTTACCCGAGCCCTATTCATACGTGGTTCAGGCCTACCTGACATGGAGGGTCTTCTCGCATGCAAGATGTATAGAATTCATCTCCTTCTCAAATTTCACATTGTATATTCACACATAGCTTAAGCAATCATGCTCGATTGCTGGGTGCTGATGGCGTGGTGCACATCTGGATCCGACCGATACTCCCTCGATCTGTTTGTAGATAGTCACTTGATGTGTACACACCATAACAACCAAGAGCGTTAGCAAGTCAAACTCGGACGTGAGCACTAGATTCGATTCTTTTTGCACTCAAATGAGCGCATAAGAGATGATAAATATCTAACATACAAATGAGGGCATTTGTCCCGATCACAAGTTGACTGAGACAAAGAATTGGCCATGTGGACACCACCTCATCTCTGTGGGGCCCCCCTAAAGTCACCCACAAAAATCCCACAAGTGCACCCACATTCAAAAAAAACCCCGAATTCAAATAACTTTTCCCTTTTACCCCCCGACGTACCTGTTGGATCCTGTGGATGGCAAACAACACTAGAAGGGGGGGTTGAATAGTGTTGTTTAAATAATAAATATTTTTCGTTCTTAATAGATTAACACAATTCAAAGCCTTCTAATGTTGCCTAAGAAACCAAGTAGAGTGATCTACGCTTGGTTCTTAATCAACTTAATTAATCTTCAAAACAAGTCAGAGATAAAGCTCTTCTGGTAGTCGACTCCCTAAGAATATTAGTCGACTCCCAGAGAAAAATTAAGCACAGCTCAGTTAAATAAATACTTAATGAAGATATATAAGATTGCACAGAAGTATAAGAGAGAAGCAGATACAGAAATTGATCTTGCAATATATTATGAATGAGTTACAAATGTAATACTCAATAAATCAGGATAAACAAAATAGAGATAAACAATCACAGAGAGAATCAAACGCAAACACAAGGATTTTTATCCTGGTTCCCCACAACCTTGGGTATATCCAGTCCCCGACCAATCTGGTACGAGATTTCCACTATTGCCTTAGCAATACAAATACCTAGCCTCAACTAGGATTTCCGACCACCTAGACTTGTCTAGGATTTTATCCTTGCCTCACAACCCGAGGACTTTACCTTGCCTCACAATCCGAGGACTTTTCACAAACACCTTGCCTACAACAAGGATTTACAACCACCCTTATCACCAAGGGACTACAAGTAAAATCAAATCCAATACACCACAATGAATTAGTGGAGATTGGTTTTTACACCCAATAATTCTATAGCCAAGATTAAATTTGCAATTGTGCTTAACGTGGCTAAAAGAATTTAACTCATTCGTAGATCACACAAAGAATATGAAATTATTCAATGTGATCTAGAATCTAGATGTTTCAAAAATCCTTTGAGAATATAAAAAATCAAAGAGAAGGATTTTGAAAACCAATTTGCAATAGCCAAATAATAAAAATGATCTTAAAAAGAATTATAAAAGAATATAAGTAACAAGATCAGAAATTGAAAAACCGTTTGGCTATGAAGAACTTTGAGAGCGATGAGAACAATGAGATCTTTTGAGAGAATAAGAATTTTGCTCAAGAGTGAATTGGTGAGAAAAATGTTCTCATAGGGTCTCTATTTATAGAGCCAAAGGAGAATTCAAAATGATTCAAATCAAGTTTGACTTTTGACCAAAAATCAAGCCATAAATAAATGAGAGAGTGAATCAAGGAATTCTGGTCGCACAGCTGGTAGTCGACTCCCTAACTTTGGTAGTCGACTCCCAGAGTGTTTCAGAGAAAATCTGCTACAACTGGTAGTCGACTCCCTAACTTTGGTAGCCGACTACCAGAGTATCTTTTCTGGTAGAAGACAGAAATCAGTGTAGTGAACTACTGGGTGTGTGTAGTTGACTACCAATTGAAACTTAGCTTCTATGAAAAGTATGCTCTCAAATAAGTTTAAAATGAGTTTTAAAAACATTTTAGAAAATCAATTTGTGTGTGTGCAAATTCCTCTTGGCTTTGACATAATCCTAAGAAAATGAAAAACAACTCACAAACTAAACTCTATGAAGAACTTGAAGCTATGGTTGAGCTTGCGCTAGTTGCATATGCTTCGCTTGAATTTGAGCTCCTCTTTAGCTTTAGCTTGAGCACATTCTTTGAGCTTTGGAGTTGCGAGCTAAATTCATCTTCATCTTCTATGTGTGTGGTTGAAGTTCTTCTTCTCGGAGTATGTTTCGAGCTTCAATTAGCTTATTGCACAACCTACACACTTAAGTAGTAAGATTAGAAATTTAACAACATTTGGTGTGATCATCAACAAAACAAACCACTTGGGGTGGGACTAGATTCCCATCACTCTCCCCCTTTTTGATGATGACACCCAAATGAAAAACATATAAATAATATGAAATAAAAACAATGAGCAAGTGTACTTACTCCCCCTGCTTAGAAGCGGTTTATTATTCATTCATGTTTTTGATTGTTCACTTTTTCTCCCCCTTGTCATCACAAAAAAAACATAGTCGTATACATACCAAGTGAAGAAAAAATTTCATAGGCTTCCCCTTAAAATTTGCATCATTGCAGTTGGGTCTCCCCCTTAATGTATGCATGGATTTAGAGATTCATTGGGAGCTCTTATACCAATCCCTTTAAATGTGTGAGTACCTACAAAAATCAAGATTTGGTACTCTTTTCTTTCGAGTCCATGGGGTTAAAGATATTATCAATGAAATCAAATTAAATGATATTCAATATGCAAGTTTGAGTATCCTAAAAATATACAATAAGGATAGATACTCAACATTATCGGGTTCATGCAAGATCATCCAATAGGAACCCAAACCCATTTAGGATTTGTTTTCCTAGCATACAAAGAATTTCTAGAATTATGCATACTCATCACGATATTATGGATATATGCATTTCTATCAACCAAACTCAAATTCTTTGGAACCCAACACATATTATCATGTAATCTACGCATGGTCATAGAATTATTCTTATCATATGGATGCATAGTGACATGATTAGTAGAATCCAACTTATGAATGGAACTATTAGAAACATTGGATTTCATCAATTTATTGCATGCATTCTTACCATACATGAAAGCATATTTCGTTCTAAAAACTTTATCATGCATATTCTGTCTAACATGATTCTTTTTGTCTCTAACAACATTATTAATCATGGAATCATGTTTGCATGAAGAAAAGGTATTCAAGCTAGCATTGCGTTTGAAATTATCAAAATTAGAAACAAGCTCTTCATGCATACTTTTACGGATAGACAAATCACTAAACAATAAATCAATTCTACCATTAATGCTATTGCATTCATTCATAAGCAAAGAATTTTCTACTACTAGTCTATCATTATCAATTCTCAATTGTTCAATAATAGACTTAGCATTATTAAATCTTTCAAGAGATTCATCATGCACAAGATTTAAACATTCATAATCATTCAATAAAGCATTATGCTCACTTTTCAACTTATTATGATCAATAAAAAGTGAATTATGATCTTATTTTAAACTCCTATGATCATGCTTTAAAGAACTAAATTTACTTTTCAATGATTTGTAATCTTAAACTAAATCATTGTAAGCATGAAGTAAATCATTGTTTTCATCTTCATCATTAGAGGTAGAGTTTACCTCATCGTTTGTTTGTACCTTGTAGCAATCATAAGAACCTTCTTTATCTTTGTTGGAGGAAGAAACTTTAGAGGTAGTCTCCTCAAACTTCTCTACCACGTGCCATAGTTGATACGATGTAGTAGCTCCTGACACAAGACTAAAAATTTTGTTACTCAAAAAACATTGAATATATGCAATTACCACTCCATCTTTCATTTCCATTTCTTCTTCCTCTTTTGTCCATTGTGACTCGGGTGTGGTAGGTGGGTGATAGGGCTTCTCCACAAATCTCCACAAGTTGTTGTCTTTGGATTGAATGTAGACTTTCATCATTCTTTTCCAATCGTCATAATTTGAGCCATCAAAGATATGTGGAAGTTGTCTTCTTGTTGACGCCATCTTGTAACCTCGCTCTGATACCAAGCGTTGGATCCTGTGGATGGCAAACAACACTAGAAGGGGGGGTTGAATAGTGTTGTTCAAATAATAAATCTTTTTTGTTCTTAATAGATTAACACAATTCAAAGCCTTCTAATGTTGCCTAAGAAACCAAGTAGAGTGATCTACGCTTGGTTCTTAATCAACTTAATTAATCTTCAAAACAAGTCAGAGATAAAGCTCTTCTGGTAGTCGACTCCCTAAGAACAGTAGTCGACTCCCAGAGGAAAATTAAGCACAGCTCGGTTAAATAAATACTTAATGAGGATATATAAGATTGCACAGAAGTATAAGAGAGAAGCAGATACAGAAATTGATCTTGCAATATATTATGAATGAGTTACAAATGTAATACTCAATGAATCAAGATAAACAAAATAGAGATAAACAATCACAGAGAGAATCAAACGCAAACACAAGGATTTTTATCCTGGTTCCCAACAACCTTGGGTACATCCAGTCCCCGACCAATCCGGTACGAGATTTCCACTATTGCCTTAGCAATACAAATACCTAGCCTCAACTAGGATTTCCGACCACCTAGACTTGTCTAGGATTTTACCCTTGCCTCACAACCCGAGGACTTTACCTTGCCTCACAATCCGAGGACTTTTCACAAACACCTTGCCTACAACAAGGATTTACAACCACCCTTATCACCAAGGGACTACAAGTAAAATCAAATCCAATACACCACAATGAATTAGTGGAGATTGGTTTTTACACCCAATAATTCTATAGCCAAGATTAAATTTGCTATTGTGCTTAACGTGGCTAAAAGAATTTAACTCATTCGTAGATCACACAAAGAATATGAAATTATTCAATGTGATCTAGAATCTAGATGTTTCAAAAATCCTTTGAGAATATAAAAAATCAAAGAGAAGGATTTTGAAAACCAATTTGCAATAGCCAAATAATAATAATGATCTTAAAAAGAATTATAAAAGAATATAAGTAACAAGATCAGAAATTGAAAAACCGTTTGGCTATGGAGAACTTTGAGAGCGATGAGAACAATGAGATCTTTTGAGAGAATAAGAATTTTGCTCAAGAGTGAATTGGTGAGAAAAATGTTCTCATAGGGTCTCTATTTATAGAGCCAAAGGAGAATTCAAAATGATTCAAATCAAGTTTGACTTTTGACCAAAAAATCAAGCAATAAATAAATGAGAGAGTGAATCAAGGAATTCTGGTCGCACAGCTGGTAGTCGACTCCCTAACTTTGGTAGTCGACTCACAGAGTGTTTCAGAGAAAATCTGCTACAACTGGTAGTCGACTCCCTAACTTTGGTAGCCGACTACCTGAGTATCTTTTCTGGTAGAAGACAGAAATCAGTGTAGTAAACTACTGGGTGTTTGTAGTTGACTACAAATTGAAACTTAGCTTCTATGAAAAGTATGCTCTCATATAAGTTTAAAATGAGTTTTAAAAACATTTTAGAAAATCAATTTGTGTGTTTGCAAATTCATCTTGGCTTTGACATAATCCTAAGAAAATGAAAAACAACTCACACACTAGACTCTATGAAGAACTTGAAGCTATGGTTGAGCTTGCGCTAGTTGCATATGCTTCGCTTGAATTTGAGCTCCTCTTTACCTTTAGCTTGAGCACATTCTTTGATCTTTGGAGTTGCGAGCTAAATTCATCTTCATCTTCTATGTGTGTGGTTGAAGTTCTTCTCGGAGTATGTTTCGAGCTTCAATTAGCTTATTGCACAACCTACACACTTAAGTAGTATGATTAGTAATTTAACAACATTTGGTGTGATCATCAACAAAACAAACCACTTGGGGTGGGACTAGATTCCCATCACTCTCCCCCTTTTTGATGATGACACCCAAATGAAAAACATATGAATAATATGAAATAAAAATAATGATTAAGTGTACTTACTCCCCCTGCTTAGAAGCGGTTTATTATTCATTCATGTTTTTGATTGCTTCACTTTTTCTCCCCCTTGTCATCACAAAAAAAACATAGTCGTATACATACCAAGTGAAGAAAAAATTTCATTGGCTTCCCCTTAAAATTTGCATCATTGCAGTTGGGTCTCCCCCTTAATGAATGCATGGATTTAGAGATTCATTGGGAGCTCTTCTACCAATCCCTTTAAATGTGTGAGTACCTACAAAAATCAAGATTTGGTACTCTTTTCTTTCGAGTCCATGGGGTTAAAGATATTATCAATGAAATCAATTTAAATGATATTCAATATGCAAGTTTGAGTATCCTAAAAATATACAATAAGGATAGATACTCAACATTATCGGGTTCATGCAAGATCATCCAATAGGAACCCAAACCCATTTAGGGTTTGTTTTCCTAGCATACAAAGAATTTCTAGAATTATGCATATTCATCACGATATTATGGATATATGCATTTCTATCAACCAAACTCAAATTCTTTGAAACCCAACACATAATATCATGTAATCTACGCATGGTCATAGAATTATTCTTATCATATGGATGCATAGTGACATGATTAGTAGAATCCAACTTATGAATGGAACTATTAGAAATATTGGATTTCATCAATTTATTGCATGCATTCTTACCATACATGAAAGCATATTTCGTTCTAAAAACTTTATCATGCATATTCTGTCTAACATGATTCTTTTTGTCTCTAACAACATTATTAATCATGGAATCATGTTTGCATGAAGAAAAGGTATTCAAGCTAGCATTGCGTTTGAAATTATCAAAATTAGAAACAAGCTCTTCATGCATACTTTTACGGATAGACAAATCACTAAACAATAAATCAATTCTACCATTAATGCTATTGCATTCATTCATAAGCAAAGAATTTTCTACTACTAGTCTATCATTATCAATTTTCAATTGTTCAATAATAGACTTAGCATTATTCAATCTTTCAAGAGATTCATCATGCATAAGATTTAAACATTCATAATCATTCAATAAAGCATTATGCTCACTTTTCAACTTATTATGATCAATAAAAAGTGAATTATGATCTTTCTTTAAACTCCTATGATCATGCTTTAAAGAACTAAATTTACTTATCAATGATTTGTAATCTTTAACTAAATCATTGTAAGCATGAAGTAAATCATTGTTTTCATCTTCATCATTAGAGGTAGAGTTTACCTCATCGTTTGTTTGTGCCTTGTAGCAATCATAAGAACCTTCTTTATCTTTGTTGGAGGATGAAACTTTAGAGGTAGTTTCCTCAAACTTCTCTACCATGTGCCATAGTTGATACGCTGTAGTAGCTCCTGACACAAGACTAAAAATTTTGTTACTAAAAAAACATTGAATATATCCAATTACCACTCCATCTTTCATTTCCATTTCTTCTTCCTCTTTTGTCCATTGTGACTCGGGTGTGGTAGGTGGGTGATAGGGCTTCTCCACAAATCTCCACAAGTTGTTGTCTTTGGATTGAATGTAGACTTTCATCATTCTTTTCCAATCGTCATAATTTGAGCCATCAAAGATATGTGGAAGTTGTCTTCTTGTTGACGCCATCTTGTAACCTCGCTCTGATACCAAGCGTTGGATCCTGTGAATGTCAAACAACACTAGAAGGGGGGTTGAATAGTGTTGTTCAAATAATAAATCTTTTTCGTTCTTAATAGATTAACACAATTCAAAGCCTTCTAATGTTGCCTAAGAAACCAAGTAGAGTGATCTACGCTTGGTTCTTAATCAACTTAATTAATCTTCAAAACAAGTCAGAGATAAAGCTCTTCTGGTAGTCGACTCCCTAAGAACGGTAGTCGACTCCCAGAGGAAAATTAAGCACAGCTCAGTTAAATAAATACTTAATTAAGATATATAAGATTGCACAGAAGTATAAGAGAGAAGCAGATACAGAAATTGATCTTGCAATATATTATGAATGAGTTACAAATGTAATAATCAATGAATCAAGATAAACAAAATAGAGATAAACAATCACAGAGAGAATCAAACGCAAACACAAGGATTTTTATCCTGGTTCCCCACAACCTTGGGTACATCCAGTCCCCGACCAATCCGGTACGAGATTTCCACTATTGCCTTAGCAATACAAATACCTAGCCTCAACTAGGATTTCCGACCACCTAGACTTGTCTAGGATTTTACCCTTGCCTCACAACCCGAGGACTTTACCTTGCCTCACAATCCGAGGACTTTTCACAAACACCTTGCCTACAACAAGGAATTACAACCATCCTTATCACCAAGGGACTACAAGTAAAATCAAATCCAATACACCACAATGAATTAGTGGAGATTGGTTTTTACACCCAATAATTCTATAGCCAAGATTAAATTTTCAATTGTGCTTAACGTGGCTAAAAGAATTTAACTCATTCGTAGATCACACAAAGAATATGAAATTATTCAATGTGATCTAGAATCTAGATGTTTCAAAAATCCTTTGAGGATATAAAAAATCAAAGAGAAGGATTTTGAAAACCAATTTGCAATAGCCAAATAATAATAATGATCTTAAAAAGAATTATAAAAGAATATAAGTAACAAGATCAGAAATTGAAAACCCGTTTGGCTATGAAGAACTTTGAGAGCGATGAGAACAATGAGATCTTTTGAGAGAATAAGAATTTTGCTCAAGAGTGAATTGGTGAGAAAAATGTTCTCATAGGGTCTCTATTTATAGAGCCAAAGGAGAATTCAAAATAATTCAAATCAAGTTTGACTTTTGACCAAAAATCAAGCAATGAATAAATGAGAGAGTGAATCAAGGGATTCTGGTCGCACAGCTGGTAGTCGACTCCCTAACTTTGGTAGTCGACTCGCAGAGTGTTTCAGAGAAAATCTGCTACAACTGGTAGTCGACTCCCTAACTTTGGTAGCCGACTACCAGAGTATCTTTTCTGGTAGAAGACAGAAATCAGTGTAGTGAACTACTGGGTGTTTGTAGTTGACTACAAATTGAAACTTAGCTTCTATGAAAAGTATGCTCTCAAATAAGTTTAAAATGAGTTTTAAAAACATTTTAGAAAATCAATTTATGTGTGTGCAAATTCATCTTGGCTTTGACATAATCCTAAGAAAATGAAAAACAACTCACACACTAGACTCTATGAAGAACTTGAAGCTATGGTTGAGCTTGCGCTAGTTGCATATGCTTCGCTTGAATTTGAGCTCCTCTTTAGCTTTAGCTTGAGCACATTCTTTGAGATTTGGAGTTGCGAGCTAAATTCATCTTCATCTTCTATGTGTGTGGTTGAAGTTCTTCTTCTCGGAGTATGTTTCGAGCTTCAATTAGCTTATTGCACAACCTACACACTTTAGTAGTATGATTAGTAATTTAGCAACATTTGGTGTGATCATCAACAAAACAAACCACTTGGGGTGGGACTAGATTCCCATCACTCTCCCCCTTTTTGATGATGACACCCAAATGAAAAACATATGAATAATATGAAATAAAAACAATGAGTAAGTGTACTTACTCCCCCTGCTTAGAAGGGGTTTATTATTCATTCATGTTTTTGATTGCTTCACTTTTTCTCCCCCTTGTCATCACAAAAAAAACATAGTCGTATACATACCAAGTGAAGAAAAAATTTCATAGGCTTCCCCTTAAAATTTGCATCATTGCTGTTGGGTCTCCCCCTTAATGTATGCATGGATTTAGAGATTCATTGGGAGCTCTTCTACCAATCCCTTTAAATGTGTGAGTACCTACAAAAATCAAGATTTGGTACTCTTTTCTTTCGAGTCCATGGGGTTAAAGATATTATTAATGAAATCAATTTAAATGATATTCAATATGCAAGTTTGAGTATCCTAAAAATATACAATAAGCATATATACTCAACATTATTGGGTTCATGCAAGATCATCCAATAGGAACCCAAACCCATTTAGGGTTTGTTTTCCTAGCATACAAAGAATTTCTAGAATTATGCATATTCATCACGATATTATGGATATATGCATTTCTATCAACCAAACTCAAATTCTTTGGAACCCAACACATATTATCATGTAATCTACGCATGGTCATAGAATTATTCTTATCATATGGATGCATAGTGACATGATTAGTGGAATCAAACTTATGAATGGAACTATTAGAAACATTGGATTTCATCAATTTATTGCATGCATTCTTACCATACATGAAAGCATATTTCGTTCTAAAAACTTTATCATGCATATTCTGTCTAACATGATTCTTTTTGTCTCTAACAACATTATTAATCATGGAATCATGTTTGCATGAAGAAAAGTTATTCAAGCTAGCATTGCGTTTGAAATTATCAAAATTAGAAACAAGCTCTTCATGCATACTTTTACGCATAGACAAATCACTAAACAATAAATCAATTCTACCATTAATGCTATTGCATTCATTCATAATTAAAGAATTTTCTACTACTAGTCTATCATTATCAATTCTCAATTGTTCAATAATAGACTTAGCATTATTCAATCTTTCAAGAGATTCATCATGCACAAGATTTAAACATTCATAATCATTCAATAAAGCATTATGCTCACTTTTCAACTTATTATGATCAATAAAAAGTGAATTATGAACTTTCTTTAAACTCCTATGATCATGCTTTAAAGAACTAAATTTACTTTTCAGTGATTTGTAATCTTTAACTAAATCATTGTAAGCATGAAGTAAATCATTGTTTTCATCTTCATCATTAGAGGTAGAGTTTACCTCATCGTTTGTTTGTGCCTTGTTGCAATCATAAGAACCTTCTTTATCTTTGTTGGAGGATGAAACTTTAGAGGTAGTATCCTCAAACTTCTCTACCATGTTCCCTAGTTGATACGCTGTAGTAGCTCCTGACACAAGACTAAAAATTTTGTTACTCAAAAACATTGAATATATCCAATTACCTCTCCATCTTTCATTTCCATTTCTTCTTCCTCTTTTGTCCATTGCGACTCGGGTGTGGTAGGTGGGTGATAGGGCTTCTCCACAAATCTCCACAAGTTGTTGTCTTTGGATTGAATGTAGACTTTCATCATTCTTTTCCAATCGTCATAATTTGAGCCATCAAAGATATGTGGAAGTTGTCTTCTTGTTGACGCCATCTTGTAACCTCGCTCTGATACCAAGCGTTGGATCCTGTGGATGGCAAACAACACTAGAAGGGGGGGTTGAATAGTGTTGTTCAAATAATAAATCTTTTTTGTTCTTAATAGATTAACACAATTCAAAGCCTTCTAATGTTGCCTAAGAAACCAAGTAGAGTGATCTACGCTTGGTTCTTAATCAACTTAATTAATCTTCAAAACAAGTCAGAGATAAAGCTCTTCTGGTAGTCGACTCCCTAAGAACAGTAGTCGACTCCCAGAGGAAAATTAAGCACAGCTCGGTTAAATAAATACTTAATGAGGATATATAAGATTGCACAGAAGTATAAGAGAGAAGCCGATACAGAAATTGATCTTGCAATATATTATGAATGAGTTACAAATGTAATACTCAATGAATCAAGATAAACAAAATAGAGATAAACAATCACAGAGAGAATCAAACGCAAACACAAGGATTTTTATCCTGGTTCCCCACAACCTTGGGTACATCCAGTCCCCGACCAATCCGGTACGAGATTTCCACTATTGCCTTAGCAATACAAATACCTAGCCTCAACTAGGATTTCCGACCACCTAGACTTGTCTAGGATTTTACCCTTGCCTCACAACCCGAGGACTTTACCTTGCCTCACAATCCGAGGACTTTTCACAAACACCTTGCCTACAACAAGGATTTACAACCACCCTTATCACCAAGGGACTACAAGTAAAATCAAATCCAATACACCACAATGAATTAGTGGAGATTGGTTTTTACACCCAATAATTCTATAGCCAAGATTAAATTTGATATTGTGCTTAACGTGGCTAAAAGAATTTAACTCATTCGTAGATCACACAAAGAATATGAAATTATTCAATGTGATCTAGAATCTAGATGTTTCAAAAATCCTTTGAGAATATAAAAAATCAAAGAGAAGGATTTTGAAAACCAATTTGCAATAGCCAAATAATAATAATGATCTTAAAAAGAATTATAAAAGAATATAAGTAACAAGATCAGAAATTGAAAAACCGTTTGGCTATGGAGAACTTTGAGAGCGATGAGAACAATGAGATCTTTTGAGAGAATAAGAATTTTGCTCAAGAGTGAATTGGTGAGAAAAATGTTCTCATAGGGTCTCTATTTATAGAGCCAAAGGATAATTCAAAATGATTCAAATCAAGTTTGACTTTTGACCAAAAAATCAAGCAATAAATAAATGAGAGAGTGAATCAAGGAATTCTGGTCGCACAGCTGGTAGTCGACTCCCTAACTTTGGTAGTCGACTCACAGAGTGTTTCAGAGAAAATCTGCTACAACTGGTAGTCGACTCCCTAACTTTGGTAGCCGACTACCTGAGTATCTTTTCTGGTAGAAGACAGAAATCAGTGTAGTGAACTACTGGGTGTTTGTAGTTGACTACAAATTGAAACTTAGCTTCTATGAAAAGTATGCTCTCAAATAAGTTTAAAATGAGTTTTAAAAACATTTTAGAAAATCAATTTGTGTGTGTGCAAATTCATCTTGGCTTTGACATAATCCTAAGAAAATGAAAAACAACTCACACACTAGACTCTATGAAGAACTTGAAGCTATGGTTGAGCTTGCGCTAGTTGCATATGCTTCGCTTGAATTTGAGCTCCTCTTTACCTTTAGCTTGAGCACATTCTTTGATATTTGGAGTTGCACGCTAAATTCATCTTCATCTTCTATGTGTGTGGTTGAAGTTCTTCTTCTCGGAGTATGTTTCGAGCTTCAATTAGCTTATTGCACAACCTACACACTTAAGTAGTATGATTAGTAATTTAACAACATTTGGTGTGATCATCAACAAAATAAACCACTTGGGGTGGGACTAGATTCCCATCAGTACCGACATACACACCCATAGGTTTTACTCTTTTTCAGTTGTGCGCGTGCACCACATCTTGTTCGTGAGTTTTTTGGCATGTCGCCTAGATTGTGTCACCTTGGCATGGTGGGCCCCACTTTGTGGAGGTTGTGAGTTTGGGTTCATTTTGGGGGTGTTGATGTGGGGAGTTGGGTTAAATGCCCCCCACAATCCACTTTGAATTACATGCTTGCCATTGTGATTTATTCACCTTGAACTCCATTTTTTTTGTTTAACCCTTGATTTTTCCCCATTTGCCTCTCATTCCCATGAACTACAAGCTTGGGATTTATGCACTTTGCACCCACAAACTTTTTTTGCACTTTAACATCTGATTTTCCTCCTTTTGCCCCCCGACGATACCAACACACACCCACTCTTCTTGCTCCTTTTCGTTTGCGCGCGTGCATTGCATCCTTGTCACACATGGCTTAAGCAATCATGCTCGATTGCTGGGTGCTGATGTCGTGGTGCACATCTGGATCAGACCGATACTCCCTCGATCTGTTTGTAGATAGTCAATTAATCTGTACACACTATAACAACCAAGAGCGTTAGAAAGTCAAATCCAGATGGGAGCACTGGATTCGATTCTTCTTGCGCTCAAATGAGCGCATAAGAGATGATAAAATCTAACATACAAATGAGGGCATTTGTCCCAGTCACAAGTTGACTGAGACAAAGAATTGGTCATGTGGGCACCACCTCATCTCCGTGGGGCCCCCCAAAAGTCACCCGCAAAAAACCTACAAGTGCAACCACATTCAAAAACCCCTAATTCAAATAACTTTTCCTTTTTACCCACCGAAGATACCGACATACAAAACTACAGTTCTTACTCCTTTTCGGTTGCGCGCGTGCACCACATCCTGTTCGTGTGTTTTTTGGCGATGTGCACTGTGTGCACATGTTATTTCTAGTCTACAAAAGAGGGATTTACAAGTGTGCCATTGTCCTACTAGAACAAATAGGTTGATAGAAATGTCGCGTAGATTGTGCCACCATGGCATGGTGGGCCCCACTTTGTGGAGGTTTTGAGTTTGGGTTCATTTTGGGGTGTTGATTTGGGGAGTTGGGTTAAATGCCCTAACAATCCACCTGAATTACATGCTTGCTACCGTGATTTATTCATCTTGAACTCCAAGTTTTTTTGGGTCTAACCCTTGATTTTTCCTCATTTGTCGCACATTCCCATGAACTACAAGCTTGGGATTTATGCACTTTTCTCCCACAAACTTTTTTTTGCACTTTAACATCTGATTTTCCTCCTTTTACCTCCGGATGATACCACCACACACCTACACTTCTTGCTCCTTTTCGTTTGCGCGTGTGCACCGCATCCCTTTTGTACCATGCTTCTCACTCATTTTCTATGTTTTTCGTGTGGTTTTTTTGTCACAGTAGACTATGTGCACGTGTTATTTCTAGTATAATAAATAAGAGAGACAAATGGGAGTGAGAGGGAGCTTATATCCCTCCAAATGAATGAGTTATATGAAATGTTTTTAAAGGACGTTTTATTTATTCAACTTCATAAACATGCATTTCATCTTGTAGGTCATTCCTTTGTTGGATCTGGATCTAAGCCTAGAGGGGGATGAATAGGCTAATAAAATATTCTCGTGCAACCAACGAGAAATCACACGCAGTTAAAAACACAAGTAGGATAAATAGAATGCAAGCACAGAATACGCAGCAGATTTACCCTAGTTCGGTCGCAGTAACGACCTACTCTAGCCCCCAAGCAAATACTAGAATTAATATGTTCATTTTGTACATCTAGAATGGGGTCCTAGATCCAAATCCCCACCTAGATTGTACCACACTCAACAAAGTACAAAACCCTATCAACCTAGTAAATGCGTATCTTGACTGCTACAACATGTCAAGACCTTCTTGTCTAGCCCCAATCAGACAAGTCTCAAAAGAATACAATAACGGTAAAGTTTTTCCTACAGAGATCTACACACAATCACAAATATAATGATAAAGTAAAGGATTCAGAAATGCTCAGATTGTGATGGTATGTCATCTCTGTCGTTCAGCACGGCGTCAGCTTCAGTCTGGCGTAAACGGTGGCTCTATCTGACTCCTAGATCTCAATCTGTAGCCCTTTGAAGTTGAGTGTACAAATGGGTCTGTGTGTAAAGCAATTCCAGTTCAAGTCAATTATTTCTCGGTATGTGAGCACATCAACTCCAAATTAATTCGATTGCATGGAATTTCTTTCCACGTCAGCACAAACCCATGCCGTGCCTTCAACTCGGATTTGTGTGGCCTCCTTGATCTTCTCCGACTGCTCGACGACGTCGTCGTCATGGGCTTCTTGATCTTCTCTAACTCGACCGCCGCTTGTTCTCGACTTGTCCTTTAGCTCGATGACAACGACGACGGACGGTCTCCTCCAGCGGCGGGCGGCACTCCGGCGGCGCCTTGAATCCGGCGACCCTCTTCAGCGACGACAACTGCAGCCTTGGCGACGACAGCTTGGTTCTCCGATGGATCTTCTTCGACGGTAGCAATAACGAAGGATTTTTCGATGCTTCGGCAGTCCATGGCAACCTCGAGATCTCGACGGTAAGACGAGCACGGCATGGAGCGCTCGCCTCTCGCGGTGAACTTCTCTTCGACGGTGAAGGCTCAATCCCGACGGCGAGTTCACGTCGACAATGACAAACGATGGCTCGAATTCGATGGACGCTCGATGTTGATGTTAGCAAGGAGGGGTTCACACCTCGACATCAACTGGGGCTTGATGATGAGGGCAGTCGCAGCTTAGTCGTCGGAAGCGTCAGTTCGAAGATGTCTTTGACAATGAGGATTATTCACGACAATGGAGATCTTCACGCCCTGAAGAGAGGCAAAGTAGCACTCTTGATTAGTTGATGAGAAGTCAAGCTTTGAGAATTTGTTGCAGTTGCACATATCCTTCTAACTGTCCTTGGGGATGAAGAGCACTATTAAATTAATTTGATTGTTTGCACATGTGCTCTTTGAACTGTGCAGGGAAGTTGCGGCACATGGGGGTAGGGCTAGGCACATGGAGCTAGGTCTAGGCACATGGAAGATGAATCAATAGGACTTGCTGCGTAAGGCTCTTTTCTTTTGGGGAAGATGATGCATTGGTTTCTTTTTGCCGTAATGTGCTTTGCAATAGGAATATGGCATACCCCCTTGATTTTTGTTGCCCCTGGGAAATTTATGGCCTGCGCTCTAGTCCTTTACGGATGTTGGTTTATATAGTGTTTTAGACTAGGGTTTTAAGCAATGCATTTTGTAATGCTCCTAAGTGATAATACATGTATTTTCCCTTCAAGTATGCGGAAAATTCAAACATTGACCACTAATTTGGACCAAGTTACCTACATGTCCAACTAGTTGCAATTACACCCAAAGAGGGGTATTGATTAAAGTGAATGTAGTAGGAACTAGCCCAAAAAATGGAAACAAATGAAAATGCATGACAATGTCATATTTGTAAATAATTAAAAGGATGATCTAGCCTACTAGGTGAATGGCTTTGTAATGTCAAAATTGTGAATGGCTTTGAATGGCATACTTGAATGGCAATGGCAAAATTGTGAATAAATTAAACCCATTTTCTCCTCTCTTCTACAAGGTTCCTCTCCCTTTCAATTTTATTTGTCTTTTACTTCCCTCATTCTTTTTCGTTGGAAAACCTGCAACCCAAAACAACTCCAGGCCGAAACTTGGAGCAAAGAAAAAACAACAAGAGAGAGGAAAGAAAAAGAGAGAAGGAGAGAGAAAATTGGAAGAATGGGAGGGAAGCCTTGCATTCACAACATCCTTAGCTCTCCTACAATCATTCCAAAGCATTAGCAAGGTGGAATTCTCACCATACTCCCCATATGTGGCTATGTGTAGAATTTGATGTTTTGTCCTTTCACCTTTGGTAAAAATTGTTATTTGGATCAAATTAAATGATGTGTTAAGCTTAGTTTTGTAGATTTCATGTTCTTGAATGTTGCTTATTATTCCTCCCATGATTCTATGAGTAAGATTATGGTTTTGGGTTTATGGCATGTATTTCTTTTAGTAATTCTTATGTTGTAATTGGGAAACCATGAAAAATACAAGGGAAATTCTGCCGAAATTTTTGTGAGCGTTTCGTAAGCATTCTATAACATCTTAGGCCTTACAAACTTAAATTAGGAACATTACACAAAAGGTCACTAGCTAAATCCCTTAGAATTCCATGTTTAAAAGAGAACCCATTTGAAAAATTTGTGTAAAGAAAAATTTAGTAAGACGGTTTTTTGCAAACCTTCAAGTTAGAAGCTCTAAATGAGTTTTGAGAGTGTAGGATAGTTCAAGAACCCTTTGAAAAACTTACCTTCCATGACAAAATCACGATTTTTGTAAGAGGTGCTTTGTCAATCTTAGCAATAAGCAAAAATGATAGAATTAGGCACTTACAATTATCATTAAATAACCCCCTTATGAAAGTTTACAAATTACACATAAGACATCTCAAGTATTTTGAATCTTATATTAACGCTCTTCCAAATTTTACAAGTTTTAACTAAACTAATGCATTGCTCTCCCTCTACCTTAGTTGCTCTTCTATTTCCTTTCAAATGAGATTAATAACCACACTTGAAGAGTTTCCTATAGCATGTTATGTTTCATACTCTTATGTGTGGAGAAACCATCTACCTTAGTTGGAGGCCTAAGACATTTCAACATAATGGAGAATTGACTTATGCCTTGAAGGCGTTAATGAAGATGATTATAATGCCATGGCGATGTTTCCTTGTATATGAGAATGTGGGTTTGATTTGTTACTTTACACCATTATGTTGCAGATAATCCTGTTGCAAGGCTAACTGTTACATGATTAAAATGGTAGCCTAAGGTGTATCTTTCCATTTTAAGGTGGGTGAGCATCTTAGGGAATGGGGTGGGGGAACCAAAGCATTAGGTGGGCATAGCGTGGACTGGACTTTCGAGGTTGTTTTCATTGGCCCTCCTACCGCGGGGAGTGGTCTGCCCCTTTGGGGTGTGTGGTTTCTTTGGCCTTTCGAGGTCGTGGCCCTTTGGGTCGTGGAGAGATGTTGGGTTATGAAGGCTCCCGACGAGCTAACACGCCAGCGAGTCGGAGTTTCTTTCCACCCGCCTTATGGGTGAGGTCCAGCTCCCTTGTGTCCCACTTAATGTTTAGGTTCCAAACAACGAACATTAGTTTAACAAACTTAGTATTAGTGACCTTTGTGCAGTGTTGTGAACATGGCTTGTGTGGTTGAGTTTTCTACTAGACACGCTGTGACGTGTCTCTTTCCCCTTCTCCAGGTACATGTCTAGGGACATCAGCTCACCAGCCGAACTACCGATGCCCTGAGGGCGACTCTTCCAGGCCAGCAACCCAGAGCAGTTAGTTAGGGCTCGGGTGTAGTGGGTTGGGGAAGTTTATTTTGCGAGCAGTTACTTTTGTTTTCCCCTTCAGCTTTTGTGCCCCGTGCCCCTGGTGGTGGTATATGTACAGTATATGATGTTGTGGTGTGTTGATAGCAGATGGTCTGTGATGCACCCTTGTACGCTCCCGCTTGTTTCTTGCCGCCGCCACGCTATACCTTTTTGTATTGTGCTGGAACTTTACAGTTGTGCTTTACTTTTGCACCTGATTTAATTGCATGTGTTGTTCTACCAGTTGCAGTGGCCTGCTAATTTTCTTGTAGCGCCTTAACGCTTGGTACTCCTGTACCGCGGTCGTCACCCCTGCCCTATTTTGGACGCCGGGGCGTGACACATTTGGTTGGATGGAGATATGAGGTCGAGAGCTATATGCAGATTTTCTCGTGATTGAACTACCAGATTATGAGGCAGTATTTGGAATGGATTGGTTGGGGATGTTTTATGCAACCATAGACTGTAGATTAGGGAGGGTAGTCTTTCGCCCTGGCCACCTAAAGTTTGACTTTTGTAGTGGTACTCAAGCTCTGGAACCCTTGAAGTTTAAGGCGACGTCCTTGGAGATGACGATGGACACAGAAATAGTTCTGCCTAAGGTAGTTCAGGAATTTCCAGATGTATTCCCCGATGATATTTTTGGACTACCTCCAGATAGGTCTTTAGAATTCACTATTGACATATTGCCGGGCTCACAGCCAATAGCAAAAGCTCCTTATCGTATGTCTCCACCTGAATAAGTTGAGCTTTGTGATCAGTTGACTGATTTGTCTGATAGAGGACTGATACGTCCGAGCGTATCCCCGTGGGAAGCACCAGTGTTGTTAGTAAATAAAAAGGATGGAACTCGAAGGATGTGCATTGATTACAGGGATCTGAACAAAGTGACAGTGAAAGAAAAGTACCCCCTTCCTCAGATTGATGACATCTTTGATCAGCTCGGTGGTTCACGAGTGTACTCGAAGCTGGATTTATGAAGTGGTTATCATCAAGTGAAGGTGCATGGATCGGATGTCCCGAAGACGGTGTTTAGACTTCGGTATGGGTAGTATGAATTTTTGGTGATGCCATTCGGAGTAACTAATGCTCCGACAACCTTTATGAGGCTGATGAATCAGGTCTTCTTTGATTATTTGGATAAGTTTGTGGTAGTCTTTATCGATGATATTTTAGTGTATTTGAAGACTGAGGATGATCATGCTAAGCATTTGCGGATGGTATTGAAGACTCTCAGAGAGCATCGAATATATGCGAAGTTCAGTAAATTTCAATTCTGGATGACTAAGGTCGCATTCCTGGGACATATTATTACAGGAGAGGGAGTATATGTCGACCCAGAGAAGGTCGTTGCAGTAAAGAATTGGCACATCCCTCGGATAGTCACGGAGATCAGGAGTTTCTTAGGGTTGGCTGGATACTATTGGAAGTTTATCAAGGACTTCTCCAAGATTGCCTCACCTCTGACTCATTTGACTAAGAAGGAAGTGACTTATGTGTGGTTAGAGGAGTATCAGTGCGCATTTGAGGAACTGAAGCGTCGATTGATCACAGCTCCAGTGTTGATAATTCCCAACCGATCAGGCGGCTTCGAGATTTTCTGTGACGCTTTAGGAAAGGGACTTGGTTGTGTCCTTCATCAGCATGGACGAGTAGTAGCTTATGCTTCCAGATTATTGAAGGTGTATGAGCAGAATTATCCTACCCATGACCTAGAGCTGGCTGCCGTCGTATATGCCCTAAAGTTGTGGAGACATTTCTTACTGGATGAACATGTAAAGATCTACACTGACCACAAAAGTTTGAAATATGTCTTCACTCAGAAGGAGTTAAACATGAGGCAATGCCGTTGGCTTGAGTTAATGGCTGAGTATGACATTGATTTGCAGTACCATCCAGGGAAGGTGAATGTGGTGCCTGATGCTCTTAGTCGACTACCGTCTGTGATGAGGTTGACTATACAGTCTCAGCTTCGAGGAGATCTAAGATGGATGGATGTTGAAGTGATCCTTCTAGGCAGAAGGGTAGATATGTTGGGTTTACAGATTCAATCTGACCTGATGGATAGAATTAAGGCTGATCAGTCGAACGATGTGAAATTGAAGCGGATTCGAGAACAAGTCGGGGCAGGGCTTCGGAAAGACTATTGTATTCATGAGGATGGTTCATTAAGGTTTGGAAACAGGGTGTGTGTGCCAGCAAGAAATATTCGAGAAGAGCTGCTGAAGGAGGCACACAATTCTCCTTATTCTATTCACCTTGGAGGGACCAAAATGTATAAGGATCTGCGACGATACTACTGGTGGCATAGGATGAAACGAAGTGTGGCTAAGAGCGTGGCCTCATGTCTGTTTTGTCAGCAGGTGAAGGCAGAACACCAGAGACCTGCAGGCTTATTACAACCCCTTCCGATACCGGAATGGAAGTGGAAACATGTGACCATGGATTTTGTGACTGGCCTACCGCATACTCCGAAGGGGAATGATGCTATATGGGCGATTATCGACCGATTGACTAAGTCAGCGCACTTTATCCCATTTCGACTTGGTCAGTCTACAGAAGCCTTAGCTCAGAAGTATATGTAAGAGATTGTAAGGTTGCATGGAGTTCCTGTGAGCATTGTGTCAGATCGTGATACTAGATTTACATCTCACTTCTAGAGGAACTTGCAGGCCAGTTTGGGGACCCATTTGAAGTTCAGTACCGCATATCACCCACAGACAGATGGATAGTCGGAACGCATCATTCAAATAATGGAGGATATGTTTAGGACTTGCATGTTGGATTTCAAGGGGTCCTGGGAGGACCATCTCCATCTAGTGGAATTTGCTTATAATAACAGTTATCAGGCAAGTATTGGTATAGCTCCCTATGCGGCTCTGTATGGTAAAAATTGCCGATCGCCTCTAAATTGGGATGATGTGGGAGATGGTGAAAATTTGGGCCCATACTTAGTGACTGCTACAGTTGATGTAGTGGTGTGGACGGTCAGAAAGAATCTTCGTGTAGCCCAAGACCGTTATAAGCACTGTGCAGACACGAAGCGGCGTCCACTTGAATTTCAGCCTGGTGAATATGTATTCTTGAAGATATCACCAGTCCTTGGGACGATCCGATTTGGTAAACATGGGAAGTTGAGCCCTAGGTATATAGGCCTGTTTGAAGTTGCAGACCGGATAGGCGAAGTGGCTTATCGGTTAATGCTGACGCCACATCTTGAAGGCGTACATGATGTGTTTCATGTATCGTAATTAAGAGGATATATTGGAGACCCTAGTCATGTTGTGGACTACTCAGAGATTGAATTACGTCCAGACCTGACGTATGAACAGCAGCCAGTGGCAATTCTTGATTAGCGACAGAAGATGTTGAGGAAGAAGGCTATTAATTTGGTCAGGGTTATGTGGCAACAAGAATCTCTTGGAGAATCAACTTGGGAGCGAGAGGATGAGATAAGGGAGAAGTATCCTCATCTGTTTGTTTAAAGATCCTTCGTATGTTTGTCATGTAGATATAAGACCCTCTTTCTTGTTTTAAATTCCTAGGACAGAATTTCTTTAAGGAGAGTAGGGTGTAATGCTCCTAAGTGATAATACAGGTATTTTCCCTTCAAATATGCGGAAAATTCAAACATTGACCACTAATTTGGACCAAGTTACTTACATGTCCAACTAGTTTGCAATTACACCCAAAGAGCGGTATTGATTAAAGAGAATGTAGAGGAACTAGCCCAAAAAAATGGAAACAAATGAAAATGCATGACAATGACATACTTGTAAATAATTAAAAGGATGATCTAGCCTACTAGGTGATTGGCTTTGTAATGTCAAAATTGTGAATGGCTTTGAATGGCATACTTGAATGGCAATGGCAAAATTGTGAATAAATTAAACCCATTTTCTCCTCTCTTCTACAAGGTTCCTCTCCCTTTCAATTTTATTTGTCTTTTTCTTCCCTCATTCATTTTCGTTGGAAAACCTGCAACCCAAAACAACTCCAGGCCGAAACCTGGAGTAAAGAAAAAAACAACAAGAGAGAGGAAAGAAAAAGAGAGAAGGAGAGGGAAAATTGGAAGAAGGGGAGGGAAGCCTTGCATCCACAACATCCTTAGCTCTCCTACAATCATTCCAAAGCACCATATTCCTCATATGTGGCTATGTGTAGAATTTGATGTTTTGTCCTTTCACCTTTGGTAAAAATTGTTATTTGGATCAAATTAAATGATGGGTTAAGCTTAGTTTTGTAGATTTCATGTTCTTGAATGTTGCTTATTATTCCTCCCATGATTCTATGAGTAAGATTATGTTTTTGGGTTTATGGCATGTATTTTTTTAGTAATACTTATGTTGTAACTGGGAAACCATGAAAAATACAAGGGAAACTCTGCCGAAATTTTTATGAGCGTTTCGTAAGCATTCCATAATATCCTAGGCCTTACAAACTTAAATTAGGAACATTACACAAAAGGCCACTAGCTAAATCCCTTAGAATTCCATGTTTAAAAGAGAACCCATTTGAAAATTTTGTGTAAAGAAAAATTTAGTAAGAGGGGTTTTGCAAACTTTCAAGTTAGAAGCTCTAAATGAGTTTTAAGAGTGTTGGTTAGTTCAAGAACCCTTTGAAAAACTTACCTTCCATGACAAAATCATGATTTTTGTAAGAGGGTCTTTGTCAATCTTAGCAATAAACAAAAATGATAGAATTAGACACTTACAATTATCATTAAATAACCCCCTTATGAAAGTTTACAAATTACACCTAAGACATTTCAAGTATTTTGAATCTTATATTAACCTTCTTCCAAATTTTACAAGTTTTAACTAAACTAATGCATTGCTCTCCCTCTACCTTAGTTGCTCTTCTATTTCCTTTCAAATGAGATTAATAGCCACACTTGAAGTGTTTTCTATAGCATGTTATGTTTCATAACTTCGATTCGGAATTGGTAACTTACTGTTTACAGATTTACTGTACTTACTTCCGTAGCTACTGTTTATGGGACCCTATAAATACGAACCTAGGTCATTTCTCTCTAGGTTAGAGCTGCCATTAATAGATTCATTGAGATAGAAAGAGATAGCCATTCTCACTCATTTCCAAAGCTCTCTTCCTCACAAGAAACCCATTCTCTCACATTCTAGATCTAGAATCCATATTGAATCATACTCTTATGTGTGGAGAAACCCTTTACCTTAGTTGGAGGCCTAAGACATTTCAACATAATGGAGAATTGACTTATGCCTTGAAGGCGTTAATGAAGATGATTATAACGCCATGGCGATGTTTCCTTGTATATGAGCATGTGGGTTTGATTTGTTACTTTACACCATTATGTTGCAGATAATCCCAATGCAAGGCTAACTGTTACATGATTAAAATGGTAGCCCGGGGTGTCTCTTTCCACTTTAAGGTGGGTGAGCATCTTAGGGAATGGGGTGGGGGAACCAAAGCATTAGGTGGGCATAGCGTGGACTGGACTTTCGAGGTTGTTTTCCTTGGCCCTCCTACCGCGGGGAGTGGTCGTGCCCCTTTGGGGTGTGTGGTTTCTTTGGCCTTTCGAGGTCGTGGCCCTTTGGGTCGTGGAGAGAGGTTGGGTTACGAAGGCTCCCGACGAGCTAGCACGCCAGTGAGTCGGAGTTTCTTTCCACCAGCCTTATGGGTGAGATCCAGCTCCCTTGTGTCCTACTTAATGTTTAGGTTCCAAACAACGAACATTAGTTTAACAAACTTAGTACTAGTGACCTTTGTGCAGTGTTGTGAACATGGCTTGTGTGGTTGAGTTTCCTACTAGACACGCT